>VWPU01005807.1:0-236473 GCA_013398955.1 Callaeas wilsoni
TTCTTCAGCTTTCAGCTGAGAAATGACTGCAATCTACCTCAGTGGCTTCTGTTCCTTTTTGGACTGTTTTTGGCTTGCTTTTCATCCGAGACCAGCTACCATCTCTGGACCTGCTCGGCGGGACCCTCCAAGGGGAATCATCGGACCCTGCCTGGCCCAGCCTCAGGCTGTAGGACTGCGGGAAGCAGCTAAGTCTTACCTACAGAAAGAACTCTCAAATCTACCAGCCTCCTTTAGGGGATGGAGTTTCAATATCCTTTTCTGCCCAGTGCCTACAGGGCACTGTGTTTGTTAAATAAACAGGTTTTTTTCACTTTCATTCGAGAAATTACTTTCCTGAATAGGTGGGGGGGGTGGGAGGGCTGCCGGGGCCTGCTTGCCTGGCAGGCAGGAGAGAGACAAAGAGCCGTCCCTTTCGGGTTGTTTCCTCCTGGATTTGTGTCCAAACCGGCACAACTGTTCACCCAATAAAAATTGCTTTCAAAAAGACTATACAGAATTCTATATCCCTTCTGGCAAATCAGATTGGTTTCATTAGCATTGGTTACCTCATTGCTTTTGTAACATATTCAACAAATGCCAATTCATCAGTTTCATTTTCATGTCTTTTAAGGATTTTTGGGTGGACATCAAACAATCCTGGAAAATTGATTTTTTCCAATCAAGAGGTGCTGCTCTTCCTTGCACCCATTTCTTCCAAAATCTCAGAAAAGGGAAGTGGAGAGATACTAATGTCTGCTCCCTGGTATCCGGGGATAGTACACATGGGAATGGTTCAAAGCTGCGTCAAGAGAGATTCAGACTCGACATTTGGGAGCATTTCTTTACAAAGAAGGTGATCAAAGACTGCAGCAGGCTTTCTAGAGCAGTGGTCAATGGGTGGTCAATGCCCCAAGCTTGTCAGTGTTCAAGAGTCAAGTGGACAATGCCCTTAATAACACACTTTAACTTTTGGTCAACCCTGAACTGGTCAGGCTGCTGGACAAGATAGTTGCAGATCCCTTCCAACTGAAATATTCTATTCTATTCTATTCCATTCCATTCCATTCCAAACACTTCTATCTGGGACAGTTGTTCATCTAATCCTCTGAGGAATATATGTGAACCTTGTTTAGGAAACTTACCAGCCAATGTTTACTGAACAGTACATAAAATTAATTTGATTTAGCTGGTTTACTTATCTGCCTTGAATGCTTTTTTTATGGTATCATCTATCAGCCTTGTAAACTCTCTATAAGGTTTCCTTCTTCTGATGTATTTGAAAATTTCCATTATTAGTTTTCATGCCTCTAGCAAGTTTCTCCTGAAAATATTTTACTTTTATTTTTTTCCTTCTCTTCTAGCTTCCCTCATTGCAGTTTTATACCTAACTTGACATTTTATCCTCTTCTGTGCCTTTGCTTTACAAAGCCTCCCTTTTTGGAAAGTTGACTTTTTCTTCCTAATACTTATTTTCTTTGCTGTTTAACCATGATAGCTGGCTTGAGGGGTTTTGTTTGTGTGTTTGTATGTGTGTTCTTCACACATTTTGTTTCTCACCTTCTGATTAGTGGTATATTTTTAAATTTAAGCATCTATTGAGACATTTTTTAACCAATTTTTTCTTGGAAGTATTTTATCCTGTCAGCAGTTCATTTTATCTTGTTCTGACTTTGTTCATCCTATGTGTATGGATTCCACCTTTAAAGGAGTATCCTCCAAGGGTTGTCAGCTTTCGCTGCTGTTTGGCTCCCATTACTCAAAAATGAAACTGCTGATATGTTATTGCCACTTCAGTCCTGAGCCAGGATGCTGCTGAGGTGAAAGTCATTTGTTCTCGTGTGAGGTGCTCCAACTACTCCAACACACAACAGCAGTTTTAAGGTGCAGCTTATACACCATGTTCCCCACGTTCACTTTGATTAATGTGGGCTCACCGAAGACTTACACAATTCTTGTTTTACTTCATAATTATTATAATATTTTTCATCATTTTCAGAGCATAGTTCTCCTTTTACAATTTGGTCCTTATATAACGCTACTATTACATTTTTCCTAATTCAAGCAGCAATTTCACTCTATGAAGACTATGTGACATAATGTGACAGCAAAGGCTTATTTGACTATTACTTTCTACCATAACCCCCCTCCTTTTCACAAATGCAGTAAACTCTCTCATTCCTATATTATTGGACTACAATAACAGACAGTCTAATGATTATTTTCTTTCTATCAAGTTTCCAACTGGCATATTAAATATATATTTGTCTTATAAAAGTATATTATTAATCATAAATACGTATTCAAAACTAGGTATTTTCATCATCCTGGATTTTGTAAAAATATAATTACACAGAAGTGTTATATAAAAAGTAATTTAATGTAAAACTACCAGTACAGATAGTCTAAATCCATCTGCTTTTTTTTATGTCCTCATTTAACTGAATTTTATTGTTTTATAATTTATTTCCCTGCTTGCCTCCACTTTTTTTAACTGTTGTTACAGCCTTTTCTTTATAAGAATCTCCTTAAGGAATGAATTATCTCAAACTCTTTTTTTCTTTATTATTTTTTCTTTATTTTTTTTACCTTATTGATGCTTAGTTCTAAAACTTCTTTAAAAAATTAAATGCCAGGCAACTGAACATATTTTTCTCCAGATTCCATATTTCTTGAAGAACTTTCACTTTTTTTTGTTAAATTTAAACAATTTCTCTTTATGTGAGGGGATTCTGTCTTTCTGCCTGCTTGCCTGTCTGTATATCCCTGTGCTTAGAAGTAGAAATATTTCAAAGAACATTGTCCAAGAAATTCTGATCCAAAGCCTCAAGAAAAAAGTCTCCATCTGCCTTCAAGAACCTCTCTGGTATCTGCAAGAACTGCCGATCACCAGCCCCTTTACAGCACTCTTTAAAAGGCTGCTTCACTATCTTGTGACTGCTTTGCATTCAATGGACTCTAGAATCAGAACCCCCCATTATATAGGTTTTTTAACTTATGCATCAGCTCTCCATCCTCTCTTCTGTTAATCTTGAGCCTCTCAAGCACAGATCTAATAGAGGTAGCAGGAACACAGCTATGGCTTGTTCTTTGACACCTTTATTTCACAGTTCTCCATCTTCATATGAATGCCAGCTGGGGCTTGTGTTCCTTCCCACAATTCATGCTTCACATTTTATGCACTGCAAAACACATCTTCATGTACACATTTGGGTCGGTTGTGAGAGTAGAGAGCAAACAGTAATTAACATGAAGTCACCTGTGGATTCCAGCTGTTCCTGGAGTTCGTCAGCTGCAAGTACTGCTATTCCTGCAGAAGGAACAGACTGTAAATAACTGTAAGACAATAAATTATTTCACTGCGGAGGTGAGATGTCTGCAGGCCACTGATCCGAGGTAAAAGATTTTGGAGCAGGCTGTGTAAGAACCAGAGCAGAGTACCTTGCATTTTGTTAAGAGGAGGTGAAAACAGGCAGAAGAAGTGTCCCATTTTGTGGATTTTCAGCTGTTGGGATAAAGGCAGACCTGTATCCTGTTATTAAGCCTAGAATTGTGGTAATTTGTATTTTAAATATATAAAGTTCTATTTCTGGACATTTCAGTTCTGTGTCTTCCTCTACTTACAGTCCAAGACGGAGACACATTCCTTTGTGTTTAATTGCTCATAAATTTCAACTATTCCTGACAGATACAAATATAAGTTTTCAGTATTTGTAAGAAAAAAAAGTTATTTGAAAGCTGTTCACTCTGATTCTTATTCAGGTCTGTTATGTTATAGCTGTACCAACAGAGTCTAAAGGGGTCGTATGTCAGAAGATTTTCTGAATTCTCAGTTTCTGGACTTAACTTTACCCAGGTGTTGGAGCTTTCCATCTATTAATGAAAGTATTTATGGTGCTCACTTAGTGCAGCAGTGAGAGCAGCCAGACCAGTTCATGCAAGTGTTAGAAACTTCTAATTTAGAGAAGTTATAACTTCTCAGGCTTAGTTTGTACTGTAAGAACAGCACATAGGTCCTGTTTATCAGAATCAGGACCAGAATAAATGGATTCCCACCTATAATCTTTATTAGGTGTTTAAATTTATGTAAACGTATGTATTCTACACCACTATTTCCTAAGAAATGTATTTCATATGTACATTGCACATGTTTATGTGACTACAAATCCTCAGATATGTCCCTAACTCATACCCGGAGGGCAACACAAGGAAATAAATAATTCTGGAAATCAAATAGCTCTCAAACAAATGTGTGAGTTTTGTCTAAAAAAATGTTTCTGATGCAAATGGATATGTAAAGTGGTCATAGATCCTTTTTGCAATAGGAAATTTGGCTTACAGATAATTTCTTCCTGGTTTTCTTTTTTCTGTTCCTACTGTCCTTTAACCCCTCTATGCCTGTTGCACAATTGTATCAGTTTGTGAATTCCTGGCTCTGGTCCCCCTAAGGAGCCCCACAAACCTCTGTTAAGACACAGCTGAGAATGGTACTCAGGGGAAGTAATGAGGGGCCAGGGCTAGTGTAGTTGGAAGGCAAAAATTACTCAAGAATTGAGAATATGATTATGGAATGAAATGGAGTCAAAATTCAATTCTTGTAAAAGAATTGGCATAATTGATAAATTATGCCGTTCATTTGTCCCCTCTTTCTGACGTGTGTAGCGGGTGCAAGTGTGTTATGTGTTACAGCTGTCCTGGTCTGCAGTGTCAGGGAATAAAAGTGTCATTATTTGTTCTTTTTGGGAAGTAGGACATGTGTTACTTATTTGCTGCTCAGCTCACCATTATCTCAGCTATGTGCAAAGGAGTTGAGTTGTGCTTCAGGAATGAGAATTTGGAGAAAATATACAGTAAACAAATTATCTCTGAATGTGTTTGTCCAGATTCCTTTTCTGTATATTTCTACAGATATTTAAATGTTTGGGTTTTTTATTTTAACCCTGCAATCTAGCTAAATACCAAATGATGTATGCATGCAACCTATTAGCATGCAGCGAAACTTATTAAAGATATCTTAGGCATATGAGTAGCTTTCAGAATGCCCCATGAGTTTTCCCCAAACTGGTTCAAAGTTTGTGTTTGTACATGACCAGGCACATTGCTGTGTAAATCTAATCCACTGCTGATATTTCTCTTTTAATAATATTAACCATGCTAAGTGTGCTAATAGATTGGTTTCAAGTTCCTCAAGCTAAATCTTTGATCTGAAGAAGAATCTCTCCCTGCTAAGAAGAAAGTCTGTAGCTGGTACCTGTGAAGTGCCTAGCGTGGTGTTTGCTTCTAACTGACATTTTAAAATACAATAATTAAAGAAAAATCTTCACTGCAGAAATAAGGGGAACTCAAAAGACTGCTGATGCAAGAAAAACCACATTGAGGTAGTAAGAGATTTGAGAACACAGTCATAGCAGAAAACTTCTAGCATAAAATCCTCATTTTCTAGGAATAGAGTGCAGGTTTTCTTTCAGAAAATCCAAATTATATACTAGTTTTGCAGGTAACTTGAAAACTTTTTAAAATGGTGACTTAAACAAAAATGGCAGGACTAGGAAAATGTCAAGGTACTAATAGAAATAGCAGTTGTCGACAGGCATACTACCATGTGTAGTAATTATCTGTTGTTTTAGTAGTCCCTGGCAGCTAATATATAATTACAACTTTTGTCTGTACTTTCATTAGAACTGGGCAATCTTGGACTCTAAAAGGTTCAGCTCATACCATCTGAAGCAGATTCCTATCATCTTTGTTATGAGTGTGACCCGTATATGTGGCTTACACACAGAGCAGGACTATGAATCATAGATTTATAGAACCATAGAATGGTCTGATGTGTAAGGTACCTGTAAAAGCTATGTAGTCTGACCCTACTGCCAGGGGCAGGGACAGTTTTCACTAGATCATGTTGCTCAAGGCCCTGTCCAAACTGACCTTAAATACTTCCAATGATGAGGAAACCACAGCTTCTCTGGGCAAACTGTTCCAGTGACCCACAAAAAAAAAAAATAACAAAAAACAAAAACAAAAACCAAAAAAACAAAACAGAAAAAAAAAACCAAATAAACAAACAACCCAAAAAAACCACAAAAACCACAAAACAAAACAAAAACCACCAAAACCCCCCCTTCCTTTATTCAATCTAAATCTTCCCCCTTTCAGTTTAAAATCATTAGCTCTTGCCATGTTGCTACACACCCCAGTAAAAAGTCCTTCCCCATTGCGCTTATAAGCCCCCTTTGTACATTGACCAAAATACTGTCTCCCCAGAGCCTTCTCTTCTCCAGGCCATACCCCAGCTCTCTCAGTCTCTCTGCATATGAGAGGTGCTCTATCACTGATCAGTTTTGTGCCCCTCTTCTCAACCAGCTCCAACAGGACTTTCCTGTGCTGGGGACCCCAGGGCTGGATGCAGTATTCCAGGTGGGTCTCACAAGAGCAGAGTAGAAAGGGATAATCACCTTCTTCCACCTTCTGGCCATTCTTCTTGTGAGGTAGCTCAGGACAGGGTTGACTTTCTGAGCTGCAAGTGAACATGGCCAGCTCTTGCGGAATTTTTCATCTCCTGCTATCCCCAAGTACCTCTCTCAACTCAGTCATGCCCCAGACTGTTCTGATACTGGGGTTTGCCCACCCTGACCTCAATGCAGAGTCTTGGACTTGGCCTTGTTGCACTACATGAGTTTCTCATGGGCCCACTGCAGGTCCCTGTGGATGACATCCCTGCCCTCTGGCAAATTAACTGCACCCCTCAGTTCAGTGTCCCTCACATGCTGAGGCTGACTTTAGTCTCACTGTCTGACATCAATAAAGATATTGGAAGGTGTCAGTCTCAGTCCCCTGAGGGAGGCCACTTTTTACTGATCTCCATTTGGACACTGAGCCATTGACTGCAACTCTTTGCATGCAACCATCCATCTAGTTCCTTCAGGAACTTCCCTACGAGAAGATGGAGTGTGTGTGTGGGTTTACCACTGAGCGAGGTGTATAGGGGAGGGCCATGGGCATGATAAAAAGCACCATCCCACCCTGCAGGATCTGTCTCTTATCAGCTCAAAGCCCAGCTGTAACCTCTGGTAGTGCTTGTTCACCCCATCTATCTTATGCTGACCAGAATCTTGCCATTACACACCTATAAACTCACCTTGTCCCCTTCAGGGGGTGCAAACCTGGCCTCAGCAAAGCACCCTGAGAAACAAAATAGTTTGTCTCCAAAGAAACAAAGAAGAAACTTCTTTAATTCTATTGCAAAGTATCTACTGATTTCAAATTCATCAGGTTGGTTTTGCTTATTTCAGGTAGAAGTCTTGTATTAAAGAAAGACACACCGTCTGTGCTGCATAAATCACTGCCTCGACTATGCCATGAATTATTCTGACCTTGGTCTCTTTGCCTGCCTAGACCTTGTGTGAGGGAACAGCCTTTGTTATGCTGATGACAGGAAGGTTCAGTTTCAGGTAAGAAGAGATTTCCCATAGCATGGCTTTTGTTTATGGCTACAAAAATAGACTAATTGCTTCATTTGATACATTGCTTTAATGTCGCTTAAACTCACCGATTCTTTTGTAGGAGATGGACTGAATATGAGACAAGAAAGAGATCAGTCTCTTTTTCATCTTTCTTTCCTTTTAAGTCTTTTATAGCCTTATGTCTAGTGAAAGGGAAGCAAACCCACTTCCCCTATCGCCTGAATAGAATGGGGACTAAACATGATTATTCTGCAGCCTTTGAAAGTGTAGCCCATGTTCATATTCAGCTCCCACCAAGCTAATAGATTGATATATTCTCTTTTCCTGTGGCCTTTGTGTAATTGCAGTGCTGATGGCCCTCTCTGCAACTGCTTTGCTACTGAAAGCTCTGTGGAGCATGTGGCATCTGCTGACCAAAGATGCCATTCACTTAATTTTAATTCTGTGAATCCAGCTTTCCAAGAGGGAAAATTCAAACTACAGAAGTTGCTAACAATTATTTCTTTTTTCTGCCTCCTTCCCCTGCATTGCACCGTATCAAAGGCAGTGAACTGTGAATGAGAAAGGCTTCCCCACATACCAGTCCTCCCACAGCACCCTTTGCTCCTGCCATAGGGATTTTACAATGTCCCCCACAAGACTTCTCAATCCATGTGCTGTCTGATATCTGGATCAGTCCAGAGCTGCACAGGAACACACTGAAAACAATCAATGGCAAGAATCATCTCTTTGGGGACGTGTTCCCTGGCACAAGCTGAGGAAGTGGCAATCCTTTTGGCAGCCTCAGTTCCACTGGCAGCTATTGAACAGCGTGGAGGGGGCTTCGGTTCATGCTGACCCTGCATTCACCACCAAAGACACAGATCAAAGTCAGGAAGCACCAAGGAGAACCCAGAAAGGCCACTCTTGCAACTCCTTTTGGTTTCCCAATTTGTGCATTTTAAAAGCGTGTTTTTTTTTTTTTCTTCTTCTTTAAGCAACAAAAATATTTTTCTGCTTTTTCTGGAGCATATTCTCTTTGCAATTAAAAATTTCTCCACATTTCATAATCTACCCAGGCACAAGAACGATGATAAAAAATGACAACTCAAGGTCTTTTCGAAAAGCTTCTGTGGGTGAGCAGTTCTTATATCATATAGACACTAACCCCACACCAATACAAATAACTCACAGCTGAGTATTCATCTGCCAGCTCACAATTTCCTGTGATAAGTGCAACGTTTAAAGAAATTCAGAAAATAATGCCACAAAAGTGTGGAAAATAGTCAAAAAGCCAGAGCACAGAACAGACAGGATAATGTTCTAGGCTAGGGGAGTCATAATTTTATATACTGGAGGTTAAATGAATTTTTTTTCATGTAC
Source organism: Callaeas wilsoni (assembly GCA_013398955.1). Lineage (NCBI taxonomy): Eukaryota > Metazoa > Chordata > Aves > Passeriformes > Callaeidae > Callaeas > Callaeas wilsoni. The sequence goes on from VWPU01005807.1 coordinate 8,805, forward strand.
ACACTCTAAAAAGGTCAGTGCACATTAAAAAAAGAATCGTATCATTTTCAGACAAAAAATAAAAACCCATCTCTGATCTTTTCCAGGATGATTAAAAGGCAGAAAGATAGAAAGGCAGATACTATTTTAAAGTTATATTTCAGGTTCATGAATATCTTTTTTTTTTACAGAAATGTGGTGTAAAAGTGTGTTAAAACTTAATTCCCCAGATTCTAAGCAAATCTAACTAATAATGGTTTGTTAAAATTGGTCTCTAATGAAATATGACCTGTGAGAGATGAAAATACCTCTAAAAAAAAATCCCTCTGAAAAAACCATTCCCTAATATATATTTTCCTGTTGAATGCTGTCAATGTCACCCTCCCCAGTAACTTTGTTTACTAGCTCTGTAACGCAAAATTGCTGACAAGTAGTTACCGTATTTTCATATATATTGATAGCTCTAATATTTTGGCGTATTTAATTTGAGACAAAAATCAGCTTGAAATACTTTTTCTAATTACCTGAAATCATCATGGTGGAGTAAACCTGATGAATCCTCTCATCATAATGGACACATCTTAAAAGGATAGATTGCAGTCTAAAAATTTATATTTCTTTTTCACCAACAATTAGAATGGAAAAAAAAATTTAAAAATGCAAACCTCAAAAATATAATCAAATTCTAATACCTTCCTCCTTCTCCCCTCCACCAAAAAAAAAAAAAAAAACAAACAACCCAAAAAACCCCCCAAAAACCCCCAAACAAATCAAAGAATCCTGAACAACTGCTGCTCTTGTGCTTTGAATATTAATATGGGCTGTACTCCGGCCTCAGTCTGACAAGACCATGAATGGACATCACAGTAAAAAGGATTTATATTCCTTGACAGACTTACTAATCTCTGATTTTTTTCACTCTGACCCTCTTCCAGGAATGACTTAGCAGGTTGTGTTAGACTATAGTGCCAGAAACCAAAGCTGCCCGTCTGAAAAAAATCTCGATTAGGACAAAGATTCCCTTGCTCCCTGCTTTTGGAGCACGGGCTGGGGTCCCCCGATGACTTAACTTGCTCACCTTGCACTACTCTGCATTGCTGCAGCACGACTCTGCACTGTGACGTGGGGAGCTTTGGCCACAGGCCTTTTCTGCTCCTGAAAACAAGAGATTAAGGGATGCAAAAACGTATTTTCATCCCTCTGGTGGCTGTTGTGAAGCTAAGCCAATTTCAAACGTAAAAAGTGCTATCAAATGTTAGTTTTTTTAATGATTGAAAACTAGTATTGTTTCAAGTAAAACATTTAAGCAGAAGAAAATACAGTAAATTAAATACTAATGATCTGTATGCTTGAGTTAAAGCTACAGGTGGAATATATCCATTACCTTGATTATGACAAAGTCCACAGTGCATTCTTCAAGTCCTGATTAATAGCACTTTTTAATACACCTAGCAAATTAAAATGAAAAAAAATGCTCACGGTGCATTAATCATGCCCACTGGTCTGCAAATTTCATCTCTTATGATTGGGAAAGGGAGAAGACAGTGAGTTACAGCTGTTGTGGTTTATGATGATAATGATGATTATTGACATTATTATGTGCCTTCACAGACATGCTTGAAGTCCAGGTTGAGGGGACTTGGCAAATGTGATTCTTCAGTGTGAGAAAAAAACATAATGAGATATCTATATGTATGTTGGAAATGCTGAAACTCAAATTGACTAGAGATATTCTGAGAGTTCATAAATGTAATCTTAGACTGTTGTTCTTAAAACATAGCTTTCCAAAGATGTGCAAAAATACTTTCAAAGACATGAAATTCTGCTGCTGAATTAGCTGATATTGCAAGTAAAGAGATGTTTATTTTCAGTGGAGTTTTCTGTGTGTTGCCATTGGGAAAATCTACTGAAACAAGTTATTCACAATGGCTCTTTAGCCCACGAGTGTCCTGAAACAGGATTTGTGATGCACCAAACCATTCATTGATCAGGCTGCTTCTCCTTCTGCAACTACATATGCTCTTTCCAGATAGGCATAAGAACCACAAGAAATCTAGGAATTAGGCAGATAAGCCTTCCATGCTGCAAGTTTGTTCAACTGTGCTCTGTCCTGCACCTCTCACTTCAGCAAATTATGAGCACATGTGCACAAATGCTTAACAAAGTATTTCCTGGTTCAACATTGCTTGAGAGCCATATCTCAGAGGAGCAAAGCTCTTTTGTGAAATGCAATTACAGTAATGGATTAGGTTGATGTTTGGCAAATGTGTTCTTCAATATGTGCATTATTGTAGAAAGCTGATTAAGTGACCAGAGGTTTACTTGACATTGCTAACTATGCCATCTTTCTGTTTCTACTGCTAGTCAGATAACTTATTCCCTCAAAAAATTAAATAATTATTTAAAATATCCCTCATTGTTAATGTAAAAAATAAGTATCACCCAAAGGGAAAACTTGCCAATCATGGCTTCATTTACAATAAATACTCATGTCAGCTGGACATGAGTTCTCCATTAAAAACAGTAATTTTGATAAGTGAACAGGATTCCAGGGCTGATAGGAATTGCAGGCATCCTGCTTGGTTACAGCTGTAGAAAAGCTCACTTTCAGTGCCTCTTATCTGGACAGCGCAGCTTTTAGAGGCTTTTGTGCCTTCTGGACTCAGAGACACAAAGTTGCATAAATAACTCCAGCCTCAGTGCTCCAAGGCAGAATAAGGAGATTACAGTTTTTTTTAAAGAGAGAAACTGACTGACTGACATTTAGGAGAAAATTGAATTTTTCCTCCTGTCCGTGTTAAGACCCAGCCAGCAACCAAGCCCCAATGCAGAAACTCACTCATTCCCCCACCAGCAGGATCAGGGAGAGAACTGGAATGGTAAAAGAGAGAAAACTTGTGAGTTGAGAAAAAGGAAGTTTAATAGGGAAAGCCAAGGCCATGCACACAAGCAAAGTAAAGCAAGGAATTCAGTGCTTCCCACAGCAGGTAGGTGTTCAGCATCTCCAGGAGAGCAGGGCCTCATGACACGTAACAGTGACTTGGGAAGACAAACATCATTACTCCAAATGTCCCTCCAGCCTCCTTCTTCTGCTCAGTTTACAAACTGACCATGATGTTATATGGTCTGGAATATTCATTCGGGTCACCTATCCCAGCTGCATCTCCTCCCAAGCTCCCATGCATCCCCAGCTCCCTCACCAGTGTGGCAGTATGAAAAGCTCTGTGCAAGCCCTGCTCAGCAATTAAAAAAAAAACCCTCTCTGTATTATCAACCCTGTGTTCTGCACAAATCCAAAACATTTCCCCACACTAGCCACTGTGAAGAGAATTAACTGTACACCAGCCAAAACCAGCATATCCTTGAAATATAAGAGAAAATAAAAGAACAAGAAAAATTCTATAACTATGTGAATTATGTTGATTCAAGCACTTCTTCAAATATGACTGTTACCTGTGCTATTCAGGTACCTGAATAATTCCCCTTCAGGGCAATTATTTTTCTCAATTGCCTACAGAAGGAGATCTCTTTCATTCTACAGAACAGCAGTTTATATCCTAAAAGCCTATTTTGAGATATACAAGGCAGGAATTGCACATCAGGTTAACACTCTCCTGCCCCAATGTCCCAAGAGAATCTGAGAGCACAGTAGGTTGTACAAGGTGACAGTAATCTCACTGACAACAAAAGAGCAAGAGCAAAGCAAAGGAAGTGTTAATCCAAGTTGTCTGGCTTTTCCTTCATCACAAAACAGGGTAGAGTCCAAAGCTTTTATCCAAATTGTTGTTTCTCAGTGAATTTCCATTGGTTAGAGTCTTCTGGGCTTATGTGACCATGTTCCACTCTCAAAATACATTCATGCATCAGATAGAATATATCTACTCATTACCCTGTGCCACATTTCCCACTTGGCAACTCTATACAAGCATCTTTCTGTCCTTATCTGTGGTCTCTGCTCATAAAATGCATGGTGAAGGACATCTGTAATTAACAATGTGTGATTAGTGAGCTGCAGATAATCATGCTGTCTGGGGAAAATAAATTATAAGAAATAATACAGATTATTTCAGCCAAATATGGTTCTTAATTATATTTATAATTTGACCACTTCATGCACATACAAAATACATCAAACTCATAATGAAAAGAAGCAGACGATGCCCCCCCAAATATACAAAGAAGCATTTTAAATAACATTGTGGTAAATGCACATTTGTGCATATCCTTCCAAAATACACTCTCACTCTTTCTCTTCTTCCATAGATGTCAGAGCACTCTTTGAACAAGACCTTGTAGTTCTGAATTCTCACAGTCATTGCAACCATGCAAGGAGCAAGATGTAAGCTAAAAAGTTAAATTTTAAAAGGCAAATAAAGAGGTTCTGCAATTCTCCACATGTAAACACTAAAGGGATGGGTAGCTAAAAATACACACTCTCATATTAAATCAAGAATCTTGCTTTCCATATATCATGATTTCCACCTGAAATCTCAGAGAATGAGACACAAATTATATTTGTTCCGTGAGGCTGAGATGCTGTAATTCCTTTCTAATAGTTCATTAATAATATGTTTAGCACTAGATACTTGCAAATGAATCAAAAAGTAAAAAATAACTCCCATTGTTCTTTAAAAGAAAGGGACTCCATAATTCATCAGAAAAGGATTTTAGTAGTGTTTTAAGAGTTTTCTACCAAGGATGTAGGTGAGGTTTATATAAGGGATTAAGTTTAGATCAGGGATGCTTGTTCTGTGTGTGTTCTCTGCCACAAACTTCAGTGCTGGCGCTTTCCATACAGCTGTAAACAAATAGGAGATCCTATATGCAACTAAGTTCCATTAAACTATCCCAGAAACATGAATTTATCCAGTCTCCTCTCTCAGATCAAAGCTAGCAACTGCATAAATTCATGCGAGGATGTGCAGAGTGTCTGGTCCCGTCTCTTAGATAGATATTGTAGCTAAACGAAGTGCAAACCCTCAGATACACTGATTCCCTTAACAGGCTGATGCAGATTCGTCTGCTGCTATTCCCACTCCAGGTGAAACCCTGTTTTCCTCACACTTTGGTTGCTGACAGTGTGCCGTGTGCTCCTTCCAAACACCGGGTCAGTCTGTGCTCCCAGAGGAGCACAGCAGAGATCACTGGTCCTGCCAGCAGCTGTGAGCTCCTCTCACAAGCAGCCTGCTCAGAAAACACTGGCTTAGCACTGATGGCTGCACTGGGTAACACAGCAAACCACAAATCTCTGTTACCCAGGCTGTTAATTCCCACTCTTCCCTGATTAGAAGTTGAAGCTCAACATGAAACTCTTTGTAGATGATGAATCCCTTTTATATTTTCTTCTTGGCATAAAAATTTGGATCAGATTGGCTATTTCCCCTATTGGCATCATGTTTTTATTTTAGGAGTTAACTCATTTGTGACTCATTTTCGTTTACATTTAACTTGTATTTATGCTTATCTTGTGTTTAACTTCCCTTTCTTTTTTTAAATTTTCAATTAAAAAAATCCCAAATCCAATTCATATTGTAATATTAAATTTCTCAAGCATTGAAATGCTAGTTTTTCTGTATTTTATGCATCTGGTTTCTTAAAGTAAGATTTTCTTAAAGCAAGATATATCTATATATCTCTCTCTCTATATAGATATATACATACATATATACTTTTTTTTTTTTAAGTCAGTGTTGAAAGACCTAGATTGTAAGTGACTTTGTTCTTTCGATCTCCTTTCCTGGTATCACTCACGAGAGGAGCAAAGCAGCCCTTTCGAGCAGAGATCACACATCAGAAAAAGATTTATGTGGCCCAGCTCCTGCAACTATAGAAACACAGCTGCATAATGCTGGTTTTGTTTTTAATCTGCATTCTAACTTTTTATGACTGCATTTTACCCCAAAAGTACACTAACAACATAAAGCATCGCTTATTTTAATTGCTGCCTTCCCAGTATAAATTACTTCCAACACTGCCTTCTAAATCTGTGGCTTTAGCACATGGAGACTAAAAGTGTCTGCTGAGAGCAAACCAGCTCGGGATCTCGGTAATACTTCTTTGCTCATACATATTTCTTCAGAAAATGTAAATGTGGGGTTTCGCTTTCTTTTGCCACAAGAGGGCGATCCCTTAATTCGTGTCACCACTAAGGCAGTGTACAGACAGAAGATGGACTCGCTTTCTCTCTAAACCACTATTACGACTTCTTCTATAGATAAATTGATGAATTTCATTCTGTCTGTGTTCTCAGCATGCATGTGACTTACATGAAGTTACTAGGCAATATTATTAAGCTGTGGCAGCACACTACGCTTCATAAATGGCTGATACTGAAAAAAAGGGTGGGAAGTCAACAGGATTTCCCCTCATTACCTTTAGAAGTGGCAGTACACTGTATTAACACAACTCATTGTTCTCAGTGATGAACTCAGACAGGTCAAAATCAAAAGGAATAAGATCTTAAGACGTGCTGCTTTCAGAAGCATGAGAAATTTGTGAAACAAAGAAAATATATGTGTTATACTTTTCATCCACTTGTGAATGCTTTAGCTATTTGAATTTGTTAAATATGCCATCATGTGCAACAATATACAGAGCAAGCACGATCCACACAGGAAACTGATTCAAGCACTCACAGTCTGAAGATTGTCACATCCTCCCTAATTCAAAACTCTGATTGCTTTGATTTACTTAGAACCAGATAGCTGGGAAGATTTTGTTTAAAATGCTTCGAAACAGTTATCATGAGTGTACAATATAACTTACCATAGCATTTTTGTTTTCAGTCCAAATATTTTACATATATAAACCTGTGAAAGTTACTCAAACCAAGACTGATTTCTCCCTCTTCAGTCCAAATAAAATTTTGCTCAGGAACAGTGGATGGATTTTGTCCATCAAGAGTCAGCTATGTTCCTGGGCAACCTGTAATGCTCTGGCCTGATCCTTGCCTTCTTCTCCTGAGGGTTGGCATATTTCCACTTGGATGGAGACATTTTCAGCTTTTTTCTCTTCTTATCTGTACACCACACTTTTTCACAGTATTCTTCCACCCTCTGGAAGTTGCTGTAACCTATCAGTTGAAGAAATTCCTTATACCATGGCTTTGAAGCCTGAGGTATACTGCTCTGCATTGGGCATGGCATTTTGTGAGGTATGTCCTCCTCATAGTCTTTATTGAACATTTCGTCTACACGTTCTTCTTCGACTATTTCCAGCGTGATTTTCCTGACAGTATGAACAATGCTGTGTTCCACTGTCTGACAAAAATAAGTCCCTGCATCCAGTCGATGCAGCTTCAGGAATAAAAGGCCAAGGTCCATTTTTATTATTCTATCATCGGTCTTCACCTGAAAAAACCCCATGAAATGCAGTTATAGACCACAGGCTTTTGCTATTTCATTAAACCAACACAATTATTTCTGAACTGTACTTTCATGACTGTAATATTAAATTTTGAGAGGAAGATTAAAGATCTACAAAGTTTTAATTCACAGGGGTTTTTTAATAACAAAAATATTTACTTGAAGTAAAGAAGAGATTGAGCTATAAATGCAGAAAATCTAAAGAATCTGGGAAGCGTGGAAGAACATACAGTGGAGCAGACAATTTCCTGTTTTAATTGCAGAGGGAAATAAGTTAGAAACATGCAAATAATCTACTGGATGGAAAACAAAAGGGCATTAGCCATCTGACCTGTGATAAGGATCCCTGTGAATTCTCTTACAGAATGGTATGCTTTTGAGGAGACATTCATAAAAGTATTTGCATATCTAACTGCAGGACCACTGTCATCTTAAAGCCTCAGTTCTGAGTCTGCTGTTTGAGTTTCTCCCACAGCTCCTGAGGGCTACACTGTTGACTACGAGACATTCACAGTTGTTGGCAAGCAGGGAGAGCTGGGCTGTCTAATCCATCAGCAGGAGTGGCCAGGAAAATGGTATCAATATATATCCTCAGCTTTTCATTTAACAGTAAGATGATGAATTTAAACAAAAGTACTGGGTGATGAAGGGATCAAAAGCAGCCCTGAAGAGAAGGACTTGGGGGTAGTGAGGGACGAGGAACTGGATGAGAGCTGGCCATGCCCATCGTGGAAAACCAACTGTATCCTGTGTGTATAAAAATTTGTGTGGCCAACAGGTCAAGGGAGGAGATTCTCCTCCTCCACTCTGCTCCGGTAAGACCCCACCTGGAGTGCTGCATCCAGCTCTGGGATCCTCAGTACAAGGCAGACATGGACCTGTTAGAGTGGCACTGGAGGAGGGTCACAAAAATGAAGGGAGGAATGGGGCACTTCTCCTACGAAGAAAGAGAGAGCTGGGGTTGCTCAGCCTAGAGGAGAGGAAGACCCTGTTTTGACCTTTCAGTACTTAAAGGGGGCTTATAAGAAAGATGGAAACTTTTTTACCAGGCCCTGTAGTGACATATCTACAGTGTAGTGATAGCCACACTGATGTGTATCAGAGAGGTATTGAGGAATAAATACAATAGCACTTATGAAGCACTTTCATAATGGCAAAATACATGTAAAAGAGGCAGAGAATCCACCAATACTCATTTGCAAAAAATTCAGTAATAAATGGGTGAGGCAGCAAGAATGAATAGATGTTAAGCTAGACTAACACTGGAAGTAATATATACACGTTTCACCCCTGCAAAAACATACCAAGAGAAGTGATGGATTTTCCTTTCTTTCAGATCTTAAACAAGCTCCACCACATTTCTAGCATCTGCATTCAAGATGTTGAATGCAAACACCAGGTGAAATTCTCAGGTGTATTAATTCAAGAGACCAGATGAACATAGCGATTTTTCCTGACACCCATATACATTTCAGCAACTGCTGGCAGAAATTCGGTGAAGATGTAATGTTCCTAACAACAGGCTCTTTTATTGAAAAAAGTTAGTCTATAAGGATATTTACCTCTTCCTTCTTAGTTTCATGTGCTCTCTGGACAAACCAGATTACTTTTGCTTGTAAAGTCCGAGGGGTGCACTCCAGAAGGGTGCTGTTGTACTCTATTCCATAAACAAGTCGCTCCTCAGTCTTCTCCAGGACTTCACCTGGAAGGGAAAGAAATGTTTCAAAAATGTGTTACTGCAAGTACTTGTTACACTCCATATTCAGGGTATAATAACTTTTAAGAGTGAAGCTTAATTCAGATCCAACCAGACAGTGACTTAAAAGAAATGTCTAATGAAGATCTGACCTGCTAAATGAATTTTGCCATCATCCCAGACTTTCACAGCATCTGACCAAATTGTGCTGTCCTCACCTAAGATTATACATAGAGAAACAGATCTCAGCCTTTCACACTGCTAATTGCTTGTGCCTGGTTCTTATGAATAGTTAATTTCATTTTCACTCAGTGAAACAGGAGGATTCAAAACATGTTTAAATATAATAAATAATTCATTTTTTTTAGGGATAATGACAGCACATAACCTTTTTCAGAATGAAACAATAAATACTCTAACATATATTATATATATCCATGCCATACATGTTTAAACTGAATGTATGGTTTGGGCCCAAGGGTGCTAATAAAAACAAGGTGAATGAATTTAATCAAAATTTAATTCTGGTTTTCAACCCAACAAAATATCTGGAGGAAGATAAACTAGTTGTTACACTGGACAAAATCAATTGCCTCACTATGGAAATCATCTTATTCCATAATAGTGAGAAATTCTTGAGCCCAAATATCTTCATTCCCTAAAAAAAATACACTGTTTTATATAATTGTGATTTATCTGATGCATTTCAAACTTGTGAAAGAATTGGCACTTAATATTGGAAAATACTTTTCCAAATTGTATCATATCCTCCAATGGACTTCAATTTTAATGAAGCTTTCTCTGGTAAAATATATACATCTAATATTTAAAATAGTGTTTCTCTGCCTATCTTTCTAGAAGAACCTTTTATGCTTTATTTTTTACTTCTATAAATGTACTGTGCATTATCCTGCAAAATACAGAGGATTTCCAGGCAACTGTTTTCTTTCTGTTTTGCTATTCCCAATACTCCCGTTTGAAATCCTCACTTTCCAAGGTTTGGACAACAGCATTAGACACAGTATTCTATCCGTTTTTTTAAGAGAAAACTTGATCATAAATACATATTTTTGTTCTGTCATGTCACTGCTCATGCCAGCGCTTCAGTTCTAAGTGTCCTGACTATTTCATACACATTTCAGGATGCAGCTCCGTTGTTTCTTATCCCTGCCCCATCTTTCTGTTTTCTTTCTGTTGGAAGCCATTGGGATGCATTATCCACATCTTTAGTCTGAACGTCAGTGCTGCAGGACCACAGGAACATTTTGGGATGCACCTGACCTGCCACTGAGACAGCCACTCTTAGACCTGGATGGCAGGGGCTCATCCCCATGGCTCTTATAACATTATAGGAACATGGCAGTGAAAAACGGCAGGTGAGATCATGGTCTGGCTCATGCTCTTGGCAAACTCTGTGCTGGCTGTTCCAGGCATTTACAAGCAATTTTTACATGTGCAAGTAGATTACCAATGAACTGCTGGCCAAAGCACTGCTGCGCTGCGTTTCCGTGCCGAACATCTTGTCTGCGGAAACGTCTGGAGAGGAAAAAAGTGGAATTATTTGAGAGAAGATGCTTAGCTTTCATGTTGTTGGTTCATGCTAAACTGGCATTCATAAAAACTTAAGGAGTTAAATCTTGATTGCTAACAATTTACCATTGTTGTGAGAAGTACTTGTTTATAAATCAATATTTTGTCTCTACTCAACCTGCTGGGAGTTACGTGTCTGAAAATAAAGAAACACACTTGTCTGGAGAAGAGGCACAATTCTGTGTCCATTTTATATATAACTATACTGGTGCTATAAATACTAAAACAAGATCCTTTGAACCAACTGGGTAACATTCAGTCAAAGGGACCTTTAGCCTGTCTTTGGGTTCTCTTTCTCTCTCTGCAGAAAGGAAGGAAATTTTCCTTTTTTAAGTTAGAACAGTTTCCCATGTATGTGAATGGTACTTCTTTTATCCTTCACTCTCACATTATTTTTTTTTTCACTTTGGAATCTCAAAGCATGGAGGAAATACTTTATTTTATTTCACTTTTGCAGCAGACAGTTACTAAACTCATTTTTCTCAACAGGGAAACAGACACACTCATGAATGTCCATGCCTAGAAAGTGAGCTGGTGGCAGAACTGTGGTCAGAACATGGGAGCCCTGTTTTTGACCCAGAAATAATACAAGTCCTTTTGAAAGAAAAATCATTCTGACTTTTGAGGTTTGGGTTTTTTATTGCATTTAAAGAAAAAACAAACAAACAAACAAACAATAAAACCATGATTATATGGTGCATTCCCAGAGGAACTGAACTTTCATATCGCTTTTTTCTTTTCTTTGAGTGTCCTGATAAAAAAAATTAAAATTGTTTACTTGGGAAATAAAATACCCCATTGGAATGCTGTACCTTGTCAGATTAGTATGTCCAACTACCTCAAATTTAGTTTTTCTAAACATATCTTTCCTATATTTGCATAAAGAGTAATTCTACACAGTATTGCCAATGCCATACATAACGGATTAACAGAAGAAATATGCAGTGCAGAAAATCTTACACAGTAGGCATGTGTACAGTATAAATTATATTAGAAACAAACAAAGCCAAAGAGTTCTGTTAATCTCTGCATTTACTAGTGAAATAATGTTATTCTCCAGTTCTATGTGAACCCAAAAGACAAAATTTTAATTTGTCACAAATAGAATTTACTGAAACTGTTTAGATGTGCACCATCTAAAGGCCTTGTCCATGGATGTTACTCATTTAACTTCTACACTGGCTGTAGACAGTGATTATTTTCTAAGTTCTGTCAGCCAGATGACCTGATCAGTGCTCTTGGTGGACCAAGATCAAAGATTTAACCTCCACTGATATTTACAGAAGAACCACTGTTTACCCATTTTTGTTTCAGGGGAATCCAGAAATTCAGTGAGGACTGCAATGGGCTTTTAGGGAGAAATTCTAACAGTACTTGCATCCTATTAAAGAAAAACAGAGATTCTGAGGTAGCAACTGAGCCTTATTCTGCCCTGGGAGTTGTCATTGCATTGTGTAGTGTCAGTGCTGATAAATGCTGTCACCAGGTTTGCAAGTCTGTGTATGTAGATTACTCAGAAGAGACATTCTCCTGCACAAATATACATAAACACTATAGGATCTGCATAAGCCTTTAAAAAAACAAACAAGACAATCCTGCTGCTGTCAGGTCCAACAGCCCTATCTAGCAGGAACAGGACAGGTAGCAGGCGTGTTCTATTTACTCATCAGTTCCTTAAGATCATTGTAAAGCTAAAAAAATCCTAGTTCTGTAACACAGGGTTATTTCTCCAGTTGTCAGAATCATTAAAGAAAAAGAAATTTTTGTTTGCTGGAATTTTACAGTTGTGACTGTGAAGACTGGGGAAGATACAATTACCAGTGCCTTCACTTGCGATTTTCTTGAACCCAAGGAAGAAATGGAGAGAGGTGCTGAAAGAGAGGGAGATGCTGGGAGGTAAACTCATTTCACAAATACTGACATAAGCCTGAAATTATTTTATTTTTTCTTAGAGGTAATTTTACTCAGAATTCTGTGAATAATAGGGTATCAGACAATCCCTGAGATAAATTACTACAAGTAACACTTTTCAGTGATTAACAAATGTACTGAATGTAGGGAAGTATCTTTTGCAATCCAAAATTTCATGAATTTATATTTCAGCCCTTAACTCTGTGCTTTTGGGAACATAGCAAAAATTACCTGCAAGAAAGCAATACAGTCATCACCACCACCATCACCATCACCATCACCATCATCACCATCATCATCATCACTATCATTTTCATTTTTCTTTATTATTTCCCAGGAAGGTATGAGGAAAAAGCAAAAAGTCTTGGGAAGAAAGGGCACCACTGTGGTTTGCATAAGTAAATCAGTAGACTGTATGCTTGCTGGTGGATTGGGTGATGGAGAAAGAAGCCAGAGAGCGAGAAGAGGCAGGGGAGAGACTGTTAGCTTCTAAAAATTAGCTAAAGAATCACACTATGCCTAGCCAAGTTCAAAGACATTTTTAAACTACTTCAGACCTTTTTCAGCCTGGATGGCAAGCTGGCACAGCAAAGAATCTCACTTGTAGAATTTAGTGCTTGTTTAGATAAAAATTGAACCTGCCTAAATCAGATTGCAGAGCTAATAGTGAACTAAAGCATTTATGTCCTGGACCTCTGCTTCCTCAAGTGCACTTCATCAAATTTGAATGCAGTAGAAATTCCTTCTGCCCTCTGAGGTATTTGCAGTATGCAGGAGCCACACACCTGTAATTACCACAGAATTGTCATGTGCTGTGCTGCCAGCATCAAGATATGGGATTTTGAACTCAGTTTTCATTTTTCCTTAATTAAATCCTACATTCAATTAGTTATCCAGGCTATGCATATACAAGGAATTATAGACTTTCACAGTTTAAAAGATTAGTACCAGATGCCAAGGAGAAGGTCTTTGAATTTATGCTTTACTTCTCTCTAAATCTATTATATGCCTCAGTTTACAGATTTTTATTTAATGTTTCTCTAAACACTTGTTGTACCTTGGGGCCATCAGGATCTAAAGCAGACGGCATTTGGATCGCAGTGGGGAGGACACATTGTACATCCCTGCCCCAATCCAACTCTTTACTAGTAGGACTGGAATTAAAAAAAGAGCTCTGAGCTGTGCCCTTACGCAGTAGCAGTATTGCTCTTACAAATCAAAAGTCCACCTAAATGTACAGCATGAGGGCAACATTTGAGCAGGCAGAGGTGGTGTTAAGGCCAGCTCAAGTGTGTTGTGAGGTTAAGGCACAACTCCATGACTCCAGTGAAGGGACGGGTATCAGGAACAGGAGAAACAAGTGCTCTCCAATGCCCCTTGCACTCACATTACTTGAGTTACCATGTACAGCTTGAGCAGAAATCTGGAGCCCTGAGAAAAGGCCAGACTAAGACACCAATTGTGGGCTTCCAAGCAGGGGTTCAGAGATGCAGCGAGGCAGGAGTCAGAGCGAGGAATGAATTATTTATTAAATTTACAATACCATTTATATATTCTAGTTCCATAAAGCAATTGAACTGTGTTCACACTTCTCCTAGGGTGATTGGTCAAAATCTCAGACACCCACTTAGAAATGTTTTTTCCTAATATAATGTACGCAAGGTCAGAAGATACCAGATATGAATGCTATTTACAAAAACCCTATCTATTGTTTACATAGCTGACACAGCAAAAGAAAAGTTCTCACAGAATGAATGCAAGAGAAAATTTCCCTGCTAACAACATTTCAGCATCCACAACCAATGTTCTGGGATGTGGCATTAATTCTGTCTGGAGTCCAAGGAAGCCATGGCAGGGTTATCAACTACTCAGTGCCACTTGCTGTCAGAAAACTCCACCCTGTGTAATGGGACGTGCTTTTTCCCGTAGTACTCTTCACGTGGTACCTGATGGGGAGCAACATAAAACAACTTCTATACACATGTCCCGAGTACCTCTCTCTGCCTCTCCATGTACCACACACGGAGTGTGAGGTCTTAAATTTAAAATGCTCTTAGCTTCAGCTATTGACCTAAAGTGAACAAAGCAAATGCCATTCACGCCTCTCAACACTTAGTCCTGCTGGCTGTTCCCCAAATTCTGATACGTAAAACAAGTTTTGCAGACTTCGAGAACATTCAATTGAGTGCAAATCCCTTCTCCACTGCTACAGTGCTTATCTTAAGAGAAGGAGGGAGATAGCAGCAGTATTTTCTCGTTTTAGAGGCTGACCTTCTGAATGTTGGGGAGGTAAGGCACAGGACGGTGCCTGGGGTGCTGCCCATATCACTCCACCCTGGATAAAAGTGTCTGCAGGGAACTTACAGGCTGCTACTCTGGAAATTGTCTTAGGTGAGAAACATGTACAACAGAGTCCAGGCCTCAGTGAGTTTCTCTTATCTTTTCTTAAGACAGCAAGTAGCCTGCATAACATAAATGGTGATACTGCTAGCAAGCTAAAAGGCTGCTGGGAAATTTTTAACCCCCCTTCCTTCCCAAATGACTTTTACATCATTAGATGAGTAATCATATGCTTTATCATCATCATAACTTATACTGTAGGACATTAATCTCCCTGGCCCACTATATAAGTGCTCATCTTTTTTAATCTGGAGCCTGAAAATTTTAACCAGACTCATCTCACCCTGAGCAGTCAACCAGAGCCCACCGTCTTCCTTTCAGGTCTATTCACAAAAGGCACGAGAAAACGATGCATTCCTGCTTGTAAAAGCTGTGTAGGTTTCCTGCTTGGTTTAACCTATGCCTTAGTGCAGTAAAACCAAGAGATTCTTAATTATGCTGAGTCACAGACTTTGTTTCTCATTCGTACTTTTAAATGTGCCTTATCCAAAAAATGATGTTACCAAAGGTAGCGTGACTCTATTATCTTTTATAAAAATTTATGGAAATATCGGTTATGCCTGGCAATAGTCACTCCACAATTGAGTGCATCCAGGTTCATGGAAAGATAAAATATGCCAGATGAAAAATAAATACAAAGCCCTATATTCCTGATTTTCCTTAAGAAACAGTAATACATTTGGGATTCTATGACTTGATTTGTACTTAACCATCTCCACCAGTTTTCAAAACTCTCTCTGGAATTAATTAAATTCATTCTTATAGTCCTTGTAGGTCTAATATAAATAGGCATATATTTTTAAAACCAGTGATTGCAAAAAAAGCCACAGAAATTATTTGAATCATACAATACCAAAATTTTGCTGATTCAGATAAGAAATTGCTCTGTCTAGGTGGCAAAGCTGACTAATTTTTGTGAAAAGGTCTGGATTAAAATATGCATGTTCTAGATACTTGATCTGTGTAGCTGAATTGTCGAACCTGGGTTTGAGAGGGAAGGGAGGACAACAGGTCCCAGAGAAATCATTGAATGAAAGAGTGACGGTCAAGAACCATGAATAAGTGAAGGGTGATACAGAGAAAGAGTCTCCACATGGAAGAATTAAAGCACCCAGATCAGGTTTGTGCTTTGAACTGGCCTCTAGAGTAACTTGCCTTTCAAGCCACTGCAGAAACCTAAAACAAACCTTAGCTTTTGCAGAAAATCTGTTCTGGTGGATTTTGGTTGGTGAAGGTATATTACTATTAACAAAGAGTCTTTGCTTTTGTTTTAGAAATTCTGTTGTGTATGTTATTGCAGTGTGATATACTTGCTGTGTAATACTACCAAACTAGGTCTCTGATGTTGCAAAGACTTGAAAAGATGTTTAAGGAAATTAAGGTTTACGGTGTAATGCAAATAATTATGAAGTGAGTTAGCTTTATTCATAAAAATATTCCTGGTACTGCAGTTTTTGCCATCCTGTGAGTTTGGTTCCTTGCAATCCCCCAAGGTTACGCTGATAAGTTAGAAACTGACATCTCACTGTTATTTTATTTTTCTGAGGAGGAGATATGAAGCACTTTGTGTTGCAGTAGAAACTGCTGATGTAGATATTTTGCAAAAAGAGTATCAGAAAAAGCAACAGCTCTCACCTCTTTGCCTGCACTGCCGTGGGGTAGTACCGGGAGCAGGCGATGCCGTCCCAGGCGCAGTAGGGATCCCGGGCGAGGCAGCAGTCGGCGCAGGCCGTGCCGTACATGTCGCACTGGTGGAACTTCACCTGAGCTATGACGGACTCGGACCCCACGTAGAGCTGTTGCTGCAAAAAATACACCACGCAGGATTGCTAGAATGTCCACTAAAACTTCTCCTCCCAACGCAGTCATTAAAATTGTTAGATTAATCGTTGCTTGCCGGTTGTGTATCCAGCCTGTGACCTGAGGGAGGCAGAGTTACTCTGTAGGAAAATATCTGATTATAGATTAAAGTCTTTTACTGAGGACAGAGAAACAGAAAGAAGGTAAAATGAACAAGCCTATTTTGGCATTTCCTTGCTTCTGAAGTTTCAGCTTTGTGTTTGAATAGGCAAGGGTTTACATTTCCTTTTCTTTATCAAGATATTTTCCAATGCCTCCCTCTTTACACTTGTCTCTGACCTAACTGACTTGCAAAAAAAACCCCAACTTGACATGAAAGACTTTAAACAAAGAAGTTAAAATATGCAAGGATTATAAGAAAACTCAATTTTAAAATGAGAGTTTTCAAGTAAATTTAACTCTTCATATAGCTACTTAGAATACGGTCACATATTTGCATATGCAGTAGTGCTATGATTTGTACAATCCCTCAGTGCACAGGAGATAGATAGATAGATAGATAGATAGATAGATAGATAGATATTTGTTTTCCTGTTGCTGTGTAGTCTTTCCTTACAAATTAACTGGTCACTATCTACTTCTTTAATGTTTATTTGCAGGGCTTGGGTGGAGTGTTTCTCAGCATTAGCATTGACTGTTTCAATCTTTTGAGTTCACATAGATGTCCTTTCCAAATCAAATGACAAATAATCAATCTAATTCTTCAGATGTTGGCACAATAAATTCAGAAGAGAAGAGTTTGAATTTACAGGAATTTGAGAAAAATCTTGTTGCTGATGAATGTAAATTTTCTGAACACAGAAATATGCACTGTGCACTGCAATAGAAACTGCTTATCCACAGCTCACTTCCACAGTTTTACCAGTCAGAAAAAAGATTCCTAAGCTGTGCTCATCCTAATGGCCAAACTTAGTCCGTAATTCCTACTCTTTGACCAAGCTTTCCAAATCTGGTATTTGAAAATTACTTGAAGTTGGAAAATACTGGCACCTCATTTAGACTATCACAAAATAAAAAATTTTAATCCAGATAGTCCATTCTTGTTCCTTATTATACCTCTCATATCTCTTTAGATCACAGAACTTCAACTTTTAGAGATGCCACAGGAAGAAACTAGGAGAGGGTGGAAACAGCAATGCTTGAAGAATTTTTCTGGTGAGATAAACCAGATGATAGTAGCAGGGACTCAATCTGCCAACTGGAATGAAGAGAAAACCTAGGATACTTGTTCTTTGTCTGCAAGTGCTGCAGTGTGATTGTCCCAGAAGACATGAACAACACTTTCAACAAGACATATGAGATGAGATTTTTTCTTTCATCTCTTGGCAGGGGTAAAGATTTCTTAAGTCTTGGTAAATCACAGGAGGGAAAAGAAGCATCTGATATCTAGCCAACTGAACATCAAAGAACATTCTTTCCCAGTCTCAGCAGATAACTAGCTCAGCCCTGAAATGTGATATTTTATTGTACCATGACTTGGTGAAGACTGGTCAGTGTTATAAGGATATGGAGACATTGGTAGCAAGGAGGTCTCCACAGGCTCAGTAACCCCAAGTTCAAAAGAGATCAGCGAAAACGCTTGAGGTACATAATTTTTTTTCATGTATGCTCAGCTAAGTTATATCCCTGCTAATTTTAAAGACAAAATTACTTGGTGCCAACTCTGTCCCTAACACGTATTCAACCATTTAATTGTCCTCAGTATCGGAAAACTGTATCCTATTTCAAGAATAAGTTTATCTACATTCAACAAGATGATCTTGGTTTTTTTTAACCTGATATTGCTTTGCCATCGATGTTTAAGAATCCTCATACATACAGTAGGAAGTCACTTCTCATCATAAAATATATATATATAAGTATATATATATGACTCTCCTGTTCTCTCTAAGTCTTCTCTTTGATATCTTGAAAAAGTAAATCTAGTTTTACTTCTCACAAGAAGTTTTGTTCTTCAATCACTGGATTGCTTTGGTGGCTTTTTTACCGTTCTCTCCAGATTTTCCAGATATGCCTTGAATTAGTAGAGTTAGAAGCCCTCTTGAGAGAAGAATATAATGGAGGAATGCTACTTAAATTTTATGATATCTCCTTTTTAGTCGTTCAACATGTTTCTTAACACAACACAACCCTTTAACTATGACAATTCATTGAGAGCTAAAGGTAAGGCAAACATCTGAAATGGCAGCGAGTCTTTCTCCAAAAAATCACTTAGGTGCAGTGTTAAACAATCTAGGCTCCAGAGCTGCTTTCACTGTCCATGGGAAAAGATTGATGCAGGAAATAATTCAAAATACTTAGACCCAAATCCTCATCCGAATTACCATCACAAGACTTTGACTTTCTGCATTATCTACAGGAAGAATGCAAGTTGATTAGACACCAAGACTCAAATAACCTTTTGGGGCACATTCATACCTCCTAATAATGCAGTTTTCATTCTTTGTTACTTGTGTTTCACTGTGTTTGTGTGCACCTACATTGCACTGGATGTCTAACATCATTGTTGGACATGTTTAACATTAAGACATAACTGTCCTAGGATGTTTGCAATGGCTCCAGGCTGAGATGATATGATGATATGATATGGATGAGACTCTGCCCACAAGAGTAATAAATTGGGTTTTTGTATCAGCAGAAACTTTCAGAAACTCAAAAAGGACTTGGATCCAAACAGCCCTACAGGGCAACTGAATATGTGGGAGAGCCAGCAAGGCTCTTTTTGCACTGATATCCCCATGGAGCTGAAGTCTGTCTGCATTTATCAACAAAGAACTGTTCTGTGAATTGCCATATCCACCAAGGTAATCCCTACTGTGATTAGTGCAACAGTAACTTACAAAACAGATTGGTTTTTACTTGCTTTGATATGCATGATATTGTGAACCGAGGATATTTAACATTAGGATTGAAAAACATAAACACATTATAAAGTTACAGCATATAACCATGAGTTTGTATTACAGAAGGATTACACGTATCCAACCAGATCTCATTTTAGATGATGTACATCTGCCTATCTATCCATGCATCTAGCTCTGTGCAGTTTACAGCTTCATTACATTTGAGTCACCATCGTCATATTTCAAACTTGTAAAAACTCACCCTTTTTGAAGAGATTTCCATAGAAATAATAGGAACTGGCATCTAAAAAATAGGAAATATTTGCTTGCTTAGAAAAAAGAATATATTTTTGCTATGAAAATAAACCGGGTAAAATCATATTGATATTTACTTATTACATTCAGCTTTGCTAGATACTTTAACTTTCTTTAAGAAAGATGTAAGGAAATTGTGACTTTCAGAAGTATTGCTTTAAAACAGTTTATTTGGAAACAACCAGCCAACACTTAATTCAGGATTATCAGAGCTACAGGAACACTACAATTTCCCTGTCAAACATGACATTAGCTCTTGCCACCACTGAATGTCTTTTGTCCTGCTTGAGAGTGATAAGTGGAGTGTTCTTTATAACAAAACATTCATTTAAGATAAGATAAAAATAGCAGAAATTCCTTCTTTTACCATTGTCCTGTCTGGCCTCTGCTCAGATTACCTTGGAGCAATAGTTCTATTGAAAACTAGCTTTATGAGGAAGGGCAAATTCTGTGATTTCCCCCCCAGGCAACAAGTCAATAGTTACACTGCCTAAATTCAGGTACCAGATTTAAATGTCTAACTTTTGATATTAGATTTTCCTTAGGGTTTGAAACAGGTTAGCTTCCTGCTTTATGTGGCTGATGTGACATGATCAGAATACTCACTAAGGGAATTTTATTATATTAGTTTTGTCACATGCCAAGCACTGAGCTTTAGTCATAGGTTATTCTTTAGGAGAATGAAGTTCTGCCTCACTAGGACCCAGGTTTTCCCACTGTAGAGACAGATTAACTGATTCACTCCTTCTGAGGATTAGGCTTTTTCTATCTGGACCTCATTTAATTTTAGAAGATTGTAGTAGGCACATTTTTATGTGTGCAGTTATAATCTTTTAATTACTTAATTGGATATGAGGGAAAATGAAACAAAATGCAATAAGTTTCTAGTTAAAAGTCGCTCTACAATGTCCAAGCACGTAAATAGAAAGGCTGTAGTCGTGATTTGCTTCAATATGCTTTGGTACTTGAGACATTAGGAAAACTTCATTTGTAAATGAAGGTTTCCTGTCATAAAATTGCTAGATAATTAGAAAATTTCTTGCAAACAGGTATTAAATATTTGGCTATCAGATTTCTTTTGACATTGTAATTCTGCAGAAAATTCAAGACTTGTGTATATATTTTGTATACAGCACAGTTCACCTTGAATACTTGCAGCTCTTCAAGAATCACTTCTTCCATTGATTCTGTTTCTTGATTGTAAATTGTTATGACTTTCAGCACAATACCATTATCTGGCCATAAATTTGAAACAAAATAAAACAAAAGTAGAGGTTACAGTTGGTTGAAACATTGATATGACCTTCAAATATCTGAAACAACTTCTTCAAATTCATAATGAATTGAAATTTATAAATATGAAAAGGTAGTTTTCATATTGCTGTCATTAATGAGGATTCTTACTCTTAGAAAATGAAATATGTAGCAATTTGTCCCTGGCAAATAAGAGTCAACTTAGACATTTGTAAGATACATAATTAATTGTATTTTTCAAACACTGGATCATAACCCATTGTGAATAGCAAAAGGATCACAGAGGGAAACCATGTTTCAGAAAAAGAAATGGGAGTAGGTGGAAGCCTAGTGCATTGAGGCAAGCAAGTGTAAAGTAGCTTTAATTATATGATCTCAGTGTTTACACTAGACAGGAAACTACTAATATCCTTAATTGCTGACAGCAGCTCCATTCCCCCAGGCAAGAGTACAAAAATCTTCAGGGGTTCATTGTGCACAATTCTCACCCTTCTCTAAAGAAACACTGAGCTGCTGTAGAGCTGAAGGTGTTAGTCAAAGAGAGATGAACCAAAACATAAGACGTACGTTCAAAAAGACTAAGGCACATTGGACTTAGGTTTATCAACCTCTCTGTCACTTCAACTCTTGCAGGAAATTAAAATACACAAATAACATCTGGTCTTCCAGCACTTTGGTTTTGCCTTGCTGGCTATTTATAGACAAGCCTTGCTGTCCTTAATCTGAAAATCTGTCATCAACAATGGCAAATATCACTTCCTTTCTTCTGATACTTTCAGTCGTCTTTGATTTACAGGGGAAATATTAACCAGGGAAGCACTGGGGAAAATGTTCAGCAAAAGATCAAAGGGTGAAACAAAGAGAGGAACCATTAAACTGGGGTCATACACCATTTTTCAAAGAGAATATGTAATCAAAGGCAACCATTTTGTAGTAGAACAGGGAAAAGAATTTGTATTCTGAGCTCTGATTTTCATAAATAAGTAAGTCCCTCTTCAAATCCTGCTGACAGACATGTGAAAGCTCTGATGTTCAGACTCTGCCTTTGATGAACCTTTCTAACCTGCACCGCTACCCTAAGGAAACTTGCTCAGCTGTAAGATGCTGCTTACTTATGTTACACAGCAGGCATTGGACTGGGATTAAAAGAAAATATATCAACCCTTTCTAACATTATATTGCCCGAACAAGCAGTGAGTTTTCTGATGGGAGCTTTGCCAGAGTAGTGATTGTATGTTTAATTTCAGAGTTTTGAAAACCCAAATTCTTTTGCTGGAATTTCATGTCACCTGAGATCAGACAGCTTGAGAACACTAGGCAGCTGTTGGGGACCAATCCAGCACAGCTCTAAAGCTGCATTTAAGCCCCTTTGGATTCAACTTTGCTGAGCAGAAGACCTGTGTACAAGAATATTTGATGCAATATTCTTGCATCAATAAGAAATGCGAGGAGAAAATATGAAGAATGTAGGACCCACTGTAAAATCTGCTGTACAGAAATAAGTGACACATGGTAGGATGTTTTATAGACTACAGTAAGTCCATTACCAAGATCATACTGAGGTATGATCTTAAACCTTTAAGTTTCAAGGCCACTTAAAACCTTAGAAAACAGCACTAATATAAATAAGACTTTGCTATTCTATGAACATGCTTTTTTTTAATGTTCTCAACACTGAAATGTACTTATCAGAGGAATTTCATTAGTAAAAATAATTCACTGCAACTGCTTTCCTAGACAAAATGGTCAAAATTTGTGATACCACTCCTGTTGTTAAATTGATTAAATGTGAATGTAAGAATCCTTGATTTTTTTCCAGACAGATTAGATGTTACTTAGGTCTTGTCTAGTTCCAGGCTTTCCTCTTGTTTTCTTAAGTTTTTTTAATTTTTCAAATACCATTACGGTATTTATTTTTTCTCTGCTTTCTTAGACTTAGGGCAGGTATATGTTATAATTTGCCTTAATTGGGTTTGTTAGGAAGATGTTTAAAAATTCTTGCTAAACAAGCTCTCTATATTTTAATAAAATGGCACAGAAGAAAGACAAGAAAACTTGGCAGGAAAGTTTTCACAGTTTTGGGTTTTTTAAAATTGGGCATTTCCTCCTTCCTTCCTTGAGCTGTGTAGTAACCCAAATCTGGAATCTGGAAGGTTTTTTTAATAGTATCAGCTAGACTTCTTGTCTCCAGAACTGGGGTAAAGAAACTGTGTAATAAAGCCAATAACTTGAACAGATATTTTTGGAGATCATATCACCTCTGTTTCTTTCAGATCTCCAGGTCTCAGCTCAGATACATGACAATGTTCTGAAGTTTAAAAAATAAGGCAAGTTGTTCTGCAATCTTTTTTTATGTTCTTTTTTGAAAAGAAAATAAATTTAAATGGAATCCTATACTTGTTTCTCTTGCTAGCCTTTAAATATTTCCCTGCCATTACTTTCCTATATAATGTTAGCATCACAGTAAAGTACGTGTCTTGAATAACATGCTCTCTAAGGTGAAGATTGGCACAGGCATGAAAAGAAAAATTGTTAAAAAGAAATGTTGTATTGATTTGCTTCATCCTTGAGGAAAAAAAAAAACAAAATAACAAAACAACTTACTAAATCGTAAATGTACAAATTCTTTCTTGCTCTCTTTATTTACCTGTGCCAATGAACAAAACATCATATTGCCCATCTTCAGCTTCCACTCTGTCCACTGCTATTTGTTTAAGATTGTACTTTCCGTCTGTTTTAACTAGGATTGGTCTCTTATGAACAGGCCTGATGGGCTGATACATCAGCGGATGACTCCTGGCAAAATGCACAGCTTCATCAGGATAGTCTTTAGTGGTAGTGTACAGCCCGCCGTTCACCTTGCTGGCACACTGCAAAAACACAGAACACACATTATCCTGAAGGTTTGCCCAAGCAATTCCCAGAAAAGGGTCTTGTTTTCAGGGATAAAGACAAGTCTACAGAAAACCAAGCACAGAAGATCACAGTGGGAACTGGGACAGTGAACTCTGTACTTTATGCATGTGTGGATTATTAATCATGAGAAGAAAGGAAATGCTTAACAGTGCCTTGGCATTGTCATGTTTAGAAAGAAGGAGTTCCTCTCTTTTGGCATACTAAGAGCAGAATAAAAACTAACACTTTTAGATTTTGACAAAAACCATAGTCCTTATGTCTTCCTCAAACTCATATTGAAGATGTAATCAAAATGGCCATTGACAGAGTAAGAAGAAAGGGCTTTTCTATCCCGCTAGAGAAACAGCCGTGCAAAGTCAGCAGAACACTAATGCTTGAAATCAATCTCTAGTCTTATTATTTTTTGATTGCAAAATGTATTACCATAAGAAACTAAACACACTTAAAAATTATGCCATCAGCAACAGTAATTCTTGATTTCAGGCAGTCTAACAGTATTATGTCTGATTCTAATTCCTGACTCTCGATGACAGTATTATATATCACAGTTTAGCTTCAAATACCAATGTTTGCATTGATCAATCTACCAGTTTGCAAAGCAAATAAACTTTATGTCAATGACTGATTAAAAGAGGCTTACTCCTTCAGTCAAATGTGCAATTAGAGATAATTTAATGCTTTAAAGAGAGAAGTTAATTTTAGGATGCTTTGTGAACGAGATAGTGTTTCCCAACTGAGCATAGATCCTACATTTTCAATTTGCTTCATGATGTCTAATTGAAACCATTTATGATCAAGCTGGAAATATCTCAGTAACCATTTACTTTCTCCAAATATTCATAAGACAGTGTGGTTTTAAGAAGCATTTCAAGCAAAGCCACAGTAGCAGCCCTTCTTTATTTAAATTGGATTTTTCAATCAATAAAATGAAATAAAATACTGCTTATGTTTACTGGAAACAGTAATTTTAAACTTGTGGTTAGCTGTAATTGACAATAACAAACTCCTGCACTTGTCAAGTGGGGCAATGTTTGTTTCCACTTTTTGGATTTAGCTACAGGAAAGTATTTGTTCAGTGTTGACTTAAAAGTAATTGTCTAATCAACCTAAGTGATGGAATTTCACCAGCTGTATGCAATAAAGAGACAGAGCTGGAGCGTGAAGATAGGCTAAGCCTGTGCTTCCCATTCACTGCACAGCATATCAAGTGAATAGACATTGCCAGGTTCCCTTTGCAGAGTTCTAGTCCTGGAGAGATTTAATAAAAATAATCACTCACAGGCTTTTCATTTTAATTAAATAAAATCAAGTACTCTAGAAAGGAAACAGTAGATGCAGCTGTCTCTGAAGTCTATCAACACCACTTTTGATGTAGCTGATGTCATTTCCAGAAGCAACACAGCCTAAATGAGCTAAAAGAACCAGCAGAGATTATGGCAGAGGATTGCAGAGTCTGTCAGAACTTGTGTGACTCTTAACAGTGCCTTCCTGTTTATTTAGCTTTAAGCTGTGCTCTCAGTGCTTATAGACTTATTCTTTACTCATTCAATACCTAAGATCAATGAGTGCTGGCTCTCAGAGATGCCCATTAGTAGGTTATTTTTGGCCTCCTGTCACTGTCACTCCTGTAATGGGAAAGGTAGTGGGATTTAGTTTACCAACATGCTGCACATTCTTTGGAGTGTGAAACCTAACACTTGGCTACAGCCCGCTACACACTTTCTCTTCGTGCTACTGGATAAACATTGAAAAGACCTCTAAACTGTGCCCTAAATGAGTAGCTAAAAATGAATCAATTAATGCTCTGTTAGCTGGCAGAGCCATCTACCTCAGCCTGTGATGTCCTCTGCAACATATAAAGAAAACCACAATTAAATTTATTAGCACCCAGGAAAGATCCACTTCCTCAGCTAATTTTTCCCTGATACTGGGAAATTACTTGCACTCTTCTGCTCCTTTTTCAGTTCCTATGCCTTGCCTTTTTGGGGAAGTGACACACTAGTCTGACCCAAACGTGGCCAAGGAAGAGAAGCATTGAAAGCAAAAGGCAGTCTTTCCATAAATTATTGTCAACCTTGCTGAAGTGCTGGCTCTGTGTTCCCTCCTTCTCGCCAAAAAGACACCATTTAATCTTCAGTGCTAGGAGATATCAATGTAATAACTACAGTCATTAATACTGAATTCATGCCTGTGTTAATGCTAGTCCAAATAACATATGTGAGGTGTTCTACTGCCCGGAAAAAAATGAATGCCACTTAAAGCACTTGAATCGTATCATCTTTGCAAAATACACAGCTGTTCTGCAATCCATGCATGCTAGTGTCCCATTATTTGGTAAAACTGCAAAATCCATACATTTGCTATACAAAATATCAAATATGAAACCAATAATCCCTTTGAATTAAACCATTTTTCCTAAAACATGATAATTTATTTATGTTTTTCTATCCTGACTCAATACTAATGACTTCAACTGATGTCAAACAAACAAACAAAAAAATTGGTATTGATTTCAGCACTGCTACAGGGGTAGCTCATTGGCCAAGATGGTCAAATCATACTCATAATGTTTAAATCCTAGATAATCTCTTTTTTGGAGCATGTGCTTCTACATTTTTACTTACATCTGTAACCCTAAGAGAGGTAGAGAAAAATATTATTTTTAAATGATTAATTTAAGAAGGAAGGACATGCATTTGAAATCATAGTACAGGGAGAAAGGCATCACTGGAATGGAGTAGATAGGCTAATAGGCCTTTTCACCTCTCATTCCTGAGATTCAGTGATAAATTAATTGTATGCAATGCTTATTTCTGAAAATGATTGTTTTTAGTATAAAAAGGAAAACTGATTCAGTTATCAAAGGGAAAAAAAGCACTGAAAGGAATGTCCAACAACTGTTTATTCCATCTTTAAGATCAAGAGAAGGGGCCCCTAGCCTGAGAGGAGATTAAGAGGTGAAGTGTGAAAACTGTGGGGGAATTTAGCCAAACAGCTGTTAGAAATGTCTTTGCTCAGAGTTAGAAATCTGCCCAGTGCTGACTGACAAGGGGTAGACCCTCATGACTGTGAACAAAAGCAGCTCTGCAGCACGACAGTTGCCATGGGTGGGTAGGTAGTTGTAATCCCAAAAGGTACAGGGCAAAAATGAAATCCTGTAGGTCGTGCATCCCTGAGTTAGCCTGGTATTGCCTGCCTCCTCCTGGAAGCCCTGGTTGTGCCTGCTCTGTGAGACGGTGATGGGCCCTGCAGTGCAAAGGGCACCTTCCACCTGCACCTATGGGTGCCCTCCTCACCCCTCGAGTGGGGATGTGAGAGCCCTGGCACAGAAACTGCAGAAACGCCTAAAAATCACTGAAACAGGAAAAGGGCTTGACGTGAAGATTACTTGTGATGTCCTTGAGAAAACAGCATAGGAATCAGGAATTCCTTGTAGAATTAATTACTTGTCTCTAAAGTCATGAGTTTGTGATTTCCTCCATAAATCTAAGTACCAGACAGGAACAACTCCGTACATGGCAGCACCTCTATAGCTGCTGAATGCTCACTACAGTAATTTCCACTTAACTGCATTTTCAAAATATGTCTTGTTTCTTTCTGTCAGTTAACAGCCATTAAAAAAAAAAATCATGTTTACAAAGAAACTTGTGTGAAAATTAAGAAAAAGTATGAGTGATTTTTAAACAGTTGGTTTTTTATAGTGCTGTTTTAATATTTTTATATTCTTTGTAAAGAGTACAGAACAAGAATGTTGATAAGCTCAGGAACCTGACTGAAAAGCAGTAAAATCTCAGTCTGTGATGTCTGAAAGGAAACCAATGAATTGTGAGGGTGCCAGACCATTGCTTCCAGAAAGAACCAATCTTGAGCAAAGGACTTTGAATGATGGGGAATTTTCTCCTTATCTACAAACGCATTTATTCTGATTAGCTACTTTTATTAAAATGTCTCATTTCTAACCTGAGCATTGATCTAAATTACAGAAGAATTTAAATTTGATCCTTTTGGAAAATGAGGTGGAAAAAACGAACAAAACCCACCTGACATTGAAATAGTAGATTCTCTTGTTTTGTTTTGTTTTTCTTCCTTTAACACTTGTTAAATGTACCAGTTTCAGCACACAAAAGAAAGAAAGTGAGGTTCCTTCACAGGTAATTCCCTTACTGTTTCTGAATGCAGCACCTGACCCTCCTTCTAGAGCTGCCTCTTTCTATCCCTTTTGCCTGGGGTCCTAATTTTGGGACCTTAGGACTTTTATATAAAGGTGATAAAATCATGTCCCAACAGGATTTTGAAAAATCTTATATACTTAATCTCAGTATCGTCTTTTGGGAAATGTATGGTTCTAGTACTTGATTAAACCTATTGCTGAACCATTCCACACTTTTCCAGGGATAGCTGGAGTATGTAGATATTCAAAGGAATATGTCCTGGACTGTGAAGTCAAGAAAATTTGTGCATTAGAAGCAATCTGCTCTTTCTTTCCAAAACCATTTACATAGCAAAGCAGTGGAAAATCAATTGTACTTACTGAACCAGGTCTAGGATAAGGTACTTTTCTTTCATAGAGAGCCCAGTGGTACTCAGGTCCTTCTTTATGAGCATATGGTCCATTGAAAGCAGCTCGGACACTTGCCATGTGGTAAACACATATAGCATATCCTCTAAATATATTGCTATGAAGTACAATTTAAAGACATTATTAAAGCAACATGTCGCATTCTGTCCATATGATACTGGAATTATTATATAATTTTTAAAAAGTCACATTTCAACAGTATTCAGGGAGAAAATATTACTTATTCTTTCCTATATGCTTTTCTTCTAAATACTGCATCCAATGTTATTTAAGTCTTTAATGTGTTTATATTCATAACATTTCTCCAAGGAAGCTCTGTGTGGCTATGCCAGAATTTGATGCTGGTGTACACAAACTCTAAATTACTTGTTTAGAAACACAGAGGAAGCAAAACGGACTGAACTCAGGTCCTGTATGTCTTTGATTAGTGATGTAGACAGTAGACCATTTTTATTCTTTAACATGTTTCCTACTGTTTTTGCTTGGAAAGATGGGAACCAACCAGTCCTGACTAAAATGAACAGTCCTAAACTGAGTCGTTTTTGTATTGAGTGGGAATGTTGGTTGGTATAATTAGTTAGATCAGATCACTTTATGTAGAACAATCCAGATAAAAGTTTCTATTTTCTTTTTAAATTTTCATTTTAAATTTTCTTTTATTTTGTTCCAAAGGAGCAATTGTTGGGTGTGGTTTTTTTTTTTTTGGTTTGTTTTTGNTGGTTTTTTTTTGTTTGTTTTGGGGGGTTTTTTTGTGGTTTTTTTTTTTTTTTTTAAAGAAGCATCATTGCTCTTTGCAAAGAAATTATTTCTGAAGACTTCAGAAGGTGATCCATAAAATTTTAATTAGGTTCCCACCTTTCTCTATCAGCATCGAGAATCAGTAGGAAATGCCAGGTGTCTGCAACCCTAGAGGAGCAGATCTGCCTCTTGTTATTAAAAAAACAAGTCAGGAGAAAGTGACAAAAGCACAGGTGCTCTTTTCTACCAGTTACATCCTAGTCCAAGAGTTGGATTTCCAAGCTGAGAGTACTGTGTGCTTGCACCTGAGCTAGGCTGCAGTGGAAAAGGAAAAGGAGGCCACCAGCAGCATCACAGCTATTGCTTTAGGCTTCACTAAGAAGTCAGTAGGAATTTAAGCTGCCATCTACTTAATGCTGAATTACAGTGGAGCTCTTGAAGACAGGTGACTCTGAGATGCTGTTCTTATAAGCATGCAAGAGTGCATACACTTTGACATAGGAAATTGTCAAGCTGAGAAACATTTAATTAATTTGTGATGCAGATATACTGAATCACAGAATGAGATTTCAAGCTTCTGAGTATTATAGAGAAGTTTTTTACATTTACAAGGAAGCCCACTGAGAATAGAACTGAGATTAAACTGTTTACTATACCTATATATTTGCTAAGGGATATGTATCATCTAGCTTCTATCTCTTTAATAGACTGTTCAAACATTCCTCTACGGCTGCTATTATTTCTTCTAGTTGTTTACCTTGTAGTGTTGAAGAGGCCAAATATCACTGGATTTTTGTTGTCACGAGTGTGCAACAAAAACACATCCTCTGTAAAATTTAAATGCAATGTTATTGTTAAAAACCTTTTCTCAGCCCCCCAAAATAATATTCATTGATTCTTAAAAGCATAATTATATTTTACTCATTTATTCAACTTAATTTTATGCAGATTTTAAAAGCAATCTTTAAAAACAATGCAGTACGTAAAGGAGTAATTGACGAGATTGAACTCTGTATGTACAGAACTTCACATACGTTGGAAACAAAGCTAACCACCATTCCCTGATAATGAATACAAGTGCAATACTTGACAGTAAGATGTGTTATCTTGAAGGCATATGTTTTTTCCATGGTTTCAAGTTTGTTGCTGTCTAGGATATTTACCTAGTTCATCAAAATGTGTATCAATTCCATTTCTCCCAGGCACAGAACAAACTAGTCTGGTTTTGAGGAAAGTGGTCCATTTATTGACGAGCATTCGCTGGCCTCCCATGTCATTCTGTGTAGAGAGAAACAAATGCCAATGGTAATATGAATGAGTAAGTCTAGAAGCACAAACATCTCTGATGAATTAGTTGCTCATTGTATCTTCTAATGTCGAAAGCATCCATTTTCAAACCACATGTCTATTACTAGTATTATTTCTCTGGAGTCAGTTTTCAAGTAGGATTGCACTGATCAAGTCCAGGTCTCATTAAGATCTGTGGTTTCATAAGAATTTTTTAATTCCATACCACATCCCTGGATAGTTTTAGCTATACAGCTGTTGTAAAGCTTTTTTTTATTGCTCATTTTTGCAAACTAGATATACTGAGTACATTACTGAAGTTTATCTTTGCTTTAAGAGCTCAGTGCAGGGTTAGTTCAATGCATTCGGAAACTGAGGCTGTGAATCTATCTATAGAGCTGGTGCAGCTGGGGCAAGTCTGAGGTTATTATTTACACAGTTTTCTAACGATTTCTCAACAACTTTAAATAACATCTGCCTTGCTATGGCTGTCTCACCTTTTTTCTTGCCCTTGCAACAGTTGGGACTTTCAAGAAAAGGGAACATTTAGTACTACTTGCTTTAGGTAGCAGCCTCAGTCTGCAGCCTTATATTAAAGATCTGTGTAACTGGCTGTTGAAAGCTCTGCGATAGGCTTGTGAAGCTCCTGTCACAAACAGAGATCTGATTTCCCCAGAAAAGTAGAAATATACAGAGTAGATGCCTCTGTGTTGCAAAACCTGTTATAGCTCAGATGAAAATGTAAAAGCTGGGGGAAAAAAGCCAGTCCTTGAATCATCAGATAGCTACTTTTTGTATTCACTAAATCAAATCTGAATTATGACATACAGCTGAGAAGTTAATGGCCAGGTAAGTTTTGGAGAAGTGGAAGGGAAAGGTCAGTAGGATTTTGGTTTAACCCATGGCTAAACATAAGACTTCCAGGTGGACATATTGCAGAGTAGAGGGAGCTATTAAAATAATCTATTCAGGCATATGTTCAGAACATCAGCCAAAGAATTCCAGTTTGGGTCTTGATGCAGTTTGGAATCGAGAAAGACAAGTGGCTTTGTGAACATTGATGTCTGAGGCTGCAATTTGGTACTTTGCATACGTCAGATATTTTTATGTTATATATGTGTACCTAAGAAAATTTAAGGGGCAACGTGCTGGTGCACATATATGACAAATACCTCATATTGAGGAGAAAGAAAATAATTAACTTGTATCTTATTCTTTGCTCAATTGTTTTAGGAAGGTATCCTCTACAGTTTAGAGGGGGAATACAATATTTTTTTGAAACAAAATCGGATGTTAGGAAATAACCTTGTTTTTCCTTCCTTTAATCAAACAGATGTAGTCCCAGTGGGAATGGGAGAGCTCCTCTCATCAGCCTTACAGTAGCTGGTTATTAGAAGAGGAAGGCACCCAAAATTCATCAGTGTTTACAGACCACCAATATGGGCAGCTGGGAGATCATACGTTAACAGTGCTCCTCTCCAGTAACTGCCCAAGATCGTATTCCTGTGTGGAGGGCCAGGGAGCCAAAAAGAGAGGAGACCAACACACCAGGAGGATGGCCTGAGTGGGAAATGGATAATCAAACAGAGCAGTAGAGGCAAGCAAAGTCTTTCCTCATGGTTTTTCTGCTCCTACTGGTAAAACTTAAAGCTGTCTATGATAATAGTTTGCTGGATGATTTACCATTTGTTCTAGTTTCTTATCTGCACAATCAGAGAAAGGATCTTACCGCACATACACGTCCCACTCTGGTATATATGGCATGAGTGCTTGTCTCAGCTTCTAAAGCTTTTTCAGTAAAGAAGAAATATACTTTGTTATCATCGTGGTCTTCATTGTCAGGAATCATGTATGAGCCAACGAATTTTGGTTCTTAAAAAAAAAAAAGAATTAATTGAGTCCAGTTATTAAAATATTGCCTTGCTTTTTTAAGCCTTAAAATCAGCTGATAGCAACCAAAAAATAAAACTAGAGGTAAGGAATCTGTTAGTCAGAGAGCTATCTAAGGGCAATTGGGTGATAGAAATAGTAAAAAAAACTTATTCTTGATGAGTATTTTTAGAACATGTGGAATACATTAATGTCGAAGTACTTTTATATCTCCAATTCACAAATTAATATTCCTTTGTATTTTTGCAAACGACGATTTTCCAGTCTCCTTCTCTATGTTTTATATATTTTAATTTGAATTAGGTTAAAACCCAAGACTAATATTTGCGTAACAATCTCTGATCCCATGCAAACCAGAAACTGTCTAGTCATCTGAAACA
Organism: Callaeas wilsoni; assembly: GCA_013398955.1. NCBI lineage: Eukaryota > Metazoa > Chordata > Aves > Passeriformes > Callaeidae > Callaeas > Callaeas wilsoni. Next base: position 41,807 of record VWPU01005807.1, read on the forward strand.
CCTCTGGTTTTAGCTCCTCCTCCTCCCCACACCTTTCAGCAGGCGCTCATTGTCAGGTTCAGTGCGAAGATGCGCCATGCGGTTCATGGTGCGGAACAGAGCAGCATCTCTTCCCCAGTAGTCGCTGTAGAGACCAGTAAAAAGTTCACCACCTGCAGACCAGACATTAAAAAAAACCTAAAATGAATCAATTTGGTAATACTCTACATATTAGTTTCATTGCACATGATAGGAACCACATTATGAGTATGGCTCATTAGTATTTGCTCAAGTTGAAGGAAGAAGGTGAGTCAGTAGTTTAATACAGACTGAAGCGCATGTGGATGTTGTTCCTACCAGCAGTGCAGAATTTGCAATTGGAGCAGCATGAGGACAAGAGTTTTAAATTTCATGAGTCGTAGTCTCATTTTCAAAACTGTCTTGACAAGACAGATTCACACACGGAACAAGAAGGTGTTCCATTAACATCTATCCACATCTGCCACAGTAACATCTGCCCCATCGGTCACCTCAGGTCAGAGATCTCACTGTGGTCCAGTTAGTGCCTGGCTCTGGGGACGAGCTGGTACCTAAATCTTCACCAGTCCAAAGACTCTGACCAGTCATTTGCTTCTGAGCAGTTCCAGATGTGCCCAGGTCTTGCTAATGAGAAGCAGCAAACTGCCTGGTTCTAGAACTGGAAGGGACGTGGTGGGTTTATGAGGAGCTAGCTAGAACAGGAGCAAGAAAATCAGATGAGAAATGCAGCAACAGTTTTCAGAGAACGCAGTGCTAAGGATAAGAATAGAGTTAGCTGCACCAAACTACTGATTTGGGCTACAGAGTGTGGTCACAGCTGAAGGCTAAACCATAACTGAATCTACAGTCTGGAACTCAAACACAGGAGACTTTCATGAGCATAATTATGAAATTTAGCTCTGTGGGAAGCATGGCCAAAAAACCAGACATACTGAAAACACTGGAGGGCTGGATGCAGTTTTCTCCCCAGCTGGAGAGACAAGAAGCAGTACCTGCTACCTTAGAAATTATTCCTTTAAACCAAGAACAAGTTTTGTCGGGCTGAGGGGGTCTTCCAGTCAGCCTGCTGGAACTGTTCCACTTCACCTGGAATAACTGCAGTTTGGGAATAACTTGCTGGCAGAGGGGATTCCATGTTCAGTGGAAAGAAAAAAAGGGACTATTTTTCTCTGGTCCAGGAATAACTTGTACTCATAGAATTGAAATATTTACCAGTGTAGGGACAGAACTTGATATTTCATCCATCCTCCACAGCTGGTAATGAATATTTATTGAAAAATTTATGGACACAGAAATTAAGTCTCATTTTCAGAGGATTTAGATGGTATTCACAAATAAAGCAAGCATCAGAAAATTTAGAAATAATAGACTTATTAACAGACACTGTTGAAAAATCTATATGTATACTGGTACAATTTAATATGTTCAAAAATCAAGCCTTTCTCTGATCCATCTAAAATTGTGATATTGGATATATTTCGCCTTGGTAAAATGCCATCAATTATTCTACCTTTCAGTTTTGTATAGACACTATTCACCTTAATTGACCAAGCATTAACAATAACTTATTTCATATACTTGTGGACTTGGATTAGGAATTTTTTAGGCCCAATTTAAGACGCAGGCAGCTATTGTCACTAGGTGGCACCCTTATGCTAGAAAAATAACACAAAAAGCATTAACCTGCGCAAGAAGAGAGAAATGAATTATTTCCACTTGAAGGCTAATCTGAGTGGAGGCTTCAGTGACACAGCTTCCTGCCCCCTAATCAAAATAAACACGACTGATACATCCAAATAACTTTTGCTGGCATTTATAAAAGATCATAGCAGAAAGGAAGGAAAAAAATTTGTTTGCAGGTCTCTCTCAAAGTGTGAATTGTGTTTCTTTTAAGAGAGACATATGAATTGAGTGGTGGCAAAATTGCGGATAATTATTCTGAAAAGTTAATATTTTGGCAGCTAGGACTGGTTCAGACATCTCTGCTGAGCTGGAGCTGAGCATAGTTTTGCCTCAGGCTGCATCATATCCTGAATGGATATTGCCCTGGGAAATACATGGTTAAGATTTAGTGTAAAATACTGGCAAGAGAAGCAAAAAGTAAGTATAAATTATAGCATCTGTAGAATTTAAGGTTGCCCAAAAGTAATAGAGAACTTTATTTTTTAAGCGCAAAGAGCTGCTTAAACTGTAGAATGCAGTGTCTTTATAATGTTCCAAACAATCTTCACAACCCTAATTAATTAGTTACATTAGTCACATACCCCCTTTGGGAATTCTGTTGGAAAAATATATCAGACTAGCTGGTTTTCTTTTTAGTTTTGGTGATGTGTAATGCAAAGTGGGACATTTTATCTTTTCAAAACTATAATGAGTCTTGGATAATGCATCAGTGCAGGGTAAATGCATATTGCCAATGATCAGGACTGACATCTGTAAGTCCAGATGTTCCGGAGTTTGAGCATGAAGTCTATTCCTTCTGTTTGACATAGGTATAAAATGTTGTTATAAATAACTAACCTGCTGGTAGGGCATTCTACCATACACTGAAGAAGTAATGACTGATTGTGCCTGTGAGATCCTGAGGGGAGAAAATGGAAGTTCCAGTCCTGGACAGATACTGTTCCATGAAAGATATTTTACAGATACAGAAATTAAATCTGATTTTTACCCTGAGTGTTTACTAAACTAAATATAAGACAAGTATCATGTGTGAGCAGACAGGTCACTTCGCCTAAGAACATCAATGGGACAGTACTGAAAAGTGTGACTGCCAAATATCCCAGCACAAGAACATTCAACAGAACTCCGAGATATTTTGCACTTTTGATACTAAGAGGATCTTCTCTTGTCCTTTTCAATAGTCTCTTGTTTAAATGCAAGTTACAAATTTTGAACAATGCTAGGTTTTTACAGGTGCTGACCAATTCCAGATTTAGAGATAACCTAAGACTGAAGCTTGAAGAATTCTGGAAAGATGTCTACTTTTTTCTCCTCCCTTGAAAAGCTACTATCGCATATCAATTCACTCCTGTCTTAGTTGCAGGGTTTATACTCCTGCACATCACACTGATTAACCTCTACCTTCCAATGAAAATCACCCGAGTAACGTCAGAGACATTCACTACTCCTCTCCTCTTCCAGTCTAACCTCAGCTTCACGTTAAATTGCTAAAATTTAAGTTTTGTTAATCAGGTTAGCAGCCTGGTTAATCACGTTCTAAAAAGAATAAAAAGTTTCTTCTTTCCTTATTTAGGCAAACAAAAAACTCCCATGGACCTCAAAGACCAGTTTTAGCTCAAGTGATCCACTCATACTTTTTAGCTAGCATTCTTTTCAAGCTAACAAATACACCAAAATTCAACTGTGACCATTTAAAAATACCTTTTCTTTTGCCTTTTACTCAAAGAAAAATATTAACAAGTTAAAATACAAACTTTTTCTTCTAAACCCTTCAAAATTCCTAGATGATGACTCCAAAGCGAGACAGATTGAAGCATTTGAAATAAATTACTCCTACAAAAGATTTCTATAAATAGGCTGCTACCACCTTAAAGGTGGCATGTTTTGTGTACCTGCTTCAGATTGGAAGGTAATGCAAACACAATTATTCATCAGCAGTCTCTTTTGTGTCAAATGGAAAATTGATATTATGAATAAAGCATTAGAATGTAATGATTCGAACATAAGCTGCACCTTTCATGCATTTCTTTGACTGTCAGTCATTTATTACTCACATGACAACTAAAATCAGAAGACTAATTCACATTTTAGCAAATTATACTTTTGGCAGTATGGAAACAGCAAAATAAAAAAAAAACCCTATTGTTTAACTGGTACACTAATACCTCTGTATATTTGTATTTTCTGTCTGTCACTCAAGTATTTTGTCTTTTGTTTTGAGAGAAAACGTATTTTTGTCTAGAGTAAAAGAAAACATACAAATACCTAACTTTTAAAACTGTAAAAGCAGAAAATATTTTTGGAATGGATTCTCTGCATATTAACCTGTTCAGCTGTAATTTAGGTTTTTCACCACTTGCTTCTGATATGTTGCAGGTAAGAATACATGGACATAAACTAATTTCTCAGCTAGTGTGGTCTAAGTTAATCAGTGTGCATGATCTGGTATTAAAAATAGTTTTGGCAATTGAAAGCAGATGGAGGAATTCATTAGGAATAACAGTCCAAAAGTTTTATATACCATTGAGCTAAACATAAACATTTTATTCAGCCTGTCTGCCATCCAACTTCCATTCTGTTTCCTGATGCTGGCAATAAATTAATTGATTGTTCATATATTGAGGAATTCATCACAAGCTACTTCACTAGTGGGTCAGATAACCTACAATAATGCTTACAACAGCACAGATATTTCATTTTAAAGCCAAGTCACGAACTGTTGTTTTCTTGAAGTAGGTATTTTAACTCTTGAGTTGAAACCCATAAAGAGATGCAGAACAAGGGATTATCTTTCTTCCTAAATTAATCCAGCTAAATCTGGTCCTAATTAACTTTGGAGCAAATGACTTTCAAGATCAAGATTTTAAAAGCTTTTAAACCTTTATGAGAGGTATGTAAAATTTTCTCATTAGCCTAATCCTCACTGCTAGTCTATGGCCATGCCGGCGTAGGCGCCGTGTTAATGTGAGGGGCAGAGGTGGGAGCAGGTTTTGAATGGTTTCCTTAGGAGGAAGAAGGTGCTGGGGTGTGCTTTGCTAACAGGTTTGCATAAAACCTTTTCAAGGACATGCACATTGGCTTAACCTGCATTGGAGAGTGGAGAAAACCCTGGGGTGCAGCCCCCAAGATCATGCTGACTTCATCCCAGGAGCAGATTTCACTTTCTAAGGAGATTGAAGTGCATGAAGAAGAATTAAACCTCCAAGCATGGGTGGAAGGGATGGGAAAACCAGTCCTGGAGGGTGCAGGGTGTAGTTTTCATCTCCTGTCACAGGGTACTGGCCATCATGAGCTGAACTCAGTGCTTGTCTGAATGAAGGAGCATCCCTTCCTTCTCAGTGCATTTGGCATTAGAAGTCCATCTGATTTTCAAATGTCAATTAAAAAATTATTATTCACCATGTTTGCCTCTAAGACTTCCAATCTTTTCAACTGGCTACCTGCAGAAATAAAGGGTATACATCCTGGAGTCTAAGGTTCAGCATTTTATTTTGTGAACTGTGTGTCTCCGGGTAGTAGAAGTTGGTGGAGTAAAATAATATAAATAGAAATTCAAACTTCATTAAGATATTCTTCCTAAGTGTTGGAAGTGTTTAACTCCAATAGTTAAAAATATGAAATAATAAATTAAATAATAAAATCCTGGAAGAATTATCTTATGTTTTTAAAATATTATTGCATGATAACTTGAAATTATAGAATTTTCTAATGGATAGCTAGAGAAATGGCCTCTAAATATTTTGCTAGTTTTGATGAAGAGGTGAAAGTTAGTCTGTTTTTTGGTGTATCAGTGATCTGATTAAAAATATTATTTTCTTCTATTAATCTTGCTACATTACAGAATTTTTAGCTTTGTCAGATTATTTTATAACTCTGTCAGTGGACCTCTAAGACTAATCAGCCTTTATCAGGGAAGGGCTTATTTAATTGTTCTCTCCTTCAGATAAAAATATGAGGATCCATAGGACCTCACGTAATTAAGGCAAATTATTAAAGCTCAGTGGGACAATCTGACTTCCATTTAAGCAAATAAAATTCACACTGATCTCACAGTAGGAACATGATCAGGGTAATTTATTTACTTAGTTCTGTCTGAGGAAAGGTTGAGAAGGACTTTAAGATTAGACCATGAGTTTTCAGGCCTACAGCAATTCCACGAGTCTTTGTTCACAGGCTAAGCTGAGACCGGACTCTGTCAAAAACTGTTGAAACAATTTAGAAATAAGGGTGGGATAAAAGCGTGACAATCTGTGCTTCATGGATTTTGGAGGGTCAGGCAAAATACAGCATGTTTTTCTGATTCTTTTAACCCACTAACTCTTAAGAATTAGAGCTCTAATTTACTCATTTTTTGAAATGACAATGAAGAATATTTTGATGAATTGCTGCAATGTGAAAGATTTACCATTACTGCTGAAGATTCTTCTTTTCATTAATTTGTTAATGTAAAAGAGCAAATAAACCTAGCATGTAAAAATGCATCTGTCACTCATGACCAATACTTCATCATCACCACGGATAAGCCATACCACTGTAGTTAATCATCAGAGAATTTAACTGTCTGATTTTAAGATGCGGAGACAAATATAAATATCAAAAGGGCCTGAAAATCCTCCTTTTTTATCCCTGAAAATAGAAAATTTATTTCATCTCTAGCTTCTTTTTGTAGCTCTTGCTTTTAATGGATATTCCTTTTGAATGGTCAGTTTTCGTATGTTTTCTAAACCCAGAAATCATTGTGCTACTCCCTAACTCCATCTAGCTTTTACCCTTTACCTGCTGTTCCAGGCTATTTTTAGTCAATGTACACTCAGTCAATAGCGCCAAGACTGTCTTTGCTTCATCTCACAAAATGTTTTAAGAAAGCAGTTTTGAGGAAAGCCCATACGGTTTGCTAGATCACAACTGCAAAGATCCCAGTCCTACAAAGATACACTTCCCAGCAAGGCACACAGGAGCACTATCTCAGCACAGCTTCCTGGCACTGCAGGACTCAGACTGAATTCTATTTTTGTATCTGTTGAGTACAAGATCAACTTTTCTAACACAGAATCCCCAGTTTGCAATCATTTTGTTAGAAGGCAGCATTTTTTAAAAAACTTCATCTCAAAAATGGTAATTTATATAATCAATAAAGCTCGATATAAAAACAGTTAAATTCACATTTTCACAGGGTGCTTGTTGCTCAGATTCATCTCAGTAGATCAAAACAAAAGTGGTGTAAATGACTAAGTCAGTCACGCTTCTTTGCTTTTAAGGAGAACAGGAAATTATTATTTCCATAATTACACAACAATCAATTACGTTCAGCATGGCACATGTCATTCAACATTTCACTTCAGCGAGACACCCTTGCTGCAGTTAGTGCTGCCTGGAATGCAATATTAATGTGGGCAGCACCATGAGGATTAAGTCTGACATGTGGAGGATTGCAATGGAAGGCTGACAACACTTCGGCGTGCTGAAGAGACTCGGAATGGCACATTGACAGGACTGTGAAGCTTGTGACATAAAGATCATTACCAATTAGGATGGAGGTGAAGGAAGAACTGGGGTCAAAAGGGCACCTGCCTCGTCCTCGCTCAAATCTGTGCGATTCCAGTTGAAACAGATGATCCTTAAAAAAAAGAAACAAATGACAGAGAACACCTTAAACCCCACAGGGAAAGAAACACAGCCCTTAGAGACGAGCTTTAAATTTGTTATACCTTTATAGAGGATTGACTTCATTAGGGAGAAAACACAATCCTGGTTGCTCACTGATGTACCAGTAAAAATTCTCTGGGTTTCTATAAATCACCTTTGTGTGTGCACTGCCCAAAAAGCATCAGAAAAATATGCACTAAAATAGCATTTATTTCATTTCTGTGGGAGTAGGGAGGAAAGATTCTTCTATCTTTTCTCCAAATTATCGAAACATTAAATAGATATCTCACCGTGGAATGTTTTCCCCTTTAAGCAATTTTTTTTCCCCAGTAGTTTTTAAATATCACAGACTGTGTTATCTTCTCTTCATAGCTTTGAGATGTTTATATATCTTCTTCATGGAAGTATGTTTAGGAATGAATCCCCAGTTATGGTTTTCAGAGCAGATGTGATTTCTTCAGTGGATTTAACAGAATATCAGTATAAAAAAAATATTGGCAACTTGGTTTAATTTGTCTGTATAAGGCTGTAAAGACTGAGAAAGAATTTACAATTTAAATTTTCATTTGCAATGGTACGTTTGTCTCAGCTTTCACAGAAAAGCCCATTAATGTCTGATTAAAATATCAAGTGAGAGCACAATATTTTTCATTTAGATATTAAGAGAACAGCATGCCACAAAACACAGAGATGGGAGAGAAGACAAGGGCAAATAGATAGAAAGCTATGAAAGCTTGATAAAAAATATGACACACAGCCATCAAATGTGTGACTAGCAAATATTTTGATAATTTAGTAGTTCCAGTTCTGTGTAAAATTTTGCTCAAAAGTCCATTGAAATGCAGATTATATCAATATATTGCATAAATGTAACCTACCTGTTCATTAAACTAAATCCCAGGTTCATGTTGCTAATATATGAGGCAAAGATTTTGTGAGGCATAAAATTACATGCAACAGGAAACCAAATCTCCCAGAATTTTGAGAAGCACTTGCCTCAGTCTCTCCCTTACAGAACATATTTTCAAAAAGGTTCAAGAGACTTTTTAGTCATAAAAATCAGGTTTTATTAGACCAGACTTTTCACATATTTATTAGACTAACTCAGTACTCGCACTGAAAAAAGCTCCATAACCTACAACATGCAAAATTCTCAAGCAAGTGCAATTGCTCCAGGATCTAAATGAATATTCTCTTCAGGTGGCTTAATGACAGTAATGCTCTCCTGAAAAAAAACTCAGCCTAAAAACACAAGGCCCAAAGAAGTAGAAGGTAATAATAAATAATAACAATAACAATAACAATAATAAATACTTTTAAAGGACAGAAATAAAAAATACATAAGGAAAGTGGAAAGTTGTAGAGCTCTTAGTTCCCACTACTTGACAAATAATTGAATCTTTATGTGCATTTAATTTAAAACAGTTAATCTTGAATTTGTCATAAGCCCCTTGACTTCAAAGCATTATTCACATCTTAATCCCCAGATCAGACAAGCTGATGTACCTGTCTCCCATTCCCAACTGTCAAAATCATACATGTCATTTTGCTGCAACTTCTGGTCTAAAAGAAATACTTTCATCAGTTAGAGAGTTTCTATAAAAAATTGGATGCAACTCAGAATGCAGTTCTGGGAAAAGAGGACATCTGTTTCATGTGTACTTGCAGTGAAAAAGTCATAAAATAAAACAAAATAAAATAAAATAAAATAAAATAAAATAAAATAAAATAAGAAAAAAACCATACAAATTTTTGGTAATGGACCTAAAACCCATGAAGTAACAAGGCATTCATAATCTCACCAGAAGCTTCTTTGTTGGCCTAACCCTGGTATGTCAGTGCCTGGTTGTTAAAGCTGATGTAGCAGAAAATAACTGTCTTGGGTAGAGACTGATGGTGCAGGAATATTGTTTTATGTTGTGTCAGCAACAATTGCACATCGGTAGTAACTATTCTCCCTCTGCTGTTGGGTAAATGTCAAACAATGAAGAAATATTTCCCTGTGTGTGGAAATCTCAGTCCCATTCCATACTTTTCAAACATCACATACCATGTATTTTTCAAAACTAAATACTGTAACATTTTGAGTCAACAGTGGATAAAAGAGGAGTAAGGTGAACTCAGGAAGGAAAAGAAAAACTTTCTGAAATAATGAAAAAGTACTTGGGAGTCATAGTGGCATAAAATTTGATGTAAGGGAAATATTTCTAAAAACTGTCAGAAGTTATGTATTCTCTAATTGGGTATTCAAAGTAAAGTTACTCATGAAAAAGTTTCTCCTCTGGGATCTCGACTAAACTATTTGTCAGTGAACTTGTTCAATAAAGATATAGAAGTAAATGGAGAGACAAACCAAGAGTTAAAAATTGATAGATTATTCTGGTCTTCATGCTTTCTGTTTACTTTTCTGCACAGTAAAATAAAAATGGGTGTGCCCATGCAAGGTAGAAGTAGTAAATTAAAATTTATTAGAGAAAAAACCATACTCATGTAAAGTGATCACATGTGGGAATGATGTTTTGAAACCATACTCGAAGAAGTTGTATTATCCATACTGCCTGGTTTATAGTTTGTGGCTTGCATTTTGTCCTACACAGGGAATAGAAATTGAAAGTTTTTTATTTATTAGAGGGGACATGATCCCACCAGGTCATCATAAAACACACTTCATATTTTGGTCTTCCCCTGATAAAACACCACTGGTACTCACAGCAGGGAGATGTGGCCAGTACCGGAGTCTTCTGGATTATGTGGAAAAACTTTTCGTCACTCTACGCAGAATTATACCAGCACAATGAAAAAGCTACTAATGAAGTTAAACATTTCCCTGAGAACCAGAATTAAATCTATGGTAAACACAAACCCATCTCTTTTAACATTCATGACATGAATGTGTTTAAAACAGCTAACCATATAACTGTGGAATGAAAACGCTAAATAATATGCATAGTATCCATTCATTGTCTGGAATTTATGAATAAGGATTGTATCTTAAATATATAATCTAGTATTAACACTGAGGGTAGACAAAGAATTGGATTTCAGTGCAATTTGGTGGAATTTTGAAGAAGAGGTCACTAGTTTTGATATAAAGCAGGATGTGTATCTCATAAATGCTTGCAGACACATGTAACTGTCTGAAAAGTTGCTGAAAATATAAGCAATGACTCCTCCAAGAGAGATTTTCCACCTTCAGCTTTTAGGACAGCATGCCAAATATTCCATGGTTTCATAAGTTATTCCTATCACTGGGGAAAGTAACTGAAGTTCAGGTGTTAGATGTGTCAGCTTCCATGGGATGCCAGTTTAAATGAAACAAGTGTTACACATTAATAATCAGCTTTGAAGGCTAATTCCATAATTCTAACCCTCCTTGAAGTTTGTGACATTGAAATCCCTTGAGAAATGTCAAACTGACAGTTTCCTCACAGATTATACAGTCCATCAATTCAACATCACAATTTATTTTATGGACATTTTTCAGTGGTTAAGGTAAAAACTATGCAAAAGCACATATGGAGGGCTGGGAGTGGAATTACGTGTTTCTACATGTAGCTTGTGAAAAGAAATGGGCTTCTGGGTTTGATTTATGATTCCAGTGACTCAGGAAACATAATAAACTTTCAACTATTATTAAAATAATAATGTTCTTTTAAAGGAATAGAAGATATTTTCAAAACATCAAACATTTTGCCATTAACTTGATATGAATTGATAATTTTAGACAATGAAGAATAATGTAGGCTATAAACAATAGTGAAAGAAAAGGTCAATCAGAGGCATTAAAATTTAAAGACTGAATTTAACTTTTCTTGCAGAAAATTGCTTTCACTAATGCCAAGTGCTGCTTTGCTCTGGGTCAAGACAACACTTATGCATGTAATTAATTTAAAACATATGCTTACTTCCATTCCTGTTCAACAAAGTACCTAAGCCTATTCTGAACATTAATACAATGGCTGTATCTTTTCACTAAACCAGGGACTTAAAAATATAGAGGCTTTAGTTGTGTTTTCCTAGGATATTATTTTATGACGGAAAAATAATTTGATTTTCTGTAAGGATTTGTGGTGTTTTGGTTATTTCAGTTTAAATTTTATTATTTTCCACGCAACAAAAAAAGTAAAACATATCATACTTGCATTTTTTGAAGGAGATCGAGACCATTTCATAACCTTTAATTACACCTTAACTGTGTATGCACGTGTTGCAACAGTACTGCCATGGTCTGCTCTCAAGGAGGCCTGTGAATTTTTGTGGTTGGTAGGTATTTTTCATGGGTTTTTTTTGTGGTGTGTGGTATATTTTGATTTGTTTTTTGATTTTTTTTTCCTAACAAGTCCATGTTGTCTACTTTGCCAGATAGTAAATCATATTTAGAGTACAGTGGGGAAAGCCTGTGCAGATTTTTATACGTATATTTTTAAACACTGGCTATACTATTCATTACTGCTCTAAAGCACTGGACAAAATTCATTCTCAGCTTTAATGATCTCATAGTTCTTCAGCTTAGAGTAAGAATGATATTACATGCAAGAGCTGTTTGTTGCAGTCCATTACTATGGGTCATGTAATTTATACTTTTTTGAAGAGAACTAGAAAAAGGAGGGTTCATATGCAAAGTGAATTGAATGGGAAAGCATAAAATAGAGATGCAGTGCTTGTGCAAAGCTATGAGAAATGTTCTTTTAAAATTTCTTAATAAAGCCCCATGGTGCCAGTGTTATATATGTTGCAGTCTTTTCTATATTTGAGTAATTCTTAAACCATCAAAAATGGGAGTGTACATTGCACTTCACTTTCTGTCATGGTCACAAAGGTTCTATGCATTCCCTCAGTATTCAATCTCTCACATGAGAAAAAAATCCAGATACACCAGTGAAATGCTTTACAAACCTCACCTTGATTTCCATTCTCTTTTGCACTATAATGTTTTTAGTACAAATTCACATATAAATTCACTTTTTTGCAAATATTATTTTGTTCTGTATCTTCTCAAATTAGTATTTTTCACTTCTTTTCTCTTTCTTTTATACTTATCCTTACTTTTTAATTTCAACATAGAAAGACACACTGAATACATTGTGCAGAGGCTCCTTTTAGGAAGGATGAACCTTGACTTCCCCATTAAAAAAAAAAAAAAAGATGAAAAATCACAGAACATGTCTGTAAATCAGCAGAAAACATAATTCAAATATAAGTCTCCAAAATGAACCTTCAGCTCCATGACCTGCCTTAATCTGTACACTTGGCTCATCAAGAAGGCACGTGGTAAAAGAGATAATAGTTTGTAAAAGGAAAATAGTTTGTCCTTGTGTAACAGCAGAAAATAACTTACTGGGTCAGGCCTGCAAAGGTGTCTTGTATTACTTAGCCCTTTGTATTTAAGCAGACTAAATTCTGGTGCTAAGAAAAATGTGCATTAGCATTATCTGATAAATATAGTCCCAAATATTATGTAGGTGACTAATTGCTACAAAGCCAACTAATTCATTGAAAAATTGAAAGTCTAAACCCATTGGAATATATTTGAGTTTATGTAAAGGAACTTGTGCTCCAAATACTTCCGATCACACTAAGTTCCTATTGCAACACACTACCCTATCTAAGTCACCATAAAACAGGCATGCAGGTATACAGGTGAGCAAGACAAGGATGCTCCAACAGGGAAAGAACTTTTCATGTAACATCTTCTTTAAATAATCCAAACATTAATTTTCAAAAGGATTTAAGCACTGGCAAAAAATTTCTTCTTGGTGTCAGAGGATTAGTGACTTTTAAAATTATACCTTCAGCATTCACTCAACTTTATTTTCCAAGCCAAATGGGGATACAATATTCAGAAAAGAGTCCTCAAAAGCTTTCTGAAATAGTCAGGTCTCTGCTCTTTGACATAATTAAGATTATTTGGGAGGTAGTATTTCTTCTGAGGATCTGTTTTCAATCCTCTTTACTATCCAGTGACACACTGAAAAGATCAATCGCCCTATGGGATGAGAGCGCATAAAATATTATAGACATTAAATCCTCCCTAAAAATTCAGATGCATTTTTCAGGTCTGTACATTTTATTCCACAGTTAAATGATTAAGATACATTGGGCTCCAATCTGAAAATGTGTTTAAGATCTGGAGCTATGTCAGACTCCCGTCTGAGTTTGAAAAAAGATTAGCAATTTGTGACTTGTGTCAAAATATCTGGCCTAAACTGACAGAAATAATATATTTTCCTGACTTAATGAATGTGAAAAAATCTGGTAAAAGAAAAAAAAAGATCCCACCAAACTACACATAGAAATCACAGACATTTATCCTTAGCAGCTCACAGTATTTCAGTAGCAGTGATTTGCACTGGTCAGAATTTTAGAAGGGACACCTTTGTGTGACTTTGAAATGGTCACATAAACTCATTGGGGTCTTATTGCAAAGAACAGAACCATTAGAAATTTTAAATATATTGCACTAATGTGATAGTTAATATGTATGAAAGTTCCAGGGACCACATAAAGGCTCTCTAGAATTAAAATGTATGAGTAGCTGTATATGGTGATACAGTCTTATAACCAAGCAAAAGAGAAGGTACGGATAGTCCACAGATGCTACACAAAAGTGAAGGGATTTCTGAGGGAAGTGCACAGTCTTTACACAGAGCCTCACTAACCAAAGCTTTTCCTGTTCCATGATTTTGACAGGCTAAACTTGTGCTGAGATTGTTAGGGTCATATCAGAGCAAATACGAAATAAAGCCCTCTTTAATGATCTAATCTAATGATTGCTATCATAACAGTTGGGGACAAAGGTCATGAAAAACTAAAAAAAAGAATGGATGCAGCTCTAGATTTGAGCTTCTACTAGGCTTTGGTGATGAAAGGAGGAAAAGATGCATTGGGCATGGGAAGGACAACAGCTACATTCAGCTGGGAATGGATTTCAGAAGGAATGAGATCCCTGTTCTGTCTGTCTCTATGGTGTGGAACCCCAGACAGCCAACAGCCCTTTTGCAGAGCTTCAGCTGGGGATGTCTGAATTGGCCACTGGAAGAAAGGGCAGAGGGGTGGACTACTGATGAACTGCTAGCAACACTTGTTTTTAGTTCACTTTTTAATCTAATATAATTTTTCTATATAGGTATCAGTCAAATAAGAAAAAATGCCAGTCATATATCATAGAAGTATTATGCAATATTAAGGGTGCACCTTATAAATCTGCAAAAATATTAGCTAAACTTTTTTTTTTTTTTCTGGTTTTAATGATGACTAACACCTTACTGATCAGTAACTCCACTCTTCAAGCAATGATATAGACTTCCCCAGGTGCTGTCACTTGGAAAAATAGTTACTCTCATAAATAAAGGTGGCAGAATCTAAAAATCATTATAATGAGAGATGGAATATTTCAGTCAGCCCCATCAAATTACCACACAGGTGGAGGATTTCTTTCTGTATGGGATAACACTATTACTCCTCTGTATGGATTCATTCTCCGTGGACCATCTGTGTTTAATCTTGCAAAGGGCAGGTCTAATACAATGGAAAATTCATTTCATATGGCTGATCAATTCACATACTCTACCAACTTCCCAAACTGAACTTACACTTCACATATGGTCGTATTTAGACAATATTCAAAAGTAATGAATGTCTTTCACCTCATTTTATGGATGAGGAGCACTGTCAAACTTGTTGTCTGTTATAACATGTAAGAGTGACTGATAATAGCAACTGTGCTGTTACAGAATACTTGACTTTCTCCAGAGGATTTCTCTAAGTACATAGCTATTTGATAAACAATGTGCATTGTAGAATTGTTAAGAAATACAAACAGTTGACAAAAAACAAAGTACAGTTCTTATGAGGTATCATTGATGAATCCTCTTTTACTGAAGGTTTCCCTAAATTTTACTTTTTGCTAGAGAGGTGATTTTTTAATTTAGCAGTGATTTAAACAATCATATGATTTCTTTCCTAATAAAGTTTAAAAAAGGACTGAGGAGGCTAAAATAAGAAAGAGAAAAGGTTAATGAGAGCTCAGGTTACAGAATGCTTGGAATACTGAGTTAAAGGTCAGAAGTTTGCTAAGTAGATTTTAAACAACCATATCCAAAGTGTTGTATCTTGGAATAGGGAACAGAGTTTGTATCTGAGGTACATCAGAACATCCTAGAGGATGGAAGTTCAGATCCTTTGTCAGATTGCTTTCACATATTAGACTGAGGTGTCTCATTTAAGATCTTGGATATCCCAGATGCCTTCTTAAAGCTGACACTGACAGGTAACACTGAGAATCTCTTCATTTACCTTGTTATATGAGACTGATAATTAGATGCCTCAACAGAGTGCGTAAATCGAGATAACTTTGTGCTCGAGTGAAGAATTTTGGGTCAAGGGCAAATTGCTAAAGAGAGGTTTCTCATTGAGATGCCATGCCAAGAACTCAGCACTTGAGTCCATGAAAGAGGAATTTCAAACAGAGGTAGGGAAGTGACCTTGCCTGTACACCATGGAATAGCATGTGTGATTCTAGTGTCTGCATTTCCAGAAGACGTGAAAATACTGCAGAGAGTTCACAGAAAGGACACAAATAAGATTGAGGAAGCCTGGTGATAGGAGGTTTAAGGAGCTATATTTATTCAGCTTATCAAAAAAAGTGAAGAGGTAACTTGATCTTTGTGCATAGGTACTTACATGTGGAAAAGATGTGGAAAAGATAGTGGGAGACTTTTCAATTGTGCTCTCGAAGGCATATCAAGGTTAAATGACAGGAAGCTGAAGTTAGAAAAATTTAACCTTGAATAAGGGACTATTTCCTAACATTAAAGGTAATTAAATATTAGAACAGCTAATATTTAGGACAGAGAAATAATGGTGTTACCCCTTTTTCCCTTTTGCAGCACAGCACCTTTGTTGTTTGCTGTGAGCACACATGCTATCTTCACCTAATTAACTTTCTCTCTGAGTTAGGTACCATTTTAACCTCTCTTGAAAAGTATGCATATTCAACTTCCATAACGTGAAATGCTTTAATCTAAATTAAATGTGGGGCATTTGGATGTTTTGGTACAATTTGGCAGTCTGTAATGCAGGCATTCAGAGCAGAAGATGCAAAAGATTCTGGTAATCTCTGTAAAAGATTTTATGACATGTATTGCCCGCTTGACAGAACTTCATACCTGTTTAGTGGATAGTGCTCTAAATGGTGGCTTTTCACCCATGCAGAAGGACACTGTGTCTCTAAGCAAATATTTTCAGGGCAAGAATTTGTCACACATTCTATCTAATGAAGAACTGACCAACACCCATTTCTATTTGGTCAGTGAAACCAGATGTTCCTCCTCCTTAATCCTCTGAAAACAGAGTGTGGAGATGAGGTAATAGGAGCAAGTATGGAGAGGGAGCAACTTGGCAGGTCATTGCTTGTTTTGATTATAAAAATACGTCAGAAACAACTTTATTATTGTAAAATAATAGATATAAATATGTCTACAATTTTGCTTCTCAACAAAGCTGGAAGAATGATGACATTACCAAATGCTGGTCAAGAGCAGAAAAATTATGACATGTCAAAGTTAAGCTGAGATATGACTGGCACTATCTCTCATGAATTACATGTTAATTCACTTTAATTTGTTAAAGCAAGAGCTGAGGGAGCTGATGTTGCCTACATTTCGTTGGTGTAGAGGAATAAACAGAAAGCTTATTGCACAATTGAACCTTATCTTGGTTTTGCATTGAAACACAGAACATATAGAAAAAGAAGTGTCCTCCTCCATACTCAACAAAATATTGAAGGCAATGTAGATTAGAAAGAAGTAGTTTCAATTTGACTGAACTGTCTTCCAAGCAAGCAAATACACCTGCTGCTCACTAAAGGCAAGTCCTTTCTGACAGGACTAAAGACTTAGAATTTAGAGCTGGTCTTTCCTGATAAGCAGAATCTCACTTGGCTAATTGAGCAGTAAATAACATAATAAGGAATGAATCAGATTAGGAACACCTAGAGGAGATTCCCAAAAAAACACCAGTGCATTTTTTGGAAAGGGTGGCTTAGTCCATCAGCCTTCTGAAGTGGAGAAATACAGCTGTAGGTAGTTTACTGAGTTAAATGAGGCACTGAAAATGGCACCCTGCCAGCTCTATGTACGTATTAAAAATTTACAGCGTGTTCTGGAGGAAAAATGCTTCATGCATTGTTCTTTCGGTTATGTTAATAAATTCTCCTTCATTTCTGGATGAAATACAAACAAAAACTGGAAGAACCCAATCTTTTCTGACCTGCACTGATTTTTTGACATTTGGAAGGATTTCATGAAGTCAGAGATAATGAACTCACTTACTGGCTGGCATTTAACTTGCTTATGTTTTCTTGAACAAGACTTTGTAATATGTTCTGTTGCAAACACCAGTAGTTGTTCTGTCTGCAAAGTCAGCACTCCTATATTTCCTAATTTGTAATATATTTCTAAATGTCAGGAAAACATTGAGTGTTTTGCTGAAATGTTTAAATTTGGAAAAGCAACATTGACTGGAGTCAAAGTAATTAGAAACAGAGAAAAAGATAAAAAGCTGCTGTAAGTGACTATACTCATATTTTTAGAAAGATAACTGACAAAGGCTTTGCAAAAGTGAACAGCCTGGAATTCCAAAGTGAAATCAATTAAACCAATATTGGAATAGAATGCAGTAAACTATCTTATATTTAATCTTTCAAATGGATATATAGTGTACAATAGAATTTATAAGTAATTTGATTTAGAAAAATATATTTGGTTATACTCTGGTGGTACAACACAAGTTTGGTGTAGAATTAAATAAAACCAATATTTATTTCTTGTTGGTTTATATGATCAACATATTAAGACACAATGCATGGTATAATTAAATTTCTGTAATCACAGAAAGCACAAAAGAAGCTGTAATATATCATAGCACAAAGGGCATGTGAAAGATTTTAGAGCACATTTCAATCACTACATGGTAAGATTAATACTTTCTACAGAGACTGGTTGGGGAATGGACATTACTGCTGTGATTTTCCAAGAACACTAAACATTCTGTTTTTAAGGCAGTTCCAAGGCATAATGATCTGCCAATGAAGCAATCAAATTCTGCCTAGGTTTGGAAATCTCCTTTTGACTTCACGATTTGTTGACAAGAACTCAGTGTTCTGCAAGACACAGCTCAAACCTGGTTTCGATATGAAAAGATGAATTTGTGGTTATATTAGCATGTAAGATTTTATACAGGAGGCAGAGTGTTTCTTTTCATAAACTGTGCTGCACCTCGCTAACTCATGCTAAATCAGGATGCCATACAGTATACTTGTGATCATGGCTTTGGGATAGTTTCAGTCTTCAAAGGAAAACCAGAAATGCTTCATTTTCTTATCAAATGGCTATTCAGAAATGGATGAATTTATGTAAACTTTTGTTGCAAGCCAACTACAAAATAAATGTCCGTGCAACATGGAACTAGTGATCACCAGAGCCTTAGCTGGATGTTTAGTTCCAACAGGTTCCTTGTTGGCCTGCTCTGGAAATGGGAAGAGGTGATGTTGCAGAACATACAGTCCTGCTATTCTGTCATGTGCTTAAATGCCTCTCTAAAAAAATTTCTAGTTTATATTTATATACAGCAAGTTACTTAAAAACCCTGCAGTTTTTACTGAGAGGGTCACATCCTCCCTACGCCATAAGCTCAGGGAGCACTATTGAAACTCCTAGTTAAGATCCCTGAGCACAGAGCAAGCATTTTTCTATGCTGATACTGCTGATCCATAGTTCCATATGGAAGTGTGCTTCTACCTTCATATGCTGCATAGTCATGTATCTGGATAAGTCTGTCATAAGGGCTCTCTCCTTTTCTACATCCCACACTTTACACCTCAACATATCTGAGAAGTGCCATTGTTTAAATGTGCAAGAGACTCAAACATACCTAGTGCTCCTCAGACATGAGGAGGTATGAAGAGGTATATAGTCATATTTTAAATACTGTTCCATTTGCTACTGTCCTTTCCATGACAGTCAGACAGCAAGAAAGTTGCCAGAGAGGTGAGGTAGAAGAAACTGGGGACAGTAATCAGATGTTTTTGGAAGAGGATAATCTGACCAGATAGATCAGCAGAGACTGAACTGCAGTTTTCTGCAGAAACCGAAGAAAGATCTTGTTCTTGTTCTTTCACTTCCTGCAGTTTCATCATGTCCTTATCACTCAAAGAAAGCAAGATTACAATTTGCCCACTCAACCACATACCATGCATTATTTTTAACCTACCATATAAATAGCACCTGTCTTTTTTAATCCTCATGGTCAGCTTTTCAGATAACAGGAAACAGTATAGTTACTTATTAGTGTAGAAAATATATTACCTGTTGCTCTACACAACTAAAAATAAAAGGAAATTTTCCCATTATTTCAGTGTGGGTAAAATTTTAGAACCTCAGTGTGACAAGGGAGAATAATAAACAAAAATAAGGGAAGGAAGGACAGTGATAGATATGGTGATGACCATGGGCCACACTCTTAGATGTATCTTGTTTCTCACTTTTTGTTTGGTTGGTTTCTATTTTTATTAGTTTGTTGTTTATGCTTTCCAAAACAATGTTCCTAAATATACAGCCATTGATTCCTTCAAACTGTACCAGGAAACCCGACAGGAGGTTTGTGAGAGGAGCAAAGAAGACATGCAAATTTGCCTTATTTTAACATTGCTTATTATCTAGTTCCTTCCTTAATTTCAGAAGACAGTGTGTTTCTGCAATTCATACAGCTCTGAATTTCAGTGCTTTACTGGAGTTCTAACTTCTGAGATGCTTCTCATTTTGACAGCAGCTGGAGGTGCACAGCATAGATTGGATTCTTGGAGATTGCTTCTGGTGATGTTATTCTAGATTGTTTTGTCAAAAGGATGCATCATTACTCAGAAAAGATTGATCAAAAACATTTAGCTGAAGTAAATCCTTTAGTTGATTTATATGAGTACACTTTAAAAAACTTTATCTATGGAATTAATATTTTTACATGCCAAGAGCTCCTGGCCATAGGGGAAAGCAAGAATTCTCTTGGATGTTGCTTTAGCACCAGGTCCATGACCAGTGCTCGGCTCTACCAGGAGACATCCTGCGAACCAACTAGATGAAACCATTGACCAGCAACCCTGGCTCACACCTGCCAGCTAGAAGCAATCTTATCTTTGGGCTGTAGAGCATCTCCATCTATTAACTCCTATTGGAATCCCTGGTCCAATTCCTAAAGCTGTCATCACATGTGCCTTCAGCAGCCTGAGTTTAATGCCCAAGGAGTTTTACATGCTAGTTTAACGTGAGGGGTTGGTATTTCTGCTGAGTCCTTAAACCTGTTCTAATATAGCTGAGACAGAAAGGATCCCAATTTCTGGGAAGTCTAGATAATTTCTATTTTTGCACAAAAAATATATTCAAAATATTGGTTATATGTTCCTGTCATTGATCTCTGCAGTACTGTTTCACTCAGCTATAAGCATCATTAAGGAGCTTACATGCACTTGCTGAACAAGACCAATATAAAAAGCTGAATTTGCCAAAGATTTAAGTAATTCCATCTCACATCAAACTAACACATATTTTGATATATGACGTATTATTTAATTAAAAAGAAAACAAATGAAAAACCAAAAAACCCAAGCCCCCACAGATTTAGCTAAAACTGCCTCCAAAATGTAATGCTTTTTCTTAAGAATTGCTATATCAGTTTATCTAGTAAAAACACACCAAAAAACATAAGATGAAAAAGTCTTTGAATTCTTTGCATAATTCTCCAGAATATACTTTCAAATATTAGTGAGTTCCTCTGATCACAAACTAAATTATAGACCAGCATTACATTTCATCAGGGAAATTATCCATCATATGAAAACTGTGAGCAACTGAACTTAAATATTTATTTGCAACCACAGAAGCTTAGCTGGAATCTAGACCAAAACAATCACTACTATAAACCAAATTTCCTACCTCTGATGGATGTCCAGCTCTTATAAAAGTACAGAGTGGATCAAAAGCTCCTGTTCCACAAGCCAGAAGATGAGTCCTGTTGTAGCGGTGAAGGACACGGATGTAATTTGCACATTCATCCTAGTTTATGTAAAAGATAAATATAGGGAAATATTAGCTTTAATTTTTTTTTTAAGTCTCTTATGTGCCCTTTAGATGATGTTCTAATATTGGATCTTTCTATTCTATTTCACTTCATGTTACCAACTCTGTGCCATCAGTTACAAGGGTGAGCATTTTTACTTTAAAAAAGTAAGTTTAGAGCACTGGTTGATCATGTTTTATTTTAGATGCTTAACCAGTTAGGATTTACTAAGTTATAAAAACATACTTTTGTGGTTCTTCAATCTCGGAGATATTCTGCAAATCTGAATAGATCTTTTACTAAGTATTATTGGATACACTAGACATAAGATTCAGAGCATAAGATGCGAATAGTCAGCAAACAGCTTCTCCCAAATTAAATAGACTTTATCTCAAGAAAAATATCTTTTTTTATTGCCCCATTAATTTCTTGTAAAATTAATTGCTAATCAATATTTTTTTATTGTATAGACACATACTTTGTCTGTTCCCACTGTTTAAAGTCCTTTGAAGAAGAAATATTCATTTCTCCAGGGCAATACTTTGGGACTCATTAATATATTTGAAAATTTATAAATATTACAATTAAAACATTTTTGAACATCCCTTTGAGATGTGGGGTCATTATTCCTGTGATAAACTAGAAATGGAGACAGCAAGATAAAAGTATCCACTGATTTTGGGACTCTTGGGATTCCTAAGATTTGCTTTTAGAGACTATTTTATATTTTGCAATGGTTTCTATGTGTGGAGCAAAGTTACTGTTCATTTCAATTCACTGCTTAACATTTCTGCAATGTAGAACCCTGAGCTTAAAGAGTCACATCAAGTTTAAGACATTTAAATTGGAATTAATCTTAGCTAACTTTAGCTTTTCTAGAGTTTAGACATGTAATTTATGCAATTCTCACAGGCTTTTCAATAGGTGGTGAATTAGGCCAGACATCTATAAAAGGCAATTAATACAATCCTAAAATGAGCATGTAAAACAGAGTTGAGCGATTTCCTTTTTTTGAAAATTTCCAGTTCTTCACTGACGACTGCTCTCGTTCTTGGACTGCCGCATTTGTGTGAGAACAATCCCGGGTCTTATTAACCAGCTGCAAGAAATTAATGTCAAAGAGGAGGAGTCTGCAAGGGATTCATGGGCAGAATTCAACACCTGCAAACCCACATTAGGTTCAAAACTAAGAATCCATCTTTCTTCTTTCTTCAAATCTTTGAATCATTCAGTGTAAGTCTTCCAAATGCTCCAGCAAATAAAAAAGGAAAGAAATCGCCTTTGCTACCTGATTCTTCTTAACTGTTCATCCTCAAGATATATCATGCTAATTTGTAGAAGTCAGTAACCTACACAAGAGGTAACCTGCTGTGTAATTAAATATTATGCATATACAAAGGACAATTCAACCTTTTAATATCTTACTTCTGGAATTTCTTCATTTGTAACTAATTTTTTCTTTTTTTATTTTTTTTAATGGAAATAAAAACAGAATTCATCAGACAAATTGAGAGAAGAATGTGTTGAAATCAATAGCATGTGATCCTCCCTGTATGGATCAGCACTCAGTGACAGAGGTGTCCCCTTTGTATGCTAATTTCCCAAATATCTGCTGATTGATGGTAGCAAAATGATATTCCACAGGAATTTTATGATGCCATACAGTTTTTGAATAGATGCTTTGCTGGGTGCTGATGCTGTTCCTGATTCTCCCTCTCCTCCAAGTATGACCTTCAGGACTTACAACCTCTGTTTGTTCTCAGTGGTGGTCTCCATGGCTTCCTTTTTTATCCATATATGCCTTCAGCTCTTGATCTTTGTGCCAAAATCATTTTAGGGATTTAAGTTTTTTTTAATGGGAAAAACCTACACATTTTTTTCTCCTGTGTGTCTTCGTAGGAATGCCTGAAAAATTTTGCAAAGAAAACCCTAGGATGAAGAAATACCAAATACAGAAAAAAACCTAATTCCAAATGGCTAGACTTGATCATTTATAAACAGATGACAAAAGGTGCTGTTCTGGGAAGTGTCAGGCAACAAGGCATTACTGCTAACCCTACTAATAATGTACTTTACACAGAGCAGGGAAGAGATGCATCATCCAAGAGGACGTTGAAATAAGACTTCTTTATACTATATCAATTATTTGAATGCTAGGCTTGTCTTTAGGATGCTCCATAGATATATTAATAGATCTATGGAATTTTATTCATCTGAAACTTCTCAGTGTGGAAGAGTGAGTCATCTCTAGAGAATTTGATTTATATATCTGAATGATTTCCAACTCCGATAAAGTAATTCTGAGTAATTGACAACTCTTACACCACAGGCTAGCAGGTGTGATTCCTGGCACACTGGATGACAGCTGAAGGATTTCCTTTTTTTCCTTCTCTTCACTCAAATCAGAAAAGCATGGCCTTATTTTAAGAGTATGCATGTGTTTGTTAAAACAAGCCTTTTTTAGCTGTCCTATTAAGCCTGATACAAGCTCTGAAACTGTTTATGACTACAATACTTGCCATTTTACTGCTGCAGCATGAACTGATAATTTTTTAAGGTTATACAAGCTTGTAAAAGTGGCCTGTTCGGTTATGTAGAAAGAGGAAGCAGAGTACATGTGAAATATTTCAATGCTGAGCAGCTTATTACAATATTATCAGTTCTAATTGATAATTACGCCTTGAATAACAGATCTTTTGCAAAGGAAAATAAAAAAAAGAAACAGTATGGAAATAAACAAAAACAGTTTGAAATAGAGCAATATTTTTCTGAGCGTTTGTAGTGTCAAAAATAGCAGTAAGAACTTGAAATTGACAAAGGGTTGATTTTAAGACATTATGCTATTAAGTCAATATTGGTTTATGGCTACAAAAAATGAAGGTGAAAAGAAAATTAGGAGGAAAGTTTTTAATTCTAATTGAGATTCCTTTAAGGTTGAGCAATTTATCTTACTGAATACTGAGCATGCTGAAGAAAATTATTAAGAAAGTTTCCCTGCTATTAATTAGTGTTACTCATTCACGTAGTCCATACATAATTAAGTCTCATGTGAGGATCAGAATATTGTTTGGTATTACAATATTTCCAGCTTTTAAAATTTTAATGTCTTTTTCTTAAAGACTCTGCTTCTAGAATCTTGTGATTATTTAAAAGTTGTATTTTTTTCTATACAAGTAGTAGTTACACCAAACCTTCATGGTGCAGAGAAATGAGCTCTTTAAATGATCATATTCATACAATGCAAATTTGAGGACTTATAATAACAAACTGGATTGCAAAAGGGTTTTGAATTTTAGGGAAACATGAGTCTGGGGGGGCTCTCTTTGCTTTGAAACAACAGTACCTATTTCTGCCTTTATTTAACCAAAAAAATATTGTCAGGGTGTCAGAAAATATGTAATGGTGAAGGAAAGGTGGTAGAGCTTTAACTAATAACAGCATATGCTGAGAGGCAGTATCAAATAAAGGCCAAATAATTTAGGTTTGGGATTCATTTAATACGACCATAAAGTTCAGCCATTGTAGAAAAGAGCCATTTTCAACCAAAGCCACCTAAAATTATCACGGATACAAAAGTAACCTGAAAAAGTGCAATGAGCTCTTAAGAATCTTCAAAAAGGATCAGTTCTAGGCCAAGTGAGTGTAAGGAGTTGGGGTTTTTATTCTTATTATTATTACTACTTTTCAATCTGGTTCCAGTCCCTTAATTTGGACAGTTCTCAGGCTTTCAATTCAGAAGAAATCTTGATAGCTTCCCAATCTTACTGGGAATATTTTGTGGTTATTGTCATGGCTGCTGTCCGCTGTGTTCGTGGGAAAAGTTTCTATGTCTCCTTCCATGTCCTACATTCCTGCCACTGTTGCTGTAAAACTATCATAATTTTCAGATCCTTTGGTTCAGTGTGAGCTCTCTCAGCTGTGGGATTTATTAGGTGTACTCGCTGTGTGTTTATGAGGTGCAGATAATGAGCTTGGTGCACTGCAAAATTAAAGAGTGCTCCCCTCCAGAAGAACTTTCATTCTGTGCTGCCAATGATACCAGCTGCCGTGTGTCAGTGAGCTTTCAGGTCTTTTCCCAGGAGCTGATTACAGTCAGGGCACTGAATCGCAAGAACAGAACACTTCTGAGGTTCATCAAAACAGAATATTTTTATTAATATAACATGAAACCTATAGGACAATATAAATCACAGTGTATTTTATAATTATTAATAACTTAACTGCTTTTTTGAATGTATTCTAGAGAATGTAAATTTTAAAGATAAACTGGAATGTGAAAATGGAGAAGCTAATCCATGTGTACGAAAAGAAAAGGACATAGAAATGGAAATAAATAGAATAAAATAAATAGAATAAAATAAATGGAAATAAATAAAATTAATAAAAGGTACCTTCTTTGTTAGCACCAGAATAAGAATTAGAAGTAAGTTCAGATGATCAAAAGTGTTCATTGCCTGTTTACGAGCTGGTTTGAAGAGCAATTAAACTAATAATTTAATGTGTTCAAAGTAGTTATGTGTTTTTAACCTGCAACGCTTAACTTTATATCTGTGCTTTAATCTCTCTTAAGTTAGGGATGCCTGAATCCTTGTTTTGGACCAGCCACTGGTATAATTAAAGTATATTTGATCTGTAATTAGTGATACTTACAGCATCTCTTCCTTTAATGATGCATTCTTCTGCCTGCAGAGGTGTACTAGGCCAATGAATCTGAGAAAAAAAATAAAAAAGAAAATAATTTAATTGGCAGTCTGATCATGGCAATCCAGCTTTTCTACTATTTCTCATGTGAAAGATTCTCAGGTCAGAAGTATAAAATCACAGAACAGCCCAGGCTGGAAGGTACCTCAAAAGATCATCTGGTCAGCCCTTGGTGAAATGGGAGCCTAGATGAGCTGATTGATCACTCTGTCCTGGACACCTTTAAACCCACCACTGACAGAAACTCCACCTTGTTCCTGGCTCCTTGTCAGGGGAGAGCCTCTGTCCTCTTTGAGATGCCATTTAAATACTTAAGCACTGGAATGCTGTCCTGAGCTCCCCCTGAGCCTTGCTTCCCCTGAGAGAAAAGACCTTCAGTGTCTCCTTTGTTGGAACATAACTGTCTTGATCAGGGTAGCACAGCAAGCTTAGTAGTCAACAGAACTTAAATAAAGTTAATGTATGGAACATTTTATGTAAATTCAGTAGAAACATCTATGCTAAACTGTCAGTGATTTTCAACATAGTTACTAATTTTGAGCTACTGATTTCCTGCTTGAAGTGACACTTAGAAAAGAAAATGGTTTACAGTGAAGTTAGTAAGGGTCAGAAATTAACCTCATGGGAATAGGATCACCTCTTCACAGTCAGCTACTAGAAGTGAAGACAAATTACACAAGTGAGGTTTTTTTCAGCTACCTACTGTATAACATTTATGTTTCATTCCAGATACATGATTTGTTTGGACAAAAACAATATTAAACAATGACTGAGCACACTGGAATGATTACTTAATTTCTTACAACATTTAAAAGTGAAAACAAAAACACGTTCACGTCAATGAAATCAGGCTTGGCTGAAACCAAGTAAATATCAAAAAACTGATGTCATTATTAAGACATTTTTGTCAAGAATCCAATCACAAATATTTTTTCTGTCTGGAAAACATTTTAAAATTAAATTCTTCTGCTAGGCTTTTTTCTTCCTTTTTTTGGAGGGGGGATAATTGAACTATCTTATTTTTCTTGAAATAACTCTGATCTGAAAAAATCTGTGGATAAATCATTAGAAAATTTAATTGCAAGACAAGTGGGGATAAATCATGAATTCTAGATGCCTAGAGCTTGAAAGTAAAAGACCCAGTTTTCTTCAATATCTTCATTAACAACTTGGATGTGGAAATCAAAGGACTACTAAGCAAATTTGCCAACAACACTAAACTAGGAGGAGCTGTTGACTCTCTCGAGGGCAGAGAGGCCTTGCAGAGAGACCAAGACAAATCAGAGGGCTGGGCAATCACCAGCCGTATCAAGTCTAAAGAGGGCAAGTGCCCGATTCTGCACCTGGGACAGTGCAACCCCAGTTCTGTGCATAGATCAGGGAATGAGAGACTGGAGAGCAGCTGCAGAAAGGGACCTGGGGCTCCTGGTCAGTGGCAAGCTGACCGTGAGCCAGCAGTGCCCTGGCAGTGTGTAGATCTCACAGTATCTAAATCCAAGTTAATCACAACGTCTGTTTTCAGTCAGATGGTCTTATAGTCATCTATGAATGACCAAAAATGACTCTCATCTAGTGTCTATGTTGCTGCTGTATAGTCTGGAAAGGTGCCTGGACTCTGCTGAACTCACATGAAGGCACCCCTCCAGTCATCTTGGTCAGACAATTCCCAGTTCATTCACTGCAAAACTCGAGGTTCACAGTCATTTATTTTAGTCACTGGTCAGGAACTGAATGAAGCTTGGGTTAAGCTCATCCTTAACCCAAAAACCTAGAAGTTATGAGATCTCTAGGATCTCTTGAGGCTAAAAGTACAAAGCCACAGCTTTCACTTCCCAAAGACACGTTCTAACTAGCAGGCTAAAATGAGAGCTTTTACCCACAGGTGTAGGTGGCTGTTACAAACGGAGAAACCACAGAGGGAATAAAACCCTTGACTCTGTAATCTGATATTAAATACGTTGTGTGTAGGTGATTATTTTTGTATTTGGAGACTTAGTCCCAGTGCTGTTGAAAATACCTTTTATGTACATTTTCCACTTAAGATATACTGAATTAAATACGTGTACAGAATTAAGAGAAAAAAGCCTTAGAGGTAACCTAATGCTCCTGCTTTGCCTGGAATATCAAAAAGCGGCTGCAGTGGAGCTACATAAATTTGGTCCTTGGCACAGAAAAATAGAATAAACCATAGAGTCGAATAGTTTGGGTTGGAAGGGACCCTTAAAGACCAACTATTGTAACCACCTACTACAGTCAGAGACATCTTTCACTAGATAATGTTGCTCAAAGCCCCATCGAGCCTGACCTTGAACAATTCCTGGGATGGAGCATTCACAGCTTCTGTGGGCAAACTGTTCCAGGGTCTCACCACCCTCATAGTTAAGAAGTTCTTCCTAGTATCTAATCTAAATCTACAGTCTTTCATTTTAAAATTTCTATCTCTTGTCCTGCCACTACAGGCACTGATAACACTCTCTGTCTTTCTTATAAGGCCCCTTTACAAATTGAAACTCCAGCATAAGTTTTCCCTAGAGCTTTCTCTTCTTCAGGCTGAACTCCAATTCTCTCAGCCTGTCTTCATAGGAGAGATGTTCCAGCCCTCTGACTATTTTTGTGGCCCTCCTCCGGAGCTGCTCTATCAGGTTCACATCTTTGTTACACGGGGGAACCCAGAGCCGGACACAGAGCTCCAGGTGGGATCTCACAAGAGAGGAGTAGAAGGGCAGACTCGGAGGTTGTGCAGCAGTGTAGGAATCTACCTTAGACGCTCATAGCAAATTACCTACTTCTAAGGCAAGTCCATGCTAGTTGCCTGAAGTACATAGGTCTGAATTATAACTCTAGTAACAGATATATGTCTCCTGAAGAAGTTTATCTATCCAGAAATTATTTTTAAAACTCATAACTTTTGCAAGGCTCTTGAGTTTTAACATAAATAAGTACTAAGATTTTAATCTCCTCAAGAGCACTTTAGAATTAAGATAAAAAAATCTCTGCATGTCGTATTTTGCTATCATACCAAATTTCAAATTAGCATAACATAGGGTGTGTTTGCGCTGCATGAAAATCCAGATATTAATCAGCTGTAATGGTAGCGTTTAACCTGCGGTGTATTACTTTTCCTGATGTTTATGTTTTAGAGGTGTGACCATTACCAGCCTTAATTTATAATTAATTCTCTGCTGAGATTATAATAATTTGGCAAGCTGTCAATAAGTATTTCTGGGAAATCTCCATGGGTATATACTGTAATAGCATCACACTGGCATACATTCCACTGAGATGCAGTCTTTACATAACTATTGGCTTGAACATAATTTTTCAAAATTTTTCACCACTTCAGATTACTGTGAATTAAGTTTTTAAATTGCTTGTTTAGTGATGTTTTCTACTCTTGTACCACAGTATTCTCATTCTTGAGACCTGGATGCTGTAGATGGCGTGTATTTAAAAGATAGGGAAAAGGTATTTTTAAATATACTCATCATGGGAAAAAATGGAGTTGTAAGGCAGTACAGATAGGGGGAAACTTTAATTGCAGCTAGAATGCTAATTAGTGTATCCAAACATCCTCTCCATACAGTCACTATCCTTATAAAAACAGGATGGTATCTATACTGAAAACTAATTTAATGAAATTGTATGAGCTTTAGACCACTTCAGGTCAAAATAGACTACTGTGTGATCTAGTCTGAACTCTAGCATATCACAGGGCAATTAAGCAATTCAACCATCCTGTCACCCAGTTTAAGTCAATAAATAGTGCTTAATTAACAGCTAACTTGTGTTTGGCTGAAGCACAAATTCTTTAAAAATATCTGCTGATGACTGGATATTGTACATATTTATCAACAAATACATCGCCACCTTCCGTCTTGGAAGGTTATTCCAATGGATAATCAAACTCACTAAATTGTGTGCTTCTTATTTCAGTTTACATTTGTGCACATTCCTACACAGTATCCAAAGAAGACACAAGCAAGCCCTGCTCTTGCAGCCTTGTGTTCAGCCAGCTCTGGAGTGGAAGTAGAGCTTTACTAGAGGCAAGATACATGATGATGTCTCTATAATTTATTACAGCACAGATATAAAACCGAATCTGGAGCCATCTCACACTAGGTGAG
Organism: Callaeas wilsoni; assembly: GCA_013398955.1. NCBI lineage: Eukaryota > Metazoa > Chordata > Aves > Passeriformes > Callaeidae > Callaeas > Callaeas wilsoni. Next base: position 72,088 of record VWPU01005807.1, read on the forward strand.
AAACAGTGCAATTGAAATCTGCCTGCACAAGCCCATTTACTGAAGTGGGAAGGTTTCTTCTCAGACTCACATCTTCCTAAGGCCCTTGAAGCAGAAGATATCTGTAAGGAATTGATGGGCAAATAGGAAGAGCAGTTTATTTTTACTCCAACATGAGATGAAAAGTGGGAACAAAGGTCCCCCTTCTCTATGAGCTATTTGACCAGTGGTGACGAGCTACTGGCACTGGCTCAAGTTTGCTGTTAACAAAGATCCTCTCTGGCATCAATTACAATGAACTGCAATGTTTTTAAAAACAAATTTGGCACCAGACACAAAAGAAAGTTCTCTATCAGCCTGTTAGATCACTACAAGCCTTTAAGGCTTTGGATCAAATCTCAAATATGTGTAAGGTTTTATTCCAAAGATGGTGCCAAAGGGAATGAGCTCTTAGAGAAAGTGAAGGCTAAGTGGAATGTGCCTACAAAGGTTTGGCTTTACACAGGGTTTCGAGTGCCTATATGGCTCTAATTCTCTGTAAACACTGATACTCACTTTTCATATTCTCCCTCATTCTTGCTGCTTTTAGTGTTAGGGCACTCTTCACATAGAAAAAAGACAAGTAACTGTTTCAGAAACTTATAGCAATGTGTGTTAAATATTCTAAGAAAGAATATAATACACTCTGCATGTATTAAATGAGAGATACAAAGAGCAAAGTAGGCAAAAGAAACATAATTTGACAAGTAGAGAAGTGACTCTACTTGTCACAGACTGTCCCTGTCCAAGATGACATGGAAGGTTTTTGACACAGTTGAGAGCTCAACCCAAATGTCTTTATTTCCCCACCAATGCAAGAATGACAGTAGCAGAATTTTTCCCTGAAGGTTTTTCTCCCCAATCTTTAGGGTTCTTTTTTTTTTGGTGTATATGGAAATTGGAGAGGATAAAATGTTTTCAGAATAATTTGGTAGGGATATATATAAACAGCTATTAGCTTACATGAAAAAGCTATAATTTACCCTTCAGAGTGTTGCAGTGTATTTGAAAGCTGAAGAGAATTGAACCTGAAAAAAACATGTCTATTAAATACAGATTTATAGGAGACATACCTCATATGCATCACAAGTTAAGTTTTTTGGAAATGTTGGATTACTTTGGCAGTCAATGGGTCTCAATGCAAAAGCATTTTATGTCCACTCAGCATTTTGTTGTTTTTCTTTAGGATGACTTCTAATATGCTGGCTAGAACTGAATTATTTGGTCATTTTACAGCAAAAGACTACATCTCCAGCTGGGAAAGGATATCAGTTTGGTTTTTAGACAGCATAGTCATATTCCAAATTGTTGAGAAGGGGATGACTATGAATTAAAAGACATAAACTCTTTTCTGGGTCACAGAAGATGAAGATCAATACAAATCTGCACAAAACTTCATGAAATCTCTCTTTTGCAGCTAGTGAGTCATCCTGGTTACCAGAGAGAGAATAAAACCCAGGAACTTGCCTGCACTCATATACTTACATTGGATTAAAACTTCTAGTTTAGATTAATTAAGCTAAACTCTTCAGTCTAAAAGAAAAGGTCAAAGACTAACCAACACAGTTAAAGATAGATTAATTAAGAACTTTAGTAATAATTAATCAACCAATCTCTCAACTCCAGGAAGTTTCTCTAATGTATCTCAGCAATGAAGCTTTCCTTATAATAGGAATGTCTCATTTCACACTTGCTGATAGAGCTGTAAGATGGTCATACTTTCCCTAACTATCTGAATGAGATCTGCACTGAGTGAACACTGAGAAAAAGAGAAAAAGCTCATGACATTTGTATTCAAGGCAGCTAGATCTCAGTGAGGTCCTGTTTCTAAACGTGCCAGGCCAAACTTCATTTACTCCAGTTTCTCATCTTTTGTATAAAAGAAAAGGCAAGAAGAGTTTTCATCAATTTGCCATACTCTATACAGGTCTCCAGACAGAGAACATGGTCTCAGAGTAAATGGCTGATATTCCACTTGAAAACAAGAAGGGGAGCAATGAACTTCGAGTGTGTCCAGGTGGGACGACGGTGGTCGGACAGAAGCAGGAAGTGCTCTATCCTGTCATCTTTCCCCACAGATTTACTGCCAAATGGGGAAGAAGAGAGTGGGGGAAAAAGCTTATTCTTTCCCCAAAATGTTATCTAAATGTTTTCATATCCCTGAGCTCTAATATCTTGTCACAGGATATTAATAATTTGTATCAAATTGGAAAGGAATTAACTCATATCTCACTGTTTAGGAACAAAGTTCAGTATGTAAGTCTGCTCCCTGAGGAGTTAAATTCTGGTTTGTTTTTTTTAAATTTAGATAAATTCTCAAATAGCCTCCCTGAGTAGATTCATATCCTCATATCTAAGACTGACATTCCCAAATGTTTATAAAAAGAATAAAGCATATTATATCTGTTCACAGCAGTGGAACATGTTAATTATGCTTGGAGATAAGGAAGGATACTTACGGTAAAGTTGGCCAGAGTGTTGACATGAGAATAGTGATATTCACTTTTAGCAAGGGGGCAGAAAGAAAAGAATTTGAAACCTCAGTGGTCAGTGCAGTATAGGCATCAACAAAAACATTTCTCCCAAAGGACTTTATTTTATTTTATTCACTTTTTCTTCTGCTTATTAATTTGCAAATAAATGATAATATATCAAAACACATTGGGAAAATTTAAAGAAGTAAATAAGGAAAACACTGAAATATTTCAAGAGATAGTTTATCTGCAGTCAGAATGGTTGAACAATGGAACAATGCTCCTGCCAGCTTCCCTTGCTACTGCATGTTTCCAATTCTAGCTTCTAAGGGCAGAAGTGAATAAGGAATCCAAGGCTCACATCAGCTTAAACTCCAGCCTCTCCACTTCAGTTGTCAGTTTGCCAATCACTTGTGGTTTCTACAATGTACTGACTTCTCTGGTAGGATTATGACTTAACCCACCTTTCTCCTGCTGACCACAGAGCAGCCTTCAAATGCCACTTTCAGTCATTATGTAATAGTACCTCTGGCTCAAATCAATGTAAAATCCAGTTTCTAAAGAAGGCTAAAAAACAGCTGCAAGGTTTAGGCTGCTATTGAAAACTTCTTATAGTTTACATACTGATTTTTTTTTTCCCTTAACATTTTCTCTTCTGAAACTCCCCAAAAATACTAGGGAGATTTTATTCCTCAATAATATAGTGAAGATACAGAAATCAGAATTCCACAAATGAAAGATGCTCTAAACATCTGTGACCATGCTGAAATTCAGTGAGAAATAGTTATATGGCCCCCAAGTCTCTTCATCTAGAGTGAGCCTTATGGGTGAAGAGAGGGGAGAAGTAGTAATTAGTGTATTTTTCTTAAATATAAATATGTCCTTAGAGTTCATGCACAAAACACCGACAAAAACTCCATTATCTCAGTCATGCAAGTTCTAATATCCTGTGCTATATGTTGTGACATGAAGTGACTAATATTATAAATATATATCTATACGGCTTTTTACTCCACCTCTCGGTAGTTGTCGCTGATTCGATCCAAACTGAGGGAATACAAGAGGTCTCTTCCTCCCACGAACAGTCGCTCTTGATACTCATCCAGCAGCATTATATGAAGTCCAAGATATCCAAATGGGCTACGAAAGACTGACGTCCTGTTTAAATCCCAGAGCTCTGAAATACAATCGGAGTGTTCGTGATAAATACCAAACAGCTTAGCTTTCATGGCTTCATTTTCATATCCTCCTAGGGAACTGGACGAGAAGTTGTGGGACATTAAACTGCTAATCATATAATCTTTGAGTAAGAAAGAGACACAAAACTCCCGGGAACAATTTTCAAACGAAGCCAGTTCTCCAGGAGGTTTGTCTCTGAGTCTTTACATCATAATCTTTATGCCTCAGATATGAGATGGGGAGCGATGAAAATCAGTTTTCTCCAGGTCATTTTCTGAAAAGGAAAAAGTACTTCTTAAAACAATAATGGCAATTGGGCAAAAAAAATTGAATGAATTAATGGAAATTAAAAAAAAAAAAAAAAGACTGGAAATTATGTGCTTGTCTTTCAAGCATGTCAAACTACAGGTTTTCAGTATACACACAATATTTACCTGGGTTTGTATTTTTAGGAGGATGGCATTGTGGGTTTTAAGCCCAGCACTGTCTTCACTCAGTTCACTGAAAATACTGCCTCTAAATTCAGTGAAAAAAGTATGAAATCTGTGAAATGCATATGACTAATTTTCCAACATTGATTTTGTCAAGAAATGCACTGACCTGATATGGGAATCTGAGGTTTAGCTGTTCATGTTCCAGGCTAAAGCCAGTTCCACTGAGAAAAGGAAATTCATTCTGGGTAATGTTGCAGAAACTTGGATTCAGGCCTCAGAAAGCAAGAAAGAGGCAAAACATGGAGATCTTTCTGCACTGTGGTGCAGAGCACAACCTGGCTTGCAGCAGCTCAGAGAGGCTGAAAACCATTTTGCTGTTGAGAAGCCTCAAAAGGAGTCATTACAGAGAGTACCCTCGGACCCCTCCAAAATGGTGGAGCTTGGACTGGGGGAAAGCAATGGTGTTCTTGTGTCTGTAATGTGGCAAATTGTTTTATTTTGAAGAAATCACTCTTGGTAGAAGCATTTATATATGCTTATCCTGACTGCTATCCATAAACATAACTTTTTCAATTGTTTGGATGTGGCCCTGCAGCTGATGCTGGAAGAAGTGGGATTGTCCCAGAGCTGGAGAAGACAAATGAGATCCCATCCAGTTTGGAGGCTCATGCTCAATTGCCACACCAGCAGTTATGGTCATTTGTCCATGCTGCACCTTGTCTAAACCACAGCTGATGTTCTGCAAACAAGAAATTTAATGTTCAAAAAGGGTATTAATTTAATCCAACAAATTGATACCATTTCTATTAATTTTAAATTATTAAATATATTTTGTGTGTGATGATAAGTGAATTTAGTAATAGGATAGATATGTTTTACACTATTTACTAGGTGGCTAAGTTCAGGTCAACAGAGGGTAAAAGTAATCAGTTTCTGAAAGCTGTTTCCTCAGATGATAAAATTTACATCAAAAGAGTTGTAGTAAAAATTCAGCCTTACATATGATGTCTTTCTCGAGTGATCTTCGAGCAGAATCTATTAAATAGTTGTACCTGCATGTGACTGGCCTCAATTAACAAATGGAAAACTAAGTCACATAAAGGAACATCATGAGGAACAGAACAAGAGACTTTTTTGTGTAATCATTGCATACTAACCCATGGATAGATACACATTTTTTGACAGTGATACACTCAGCACACAGCTGCACAGCAATGTGGAAATGGCACTTTCAAAGCTTGCTATCGCCAAGAAAATGAGCAGATTGCTGTTTTGGAAGAACATTGCTTGTTTCTGAACAGATTAGAAATGAAATGAAAGCAGAGCTAGTAATACACTTTTGGTCCTAAATAAAGCCACTTTTTATTTGCAAGAATATAAATCATTCAATACATTTTATTTTTTAATCAGTCTTGGAGTGAAAAGAATTGCATTTTAAATTCTAGTTATATACAAGCAACAAAAGGTTACTGTGGTAGCTTCCCCTGATTTATTTTCATGTTGTCCTGAAGGCAAATTGTTCATAAATGAGACAATATTTCTTTACATAGATCAGAAATATGACTCGTGTTCTCATAAGGATGAACAGTTCTCTACTCAATCACATAAACTGGTAACAGCTCATATAAGACTCATCCTGCAATGCACACCTGTGAATCTTACTTTCTTAAATGGAAGCTGAGAATATTAAACATCTTTCAAGACTGAACTTGTAAAAATAAATGTTTCTAAGACTACATCCAGCAAACTACACAGACATGGGGTTGCTGTGGGGGTAGAGAAAGGAACAGAAGTGAACCTGACATCTGAAAGGGCTAGAAAGCAACAAGCAGTTGGGTTTGGAGGGTGATTTTGTACTGAAACACAAATGTAGCAGCATTACGCAGATCTTTTGAAAGGTAGTAGGATTTCCATACATTGTAGGATACATGAGATATTAGGATAGTGCAGGCAAATAGAATGCAGCACCTTCTGAATGCCTGGAGAATGAGTGATGTATCTGGGAGTCTAAAATGGTACTAAAAGCCTGTCAGTTCTAGGCAAGTGACTCTCACCATGGTGTGGTTTGGTGTAAATGACAGAGGTTCTGAAGCAGTAGAACATCATTGTCACAGTGCTGTGCCCCTTCAGCAAAGCTGGTTGGCTTCAATGTGGCACTGCAGGAATGCAGCTGTACTGCTTCCAGACCAGCTGCTGCCTCCACACAGGGCACGAACTTCACACTCATATAGTGCATTGTTAGTTCATAGAATCAGGAATGGCTCAGGTTGGAAGGAACCTTAAAGATCCCTCAATTCTCACCCCCTGTCATGGGCAGGAACACCTTCCCCTAGACCAGGATTCTCCAAGCCCTGCCCAACTTGGCCTTGAACACTTCCAGGCAGGGCACCCACATCTTCTGTGGACAACTTGTGCCAGTGTCTCAACACCATCACAGCAAAAAATTTCGAACATGTAATCTAAACAGTTTAGAGCCATTACACCTTGTTTTATCACCACATGCCCATGTACGAAGCTCCTCTCCAGCTCTCCCACGGTCCCTTTAGACACTGAAAGCTGCTATAAGGTCTTCCTAAAGCTTTCTCTTCTCTAGGCTGAACACTCCCAGCTCTCAGTCTGTCTTCATACTAGAGGTGCTCCCCTCCTCTGATCATCTCTGTGGCCTTCTCTGGACTTGCTCCAACAAGTCCACATCCTTCTTATGTGGGGGGCCCCAGAGCTGGACACGCAGATCATTGCACTTTGCAGTGCTGAGTTGCACTCAGTCATTGAAATCACAACACGATTGGGAGTGAGCCATTTGAATTTGAAGTTTTAAGGAACTTTCCCCAAAATCTACCTTCAGTTACCTTGAAGAAGCTTTTGCTCACAAGAGTCACTTTGTAAATACAGATTCCTTGAGGTGTCAAGAGTTGTGCTCCTGGTCATGCTGATACCCTTTAATTTAAAAAATCAATTTCTAAACAATGTCTAAACTTGAGCATAACCCAAAAAGAAGTTCTTCCTCTACCTAATATTAGGATTTAATGTCCACATTTTTGCTGGGCACATCTAGCACACTTACAAGATCAAGTGCAAGTGCCATTTTCTTCAACAACCTGGCAAGAGAAAATATAGTGCTACTTAATATTTTAAAAATATTGTAATGGCTAAATTGGTCACCTGAGATATAGCAGACATGAGGTCAATTTCCTTTTTTAAATGGATGAACACTCAGATTTTTCTCCTTCCATAAAGAGGTCTAATCACAAGTTATTAGCTACTAGATTGGTAGGGAAGGATGGATGTTTTCTCCATTTCCTGTTGAAGCTGTGCAACAAAATATTCAAGACTCAGAAAGAGTGAACAAGAAGTAGTACTCTAATTTAGTAGTTAAATTGCTTTTCTGGGAAAGAACTTCTGGCTCTGCTGCTCAAGATAGTCTATGCATTTTATATTAAACAGTCAGTGGATAAACTATACAAATTGTTCCAGCACATGGGCTAGAAACCCTCGGCTTCTCGCTCACGTGGGAGTGACTAAGGGTTTCAGTTGAGCAGAACCTTCCCTTTTACTGAGATTCTATAGATTTCTGTGACAAAAAAAAAAAAAAAAAATCCTTTTTCTGTAAAGATCTTGCGTAAAGAAGCAATAAGCCAGAGACATAGAGGATGAATATATTCAGGGTGAATATATTGCTAGTGCTCATCACACAGAAAAAAAAGAAAAGACCTTTCTTAGTCTTATCTTTTGGTAAAAACAAATCTTCTGGAGTACTGATCCATAAATTTGAGAAAATGTTATCTCTTGTGCTATAGTGCTTTGCCATTTTAATCTAAAGACTCAAGACCATAACTAAACCTACACCATTGCAGTGCAAACAGCATTTTACTCAACAAAGGAAAGACTGCTTCAATATTTACAGACCCCTATATGGCACTTCACCTGTGAAGGCTTTAAAGCAAGCCTGGACTGTTAAATTACATTCCATAAGAGAAAAAGTCTTATTTCTTGCTGTTTTAAAAGCTGAGAACAAACCTGACGGTTTGCTATCTGTCTGACAGAGCTTGCTGGCAAATATTCAGACTGATCTTGCTTACCACACTTTCTCTTATAGCATATCTGCTTTGGTGAACATATTCATACTGTATCCTGTTTGACAAAATGGATTCTGTTACACATTGGTCTAACAAGGTTAATTATATTCCTAATAGGCAATTTCTTGGATATTTTAATGAGCAGTATATAATTCTAACTTCTAAGATTATTTTAGAACAGCCATTTCTTCTATTAAAAGAAAAACCTGTCACCCTATTTTTATTTCAATATTTTTTAAATATAAATGATTGATAACTTAAATATGCTTAGAAAATTAAGTGCAAAAATCTCAATGCTGCTCCACAGCAACCAGAGTATAATATTTCATTCATAACACGTTCTCAGAATTTAAGCACATTTTGAGCAATATAGAACTTTGGACCTTGACTGTAGACCAATATCACTGCAAATTTTTAATCTTTTTTATTTTTTACTTAGGGAGTGACAAAGCCGCTGTTGCTCTCTCTGCTCTTCATAGCATTACATCATCACAACTGCACAAGTCTGTTGCCTTTGCCCTTTTTTGCCCTCATAAAAATCTTTGGCTCCCCTTTTAAATTCTTCAGAAATATAGTCTCACCTCCCACACTACTCCATGCTGCAGATCATTCTTCCGGCAAAGATGTTTTCCAGATGCAGGGCACTGACAAATGAGTCCACATAAGGTGGATGCTTCAGTGCTGCTTTACAGGAAGAGTTAATGACTGGGGTTGCCTTTTGTCCCCATCAATAAAGTAAAAGGCCACTGATATAAAGTCTAGGTAATGTGAGCACCTGAATGACAGAATATGCTTCAAATTATTGGCATTGTCCTGGAATATAGATACTACAGTGGAACAAGTTTTACAAGAACTTTGTGAACCTTATGTAATTTTAATTAATTTAGCTTTTTGCTATATTGCTGACAAGTGATAACAAAATCTGCTTATGTGTGACAAGAAAGAGACAGAGACAGAAACACAAATGAGGAAAAATAAAAAGAGGTGTAGAGGAGAGCCTGAAATATCTGTGACAGAGTTTATGAACTACAGGCCAATCGTAAGACCAGGCAAAATAAGAATCTTCTGTTTTAAAGCACTGGTACTTTAAGGCAAATGTCTATTCGAGGGTACTCTGAAGATTCATCCATCACAAGGACAAAACTATAAACTTACAAGTGGTTGACTCTTTCTGACAAGGTTAAAACCTCTAACTGGCAATATTCTATGTAAAATTAGTACCAGGAGGCAGAAGATTTCTTCCAAGGGGAAGAAAAAAATAGAGAGTAAAATTCACCTAAAATCCCCAATTCTGCTGAATATGAGATGAACAATTCTTAGATTTCTGTGCTTACAGTCCTCAAATATAACCCTGTAAAAATAATTATAGTCGTGATATTGATTGTTAGGTAATGGAAAGTTACATTAACTCAGGTCAAACAGCAAAGAACTGAACAGGTTGGGAAGTAGAAAAGAGACAGTGTTAACTGGCCAGAGACAGCCAAAGTAAATCCTCCTGCATGAGATTTGGTAGCAAAATCTGAGCCAAGGACTGTAATAGCAGAATTAATTACAAATAGTAAACTAACTAAAAAATCTAGAGTAGTAGTAATGTTGAAATAATTTTAAAACACCTTTCTTAAAATATTTAAGTGTTTTATTGGGGGAACATGAATCAGTAGGAGATAGGTTTAAAAGTCTGTGAGGGAGGCTGAAGTACGAGCTTTCACTGCTTGAGGTTTTATACACGTGGCTGCCAGGCAGATGCCTCAGAAACCTGGCAGGGTAGGAGACAGAAAGCAAAGTCTGGTAACAACAAGCAAAAACCCATTAGTCCATAACTACTTTCATGTGATTCAACCTCTGCTCTTAACAGCAGGTGAGTTTGGCTGTCGAGCTTTATTCGGAGAATATAATTGGCTTCATGAAGGGAGCTGGTGCAGCAAAGCCCATGAATAATTTTGTTTATTTGGTTCTCTTCCTCTAAATGTTCTGGATCTAGCCATGAAGTTTAAATTATAGTCAAAACTTCAAACAAAATCTTTCCCTGTCAGTCTGTCCAAATTACAGAGGCAAAAGTTTCTGAAATTAAAAGGCAGGTTTGGGGAGACAAGAATAGCTTCAATCTGTATGCAAGACAAAACACTCTTCTGACTTCTTTTTTTTCCTAAGAATATTGGAAAAACCTAAAACTGGAACATATAATATATCTTAAGAAATATTTTTGTTTCTTCTAATTCTACTCAGATAATGGCAGAAAATATTCTGTGTAGCTTGAAAGTCCTTAACACAGCTAATCATGATAGTTCAAGTCCTTATCCTTGGTATTTCCATTTCAAACTATTATATGTCACATATATAGTGTGATATACATATATTCTACCACATTTAGCAAATATTTGGTTTCTCTTCCCTGATGCCAAAGTAGCATATTCCGTTAGTAGCACTGTAACTGGTTAGGTTTTAGTTACTAAACAACAAAAATATAACCATTACAAAAAGACCTGGGTTTACAGTATTAGTATATTATATAATAGTAAAACCATATATGCTTACAGAGTATTTAAGCTGGGTTGCTGAGTTTACAGCAATTTTAAGATACATTTCTATATTTGCATGTTGGTCCAATAAAAAATATCTGACATTCAATTTAGTGTTATTAATGCTAGAAAAGGAATGAAATTCATTGTAATAAAAACTTGATATTTTTGGGTTTTAATCATACCTACCTAGAAATGATGGATGATTTTTAGACTGTTTTAGAAGAAAACCTCTGTAAGTCAAATGAAAGCAGTTACAGAAGGTGCTAAACAGCTGTGTATGTAGAAGTGATATTTGTTTTCTGACACTAACACATTTGACCCTACCAGTAGTAAGATACTATGGTTTCTGATAGAAGGCCTAATCCAGAGGTCATCTGCCATTTTTCCCAACTAAGTTTGTTAACTTTGACCCAGGTGATCACACCAATACAGATTTAATAGATGTGGAACAGTATAGGAAATATACCTTTCCTCCTGTATTTTATCCAAACCTGAGAAACAACAGAGAATCAACTCAGAATGAGAAGAAATTTTTGTAATTTCAGTATTAAACTACTATGTAAATGATGTCTACCATTCATTAGGCTTTTAATGATAGCATTTAGTTTTCAACAATAATAACAATTTCAAGTATTTTAAATTAAGCTTACTATATTTTTTTCCATATCTATTTCCAGTTAGAGGGATATTGCTTGCAGAATGGTGAAGAATTTTTTTTTTTTGAAATTCATTTCAGTATTAGATAGCAAATTTTGGTACTCATTCAAACAAATTTCCTATGGTAAATTGACATACTCATTATACGAGGGACTCTATTATCAAAAAATTTGTTTAGCTTACCAGTGGGATTTTTCCTGGAAAATGTACATGCATCCCCAAAGTGCTATCTGACAGCACAGTTCAGAAATGTGGTTGTGATAGAAAATATCAAACAATTGCTTATGCAAAATGACATAACACTGTGGCTGCCTAAAATTCTCTAATGACTTCAAATCCTAATAATCTTTTATTTTTAGTAAAGCATTTTAGGAGGTGATAATAAATTATAAGGTTGTGGATAATAAATACCTTCATCGATATTATACATTTCTTTCCAAATGGTAGATTGTATGATAGAAGGCTTCAGAAATGTGTTTTGCTATTAAAACATTCCAGCAGAAATATAAAATTGAAAATTTTTACTGTGCAATTATTCCAGTGTATGGATGACACAAACATCCATGAAATAGTCTTTGTGAACTTTATGCACTTCATCCAATGTACCTCTAAGGAAGTAAGCATAGAAAGAAATGTTCTTTTAAAATTTCACTCACAGAAGATGTTTTACATTATGTTTAATATCTTAATAGTGCTAATAAGCGAAATAATCGATTCATAAAACCTGAGTTTTAGAAGGTACATATGGTTCAAATAATCACAGACCTCTGCTGATGAAACACAGACAGTCCAGTCTCTTGAGGACCTGATTTATTAAGGTGTACCAGTTACTACATGTTTATTACCACACCAGTATGGGAAGAGTAGAATTCTTCCTGTGGAGACACCCCGTGTTTTGACAGAAAGAGAATCTGGTGCTTTCATTTAAAATGAAGATGCCAAGAGTCAGGGGTTTATGCTATTCAAAATGACTGTTAAATTGAATTTCCCCTGTAAGAGATGGATAAAAAGGAGCTATCTCATGTGATTTTCAGTGGCATATGCTCTTGGGCAGGATGGCATGTGATTGACAGTGTATGTAGGCTATCTGGAGTCATCAACAGGAAAAAAAAACAGAACGGAGGAGAAAGGAGGCATTATAAGAAAAGCAAAAGGCAGAGGGAAAATTGAAACAGAAATAACTAAAAAGATAAAAGGAAAATTTCAAGGTTTTTTTTTTTTTCCAGTGAAATAAATTACTCACAGCATATGCAGAGTTTGAGATAATGCTCCATAGGTGAGTTTAGAAAGACTCGCTACACACCTCACACACTGAAATAAACTCAATTTTCACTGAGCATAGAAACTCTACAAACAGCAGTGAACAGACCTATTTAAAAATTAGAATTTTGTTAATCCAAGGTTTGTTCTTTTAATTGTCCAGAATATCTTCTCTGGAAAGATTTAGTTCAGACGAAGGAGATGTATTCAGCCTCTACATCAGTGTCTTTGGAAGACCTACTTCACATGAGTTAACTGGCGCTAATACATCCATGATTTGACCCTGCTTTTCCTAATAAATCTCAAATACTTTTAAATATTAATGAAAACTGAATACATCAAAGGTCTTTTTGTTGCCTTTATTTTAATTATATTCTTTTTTTATTATGACACAGAGCTTTATGAAAGAATTCAAGGTCTTATATTACAGGGTGGGATATGTCATATTCAGCTCGTATTTTGTTCAAAGTCAAGTGTCAAGTGTCTAGTTTAAGGTATTTATCCAGCTGTCTTTTTTTATCAGAACAAGCGAAAGATTCCTAAATGGCATTTTAAAATTCCTTTATAAAAGCATCCAAACAGATATAATCTGAAAATAGTAATTTATATAATCCAAATTTTAAGAATGTAATCTAAGTTTTAGATACATAATGAACTGCAGATGAATTCCACTCCAAAATGCATTCTATAAATAAACTAAGGTTGTATTTTACCAATGTTTGCAATTTTAATCACTGCAGTGATGGGCAACACATAGAAATAGCTATCTTTGTTGTCTCTTCTTTTTCTCCCCCAGTATGTCTAATTATCTGAAAAATGCTGGTTAAGTAAATGTCGTGGAAGAAAGAGGCAGAAAAAAGCTTTATTTGAATAACTTAGGACATATTTAAACCTTTCAAAATCAGTACTGCTTTGCAAATATTAAGAGTCAAAAAATTCTTCTGCCATTTGAGTTTGAGCTGGTAGAACTCAACACAGTTGATCTTAAATAGTGTAACTGGAGAATAAGAGTCAATAACAGGCAGCTATTAATGGTCATGTAACTATTCTGAATTATATTATGGACTGTTGCATATTATCCTTAAACCTTTACAGATATGTACCCATCCTCCCTTTCCTTTTTTTCCCCCCACATTATTCATTTGTTTCTGACAGATTTTGCAAGACAGAAAAAATGATAGTGCTTGTTTAGAAGTGTATTGTAGTTGGATATAAACATTATCTTTTCTCATGTCAAAAGTGATTATCCAACAGTCATACAATAGACCGTACTAAATTTCAGCTGTCGTTTGTGCTCCTAAGCCTTTCAGATGCTTTTAGAAAAACACCCAGTGATAACAAAAGCCCCTGTTACATTGAAGAGAATTGTACATTAGAACAGAGAAACGATCTCCTGAAATTACAAGTAACATCTCTATATCCTCAATTGACCTGATGGTACTCATAAAAAAATCCCCCATAAACCTCTCCCACTTCAGAATGGAATATTGTCTCAGTATGACTCTATCCTGAATCATTTTGCACAGGATGTGAAAACACCACACACTTACGGGTGTTCCTTCATTATTTCTTTCTTGTAATTTAGAAATTCACCTTCAACTTGATGCTTGGTTTAAGACTGGGGCTTAATTTCAGATATTTTGGGGTTAATATGTCTTTTCTACTTATAGCTGGCTTTACAAAAGGTAGAACATGAGATAGTTTCATTAATGTCCTTTATTTCTCACAAGGGCTACTGATGTTTAGAATTATAGAGATACTATGAAAAGGAAGGATTGATACATCTGATTCATTTTTTTATACTCAAGGGTTATGCAGACATCCATAGAGATCTAGGGATTAAACCATAAACACAGAGAGTTTTGGGTTGGAAAGAACCTTAAAAGATCATCTACCGTAACCCCCTGCCAGAGCCAGGGACTGTCACTGCTTCCACCAGCTTGGCAACATCCAAAAACTTCCTGAGGGTGGTCTCAATCCCATTGTCTATGTTGCTGTTAAAGATATTAAATAGTACCAGTCCCGGTACAGATCCTTGAGGAACATCACTAGTTACTAGATTATGAGCTGCTCAGTGCTGAAAAAATACACAGCCCTGGACAACTGTTTTCTGAGTAATTTCCAATCTAACTGGAAGGCACAGACAAAATAAAATTTTAAAAAAAGAAACCAAAATTAAAGAATTTCCATCATGAAGATGAGGCAAATGAGAAAATAATAATTTCAGTATTTGCAAAATTCTCCAGGGTTTGAATTTAGCTCTACATGATTTGCAATGATCACTGAGAAAGTCTGCATAAAACTGCTGGACACTTCATATTTTGAATGCAAGTACAATGGGTGACCCACAGGCTACCGCCTTGAGAATTCGCCCTTAGAAAAAATGGGAGCAGAACATACAAAAGATATTGGAACTGGGAGAGAACATTTTTCAAAATCTGAAAGAATTCGTAAAGATTTTGGAAAATGTTTCCATCCTAAGCTGGAATAAAAGCTTCAAATACAGAGCATTTTCAACATCAAAAAATCCAGTTATTTTCCCATGGATGGAATTATTTTGATAATTTAACGTATTTTATTTTGATTAATGCAGCACTGTCTTTTTATTGTAAGTCAACTAACATTTCAAAATTACATGTTCTTAAAACAAAATAGAATTCTTAATTTAAAATATGTAAATATCCCTTTTTTTTTGGCCAAAATACTAGTCAATGGAAAAAATATATTAAATTTTCATGATTTGATAATGCTTCATAGAGGAAAAAACACCAAAATCAAAAACCAAAACCTGAATCTGTACAGCTAACAAAGAACTTCTGCATACCTTTAAAGCACCCATTATTATGCCTTCTCTAAAAATATGTATCTTTAATAAAATGTAGCCAACTCCAAAAGCAAAAGAACTGAAAAAACTGCTATGGATTTTTCATAGTAGTGTGTAGAGATGGAAAGATGTGGAGAAAAATTCATATAGAAGAAAAAAATTCAGAATCTTTTTACAAAGTTGCAAGACAATTTCTAAATACCAACTTTTGAGATATCCAAAATTTGTAACCAACATTTGGTTACATCCAAAATTATTCTCAATATAAATATGAAAAATTTGAAGATATTATATTTGAACTATAGATCCCAAGTACCAGATACTTAATCTGATAGAAATGTTTTTTCTTAGAATAGAATAGAAACAGAGATTTATATTCTACACATTATTTACAGGCGTGGGACTATCTGAGGACAAATTAATTTTGTAATACATGCTGCATATTGCACTAGTATTTATATATCAGGATACAATTCTCTCTGCCTGACACTAGGAAAAATATGTAAAAAGAACATAATGAACTGTATGAAATAGCTTGTCACAGAATAATATATTTATCAAACTGTCAGAAGTAAGAACACTTAGGAATGAATAGGTCCAAAACATACATTATTTAACTGAGAGGTATTTAATTGTTTATATTATATCTCATAAATACTTTAGAGGAAAATGTTACACTTAAGTAGTTCTGCCACTTATTATATAAACTTAACTAGAAGTTCAAGTGTTTCTCCCTTCAAGAATTAAAGAATTGGGTCCTATCGGGACCCTTGCAGGATGTTATGAAATAGTTTCTGATCTGAAGACAGTGGGACATATTTCTTTACAAAGGAAAAAAAAAGGAGGCAAAGCATTAGAATATGCTCATACATGCAAATAAAAATGCAACATATCTGGTTTGTTTCTGCTAGTGTTATTCACATAAATACCTATATGCACTGTTTCTGATTTCAACAGGCTCTCTTGCAGAAGGATGTATTTCTCAATATAAACATCTCTTATGTACCAGTGGATGGCAGCCACTGAGAGACCACACAGGCCATGATGTGTGTTATATGTATACCACAAGAAACCCTCCCCAAAAAAAAGGATTTCATTGCATCTTTTGCAATCTCATTTACTTATTGAAATTGAGTGTATGGTAAGTATCAAATATTCTCTACTCATTTTCCACTGTTGGAAGCAATGGAATATAAAGTTGTTAAACCACAGCACCATTATATATATATTTGTTTTTGAAAAGAAATGGGAAAAATAAACAACAAATACTGCAAGGACCAGGCAAGGCATTGTGGTGGGTAATTTAGCAATAAGGATACAATTAATGTAAAAGTCAGATCTATTAGTTTCAGAATAATCTGCAAAGGCAAGCAGTGGAACTGCTAGTAGATGAGCCAATTAAAAAAAGATAGGAGGAAATATCTGACAATCTGTTCTAGTTAGGAGCCACACACTAGTGGGGAAAGGATCAGCTGTCTTCCAGGTTATTTCCCCATCTTCATTTTCCATAACATAATTTACACTAAAACCAAAGTTTTCTACAAGCACAGGGTATTGATACCAGATCATGAGTTGGATGTGTCACATTTCCAAGTAAAATATTTCTATGCAACAGTAAGATACAAAAAAGAATATTTACATCCATCTCCTTGGAAAATATTCATCCAAGGAAAATATTCTGTGACCCACAGAATGTGTGTTTTTGTGCATGTGTGCAAGTATATTTATATGCATATACAAAATGTTATTTCACACAAAGCTCTCATTTTTCTAAGCAAGGTTGCTCAGCATCTGAAACTATTTTAATAAAGGTTCCAAAAATGACAGCTATAATGAGAATCTATATTTTCAAAAGCAACCTTGGCTTTTAAAGCTCAACTCTAAAATTTGTCAGAGTTTATTTATACCTACACATTCCTATGCAAGTCTAGCCTGGTGCTGCTATTAATGCCATTTGACAGTAACTATTTTTTCTGTGGTAATCAGTTCTTTTGTCTATGTCAATCATCATTACCTGAATAGGTTTAAAAATGCTAAATAGCTATTGGAAACAATTACTTTTTCTTCTCTATACAATTTAACGTTTTGGCAATTCATAGGTCAGATGGTGAGTGGAATTTGCACTGCTTTCTTTCTTGCTCTATTTAGAAGGGTTATAAAGATCAGAAGACAGGTCCTTTAGAAGGATTCATTTTCACTGTGTATCTGTTGCTCGTTTACTGATAAAGATTTACACGTGCTGCTCTAGTAAAGCAGCAATATGGATGCTGTCTATGCTGAGAAATGGAAGCTGTGGTGTTTGCATAGATGGCTTGAGTTGCCAAGGCAGCTGTGGCGTCCACTGAGTCAGCTGCCCCTGTTGCATTTATACCAAAAATATAACCATCAGCACCATAACACAAATTACATGTCTTGAAATGCCATTCTCTGCTTCAAGTAAGTTGTACTAAAGACATCTAAGGAATCCCTTCATGTTAAATATTTACCTCTCTCTTACATTCTTTTGTCAGAGAGCTTCAAATGAAAAAAACAAGTAGGGCAAGTCTACAGAATATTACTGTAAACAGACAGAGCTTCTATTACACAAGATTTCTAGGAAATTTAGATTCATTTTTCCTTAATCATCTTCATTTGTCTTTCAACACAACCCAGTTCGGCCTTTTAGTCACAGAACTCAACACACTAAATTTCACATCAAGCTACAAACTCTATGCAGATACAGGCAATTTTTCTTGACCAGTGAGTCTTTTTTGAGTGGGAAAAAAACCAACCAACCAAACAAAAATACAAAAACAAACAAACCAAAACCAAAACTGGATAGAAAGATATGTGTTTAAGAATAGTGTCACAAATCATGCAATGGATGGACTCAGCATAGGTAATGATTCAATTTCAAATGTGCTCTAGTGTCTTCAGGCAAAAGACCATAGCAGTCAAAGAAGATGTGCAAAAGGTACCATTGTAAACTGCTCAATGACACTTCAGTTATTTATACCTGTGTAGAATCTTGTCCTTGATCCACCCTATTGCTGTTTCTGATTTAATTATACAGTCTGCTGATCTAAATTACAGAAGGAATTACCCGGTGTTAGGAACAAGAAGATATGGTGACTACCGCTTAAATCCAAAATACTTTTGATTTATACAACAATTTTAAGCTAAATTTAAAAACGTGCATCCAAACCTACCAGTAATGTTTGCAGCCCTTTCTTTTATGACTGCAGTGAGCTGTAATGGTATTCCACTCACAGTGTAATTTTCAGATCAGATGGTCCAGATCCTCGTATTTAGACTAAAGAGTCCATGTTCGGTCTCCACGGAATTTGGCCTCCTCTTACACATTAATCTTGTGTAATAAGTGACAGAAGCCTTCAAAATGTATTAACACAGGTGGACCTTTGGTGCTTATTTGCAGCCCTGTGGAATAAGTGTGCTTCAGGCTGTTTGTACAGGTCCAGTAGCAGGGTTAGAGCTTGGGAGTGATAAGGTTACCTAAACCGTAGCACAACTAAAGAAAGTCCAGCCATCCAAGAAAATCAAGGTTGATTTCTACATGTCACATTTAAAAAGTAAATATGTGTATTGCCTGAGGAATGCGTTTCAGACAGCAAAGCCTGGTAGGAAAGAATGTTTTCAGAGCACTGTTTCAACAGGAGTATTTCTACTGGGAATAAATAAACTGCTGAACATGCCTCATTTTTTAATGCCCCACAGATGTAAACTGTATTTGATTCTATTGTCTATAATTTAATTTAATGCTTGGAATGTTGCAGCAATATACAGTAACTGATAGGCCCTTTGATTGAGAAACAGCTAGACCAAAAAAGTTTATATTATTTTCCTGCTCTATAGAGCCTTCTTATTATAAAGAAAAAAAATCATTTTAGCAGCCATTTCTATTATCCAATCTTTATTAGAAATGACATACAGAACTGAGAGCAAAACAACGCCTGCTTTATATCTTATTAATTGGAAAGTTCTTCTGTTCTAGTTGAATGGAATTTTTCTTTGTGCTGTTAATTGTGAAAAATATCTCAAAATAGTGGTTCAATAGAAGGATTGGCTGACTAGCACCATCATCTGTACTGTGAAATTCTTTCTGTAAAATGTTTTCCTCCAATAGTTTTTTACATATCTTTGTCCCCATTCCTGTTAAATACCACTAATTTAGTATATAACTTAGTATTCCACACAAGAAAGATTTAAAGGAATGAAGAAATATTCAAAAGTACTTTTCACTTTGAAGTATTTCTAGTCAGAGAATTAACAAATATTTCTATTAATGCTTTGCACTACATTGTGACTCAGGGTATAACAGAATTTTAATGTTTTACTCTGTATTATTTCAACACTTTTCTAATACATATAGATTAGAAAAATAGTTTATATTGACATGTCAATACTTAGGTTTCTTTTCAAATCAGAATATTTCTGCTGTTTCACAGCTGTTCTTCAGACACCGGGCAGATATAGGGTATTTACATTTTAACTTTTAGAAGGGACTAGTGGAATAATTATAATGCAAAAGTTCTTAAAATAGACAAAAAGTGCATTTAAACGTATTTTTAACTGGCTATATATCTAGATATATTTTTTTATAATCACAGCCTAGTCACAATCTATTAAGACACCTGAAGGATATCTTAATTTTTCCATAAAACTAGACCTTGACTATCTAGGTTAGCTAGTGCTTAGTTACACTGTGTATTAGATTTTGTTCTCCTCATGAATTAATTTTGACATAAGCAACAGACGTTCTAAAGTTATGATTAGTTATTTGCAAACTTTGCTTCTGACAAAAGCAACTCTTGTATTAGGCTGCATACATCTGGAAGCTTATGTTGAAAGAAAATACATTTAGTGGTTGTTTCCACCATTGATAGAAAGTGTGAAAAGTGAGACTTCCATTTTTGTCCTGTTTGTCACTTTTTAAAATGGTAAATAGGTGAACAAACTCATCTACACACATCACATGTTTTTTAGCACAAATCAGCTAATAGGAAATCCATGTCAAGGCCTAGGATTTGTATCAGTTTAACGCTGTAATAATATATTATAATGAAGGAAAGATGGTGGTGCTAGAGTGCTTATTTATTTCCTCATGCATAAAAATCAACAGAAATAGAATACTGATCATTTATTAGCATTATAAAATAACATACTTCCTTTTGAAGAATTGGAGATGATTGAAGGCTGAATCATTTGCTGATAAGGATACCCTCCAAATATAAATATTTGCATTCCTTGGAGGATATTCTTCTCCAGATGAACAAGGAGCACTTTGCTTTGGCTTCATGCCTAACTACACACCTTTAATGTGTGACAATCTAGAAACTCTTGTACAGCACATTGTACCTAGAGGTTAAGTGTGGCATGTTAAGTGGAGACCAATTTCAATTGAAAATGCAATAATGGCATTAAAATATGCACTGCCATAGTCTCAGTAAGGTCCCTTTGCTGTTACTGTCAATAGGAGCTTATTGGGATTTGCTTGGTTCTGTGTGCTCAGGGAATGATACAGTTGCTAAAGGTGTGGACAGTGGCTACTCAGCTGCATTTCAGAGTAGGAAAAAACCCAGCAATTTAAAATTGTTCTTCACATTATGGCACTTCAGCCTGCATTTGGGAGAGTGTCAGGTTTTACTTTCAGGACTACTGAGAATCTCCAGTCCTGTGCTGGCTTACTTGAAGAAAGAGAGTTAAAAGAACCAAGAGATATATTTGGCAATCTTTATTTATGACAAATTAAATAGCAGAAATATGTTTAAATGAACAGAAGAAGCATTGCCTTGAAAATCAATTAATTATAAAGCAACAATAGTGTTGCTGTGCTCGATAATTACACAGGCCTACACTGTGCTCAGCACAGAAGAATCTGACATTTAGACTTCGTGAGCTAACAAACTCTGAAAAGTATTCTAGGTTATTTAAAAGTGTCTCTTGAGAATGGAAACTGATTCTACAGCTGGCAGGTTACTTGCCAGGTATTTTATTCACCTACAAGTTCAAAAGATATGAGCCTCTGAACTTCAAGGCAGAGTGAGGCAAGTTGCCTTTGAAAAAGCAAGGGGAATAAGGCAAGAAGAAGACTGAGAGTAAAACTTTTTAAGTCTAAAAAAGAACATGCAGCGACTACTGGGAAAGCATTAATTATTTGTGCTGTGAGCAATAATTGCTATTACTAACGAGCACCCTCAGTTATAGATAGGATGACATGTTTTAAGAGACAGATTCGGGGGCAGATTTTTAATGAGCTCTCCTTATACTTACAAATACTTTGTTGCTCCCCCACAACACAGAAGGGTTTAATGTCTTTTTTCATGAAACTTAAAACTAAGTTAGTTTTCTTACTCTTTCTGTAAAGATCTCTTCTTCTGAACTACTTTGCGGGCTGTATTAATTTTGTCAATAAAGTTCTGTAACAGATTGTGAGAAACTCTTAGGCCTTCCTCTTTCAGTCGTGTTGCACCACACAGCAGATTCAGTGTCTCAGTGTCCAGGTGGAGACCAGTGATGAGTGGTGTTCCTCACGGGCTGGCACTGGGACTGGCAGGGTTTAACACATTTACCGGCAACGTGGCCGGGGGGATTGAACACACCCTCAGCAAGTTTGCTGACAGCACCAATCTGAGTGCTGGGGTCACCAAACTGGAGGGAACAGGTGACATCCAGAGGGACCTTGACAGGCTTGAGAGGTGGGACTGTGCAAACCTCATCAAGTTCAACCAGGCCGAGTGCAAGGTGTTGCACATGCGTCAGGGCAACACCAAGCACAAGAACAGGCTGGGTGGAGAATGGGTTGAGAGCAGCCCTGGGGAGAAGGACTTGGGGAATTTGGTGCATGCAAATCTTGCCATGACCTGACAATGTGTGCTCACATACCAGAAAACCACCTCTGTCCTGGGCTGCATCCAAAGTAGCGTAGGCAGTAGGCTGAGGGGGTGATTCTGCCCCTCTGCTGCACTGTCATGAGACCCCACCTTCAGTGCTGCATCCAGCACGGGAGCCCCCAACATAAGAAGGCATGGACCTATTGGAGCAAGTGCAGAGGAATCCATGAAGACGATCAGAGGACTGGAGCATCTCTCCTTTCCATCGGAATGAAGTGAAATAATGGTTTAAAGATGGCCATTTGTCTTCTGGTTAAGTGGATACTGACTGTATTTTAACTGATTTATTTTCACTCTTTTTGTTTTCTGGCATATACTCAAGCCATATACTCTGTCTCTGGACACTGAGGCTGTTTGTCAAATACAAGTGTAGGATTCCACCACTGCTGCTGTTTGTCATTATTTATTCTTTCCCTTGCACAAACACTATTAGTGCTTGTGTGTCAACTCAAATTCAAATTGTTTTCACTACATGTGAAATGGAAAATAGACCAGCAATGTCTTTTTCTGTTCAAATACCTTGCTAACATCACACTCCATATAAGTTGTAGAATGAAAAATAGTTTTGCCAAGAGAAATGAAAACTGAGTGTGTGGTGGAGAAACCAAATATTATGGCAAGAGAGTTTAGTGGAAACACTCTCTGGAAAGCCAAGTCTTTGTGGTGGGTAAGTGACAAAAAAGGTGAGTAACTGGAAGGATGATTAATCCCTTTTTGTACATAAATGTAAGAAAAATTCTTGTAAAAGAAGCAACTATCTACAAATGTCAAGTGAGAGATACTACGAATGCACAGATTAATCAAACTAGACTATATCCCATTAATCATAAATCTTGAAATGGAATAAAAAGAGCTTTACTTTACAACTTTTTTATGCACTGATGATGAACTTTATGTATTTTTGTGAAGTAGCCAAACTGTCAGCTTGACAAATGTTTTCACGTGATGAAAGACCTCAAGGCGGTGTTATTTCTCTCACGTGCTGATGACTGCAGGAAACTATAGCATAAAAAAATGCAGTGTCTGGTCTCAAGGATGACTTTGATTGTCTTGGCAACAAATTTTATGATATTTAACAAAAATTTATGTAGGAAAGTCACTCTGAGTAGTGTCTTCTCTATTCTGCATTCTGTTCAATTATGAAATATAAGCGAATAAACCAAGAGATAGATTTCAGAGGCGGAATTAAAATTTATTTGTACTAAAAAGTGAACAACAGTGTATTAGCAGATTAACGAATAAAACTCATGAATTATAGGTCATACTTGTCAGCATTGTCTAAATTGCATTCAGCCACTTTTATCCTCAAGTAAGATAGCAAGTAACACCAACACCAAAGAGCTGCAGCTGATGCAACTACAACACAACCTAGAGAGGTGTGAAACTGCAACCACCTCTTCTTTTGAAAAGCAGCAATTTAATAGGCTCTGCTAGTGTGAAAGAATATGGTTTCTTTGGCTGCAGAAGTATTACTAAATAAAACCATTTTATGTCTCAGAGGCCACATGGCATACATCCATAAAGCTAAAATGTTCCACTGTCTTCATCGCCAAGCAACATAACGTCATCCAACTCCCCTATGTAGAAAAGTCCTTGTATTGTTCCCTGAACCATGCCCAAATATTATTTGGAAGAGCACTATTATTCAAAGTTGCCAAGAAGAACATCAAAAGTGTAGATACTAGGAATGATCACAGGTCAATGCTTCAGTGGTGCTTGTGCTCTGGATTTACCTTTTAAAATGATACGTAATCTTTTCTAAGTCTACCCTGCTGGGTTTGTTTCCATTTGGGTAATTTTTTGTTTTATGGCATGTATATTCTGTTCCAGAATATGTTAATTATTATTTAACTGATATATTAGAGCAGAGTTGGGAGAACTGAGAAGAATTTGTGTTGTACCAGACATCTCACATATGTACAATAAAGGCCCAGTTCTTTGCCTTTGAGTTAGAAAAAATAGTAGGGAAATATTCACGTGCTGCCTCATAGCCAAGGAGCAATAACGAGCACAAGTCATGTCACCACAGTAATGCTAATGAGCAGTGGTAACTTCAGTTACCATCAACAACACCTTAGGAAAAGCATATCTATAATCTGTTAATCAAAATCTAGTTAAGAAGATGCTTTGACATACTTAGGTTTACAACATATCTCAATGTTAATAATCTTGTTTAATCTAAGAAGCATTTGAGTATGGAATGCAAAATTAAGACATTTCTTTCATTTGAAATAATCCAAATGTCATTATAGGGATATATCCAGCCCCCAGGAAATCTGTACCATGGGAAAGGTTCTAGGATCTAACACACCAGTCTATTTCACAGTAATGATATGTGAAATAATTGCTTCGAATTATGGAAATTGTAATCACATTGAAGACAGTGACAGGTCACTTCCCCCCAGCATGGTCTCCTCATCAGATAAAAACATGTTCTACAGTAGATATATATTGATAAATCATATTATATTGTGCTTAGGCACAAACTCTACTCCCTAGGGAAAACAGAGCATGAACAGTATGTTATTTTTTATAAGTAACTTAGCAACTGCAACTTGTTCTAGTGCCAAGAAGAGACTCTAAGGGTTGTAGTCAGAATTGTGCAGTCAGAATTTTGCTTCAATGCTTTTATCTTTCTGTCATCAGAGTCCCTGTATCCAGAACTGTAAGGGTTATGTACTCCTGATGTGAGGATTCCTGCTTAGAGTAGAGTTTCAGCTACACTACTCAGCATAGGCAGGGAGCTGTCTACTATGGCTCCTTAAGGAGTAATCCACAAATGATTGCTATGATCATAAATACATTATTTAGAATTTCACTCTTTCCTTTTTTTAATATCTACATATTAATATAATCTATATTATAAACCATAACAGTATAACTCTGCCAGCTCCTTACTCAACTAAAGCATGAAAGAGTTTCATTTTCATGTGCCTCTACTAACCTTTGGCTTCTCACTTCAACTATGTGATAAATCACCATCTTGTTTGCAAAAGCCAGCTTTTCTCATTTAAGAGATGAATAATAAGCTTGAGTGCACTACGGGATCAACTTTCTCGTGCCAATATTTCCTCACTCACATTTTGCTGTAGGCATGGCGCTACATTTTCTGCTCTGTAATGTAGACATGCTGAATTGCATAATACAAAATTAAACAATCTAAGCTACAAAACCACATCAAAGTAACACAAAGGAAGGAGTTAATTAGCCCTAAAATAAGATTACAGATATGTTTCCCACTGCCTCAAGTCCAATTCGATAATTATTTTTAAATATTTTTCTGATATTGAAAAGGGAATGCAAGATTAATTCTAAATTATATAATTTGCTAATATTGACTGGCAATTTTCTGCTGTCCCTGACAAAAATCCGATGCCTATGAAAGTATGAATAATTCTTATACTGACCAGGTGACATAGTACATGTGTCGCCTCACCCAGAGCTTGCTGATCTATAATACACATCTAGAAGAATGAAAATGGATTGTCATTATCATTCATAAGTATGTCAATAGCATTAAAAGCTCATAGCTAATTCAATCAGTACATTCAGTTATGTAAGTAAAACAATCAGCTCTCTAGATTGCTGAAAGCACATAATCCTTTTAATGTGCTTCCATTTTATGATATGAATATTATTTTAAATAATATTGTATATTTATCTTCATATTCACTTGCTCATAGTATTTGAGACTATAAAATCTCCCTCACCTGTTTTGTTACATTTAATTTTGTCTTATTTTTTCCTTATCAAACACTTTTTTTCTATGTAGAATATAAATACATATATTTGTATGGACAAAGCATATTAATATAACATTCATGATATTTATAAATGGTGAATTTAAATTTTTGAATTTTTTTCTTTGTTCAATATTTTTGGATTAGAACTTTATCAAAACAGTAAGCATAATTAAATAAATAAAATTATCTCCATGTGTTTCAATAGTTGCATCACCCATAAGTTTGTTAGAAGGCTGAAAAATTGTTATTCTTCTCAAGGAGAAGTATAAATAATCTACAAACCCTAAATTATATTTCTCTCATTTACTTTAATATGTTGGAAGTTCATCTTCCAGGAGAAAAATATGAATGAAATTAATTACAAAAACACAATATTAAGAATGTAAATGAGGTAGTATTCCGTAGCAGTCCGACGTTTACTTTTTTCTTATCTTCACTTACCCTTCATTGTATTAAAATTTATTGCCTTGTTTGAAGTATAAAGGAAACAAAAATGCAGATCTAAGGTTGCTAGATATTTTCCTTTATTTTACACTAATATTTTCCATTGAGAATGCATTCAAGCAATTCCATGAAGTAGAAGAGAAATTGTAGATATTTAGGACAGGCTATGATAAGGTACTTAAAACTTATTGCACTTACAACCAGGTAAAATATACAGGAGAATTCTCTCTAGAAGTCAAAGACACCAAATACAAACTCACAGAGAACAGCAACAGCAACAACAAAAAGAACAAAACATTAAAAAAAAGAAAAAAGAAAAAAAAATATAAAGAAGAAAAATAGGGAGGGGGAAAAAGAAAACAATGAGTACAAAGAATCGATCTCATCTGCTGCTCATTAGTGCACAGTAACTCAGACTAGATAAGCATATAATAGGTCTCCCTGCTGTTTGTACCTAGCCCTTGTTGGATGGAACTATGTTCTATAAGCATAAATGTGGCTGCATTTCAATCTGGTCACACTTTAGTGGCATGTTGATTCCGTATCTTTTGTAAGACCTGCCAATGTCACATGGAAAACTCTGAAACAGTCAATTTAAGGAAAACACCCTTGTAAAGAATATATTTGCTGTATCACTTCACTCATTACCTTGTCCCTGGACACATTTATACAAAAGTAGTTTATTTGTCCAACAAAATTCACTTTCTTTTACTGCTTCTGATTATTAGATGAGGTCATCTTTCTAAATTTACAGTTTTGCAGCTACTTACTACTGTCTTGCTACTACACAACTCAAAATAAGATTTTCCTATGGCATGAGCTGTGATGAGTGGGAGATCATCTGTGTGGAAGGAAAAGGAAAGGACACCCCACCACACACTAGTACTGAGTTCTGTGAGCCATCTGCAGCACTAACCTGAGACTTCTTTCAGATCATGCTGCTTCAGCTTTTTTCCAGAGTAAAATTCAGTAACTCTGCCTCCTGAGCCGCAGCAGGGACACCATGTGTTCACAGAGCTTTCCTCTGGGTTCTGGCATCAGAAGTTGGAAGCTGGGGGAGTTTTACAGAGCTGTACAAAATTTCTACCTTCTCACTTGGGAGCCCCAGTCCCTGCTCCTGGTGGGTGATAATGAAACTTTTCTTGAGGCTTGATAGAGGAAGTGGTGCTCAGCATCCTCAGTGGTGCTGGGCTGGCACATGTTTGCATCTCCCCCACACCTTTCCAACAGTGTTTCCCAGTTCACAGAACTGCTGAATCTGTGATTTTATGACTGTCTTACCTATGCCTCATACAGCAATTCCATTGGAAATACTTTGCTTAATAGATTTTTGTAGCCCCTCTTTCTTTTCATGGCCAATCCCACTGCTTAGCTAATAATCTCTCTGGGATCAGCTCTTAGACTTCAATTTTCTCCCTCTTTCTAGGTCCCAAAATCTTGGCTGCAGCTTTTAACAGAGTCGTTTGTTATGGACTTTTATGTTCACATCCAAACATTCAATACTATTAAAATTTCATTTAGTTTATTTCAGTCTAACACTTCTTTCTTAAGGTCACCTATTTTGTTCATTATCTGCTAATTTCTTTAGCAAATTGCTTGGTTTTCTGCCAAGACTATAAATGAGTCTATTAAAGAAGATGCATTCCATGAATAACCCTTGTGGAATTCCAAAAAATGCCCTCTTCAAGTCCACCTACTTTCTTTTTTTTTCCTTAGTTGTAAAAGGTGTGTGCTAATACCTGTCCAATCCTAACCCTCTGGCTGAATAATAGCATCTTATAGCATATATTAAATATTTTACTGAAGTCTAAACACAAATGCTCTACTACATTTCACGTCTGAAGAAATGAATCCTGTATTAAATAACAATATATTAGTACAAATAATTGCATTTATCTTTGATGAAACCATCTTCAGTACCATCTTGCTTTCAGTTTAATTCTGTTTTAAGGACTGGTTTCTTCCCTTAAATTGAAAGAATACTCCACCTAAATTTAGCAAAACATAATGCAGGCATCTGGTGTAAAGTAGCCTTTTAGGTTCCAACTGAAAGATGTAAGCATATGTGAAGAGTAAATCACTTCATACATTAGCACCTGTATATATATACAGACATATTTGGAATTAAATGAGATACTTATTTTTTCTCTTGAATGAACTAGGATCCATACTTTTAGATAGCTCAATCAGCCTATAACTGGGGCTGAAGATTTTGTTTTCTTGCTTGAAGTTGTGAAAACCCTTGTAGATTTTTTTCTAAATCAAATAAAGACACTTTCCTTTTATAAATCTATTGCTAGTAATAATCTATTTTTTTCAAATTTGATATTATTTCCCTTATTGAAAGCAAATTTTTTTTTTTAGCTTTGGCTCATACTTAGATCATCTCTAAATTCTGCCCTTACTGAAGGGTGATCTAATCACCTTCTCCTTTCTATTATCTCTTTCAGATACCTAAAGTTTAACAACTACAGGCATTGTGGAGACTAAGATTTCTAGATGTTTTAAAAAATATATTACATAAGCATATTGAACGTGGTGTCAGGGAAAAAAAAAAAGGAAAAATGAGATTTTATTCTGATTTTTAAAGAAGAAAACCCCTATTGATTTTAATTGGCATGACTCAATGGACCCTAAGAAAAAAGCACTGATGCAGGCAGCAGACTTGTATTGTACCTATTTCCTCAAAGCATGTCTGGAAAATCCTGGCTCCCAGTCCCAGCCCCGCAGCCTCCCCCAAAGGGTACAACGGAAGTACTTGACTAAGAACAGTAGCTGGACTGACAGCTCTTCATTCCATAGACTTTTGCTGCTGCATTTTAACACGACCACCACAGATAGTTTTTTCTGAAATCCAGTTGAGGGTGCCAACTCTAAGGATACTACTCTGAAAATAACGGGGAAAAAAAATCTACTTCTGTGCTATAAACATAACTATATCCTTATGTCAATGTTATTTTTTGTGCTTTTCGGTGTCAAATTGGACAGCAGTGACACAAAGGCTGTAATATGAAGTCAAATGAATTCCAGATGGATTGCCCCAGTTTGTTATTTCAGTAGCATTCAGAACAATTTTAATTTATTTTTACTAAAAATTGTAGCTTACAAAGATGCCTTTGATGGTTTAGCTCAAGGGTGTAAATACATAAATACATACTTGTGCTTTAAAATGAAGACCACAAAGTCCTTAAATATCAGTAACTGTAACAGCTAGTCAGATGCTGCAGTGTATGGGATTTGGAACCTTTGACAGTGGTCTTCATCAGAACTACCCTACAATTTTACAATTTTATTAGTTTTTAATGTATGTATAAAATGAGACACACACACCTAAAATACAGCTCTGAACTTACTTTATTTGGATTCAGACATCCTCATTTATCATTAACCATTCATCAGAAGACTTCAGTGAAGTCAATTTTGAGGCAGGTGCAACTCAGTTGGTTAAAAAGGGTACATCAAAGAAGAGGGACAGGGCTTGTTCAGACAAATGAGCAAACATGCATTTCACCCTTGCCTAGCAGTTAGCTCCTTGTCTTGGAGGAAAGACTCTAAGGCTGTGATTCCTGTGTCCCAGGAAGATTATACATGCCTTTTGGGGTATGAGATACAGGATCCAATGACACTTCTTGATCAATTGAATACACTAATCTCTAATTTTTTGTTTGGAATTTAGATGAGTTATAAGTCTCCAAAGGCCTACATGTGTCTAGTTGAAACAGAATGAACCATATTCTAAAGCTGAAACAACCGCAATGGATAAACATTGTTGTCTGACTCGTTATGTGCAGCGAGATTTGCATAAAAAGAGAAAACAATGAAGATAAGTTGAATATTGGTTGAACTTGGTTGTTTCTATAAATTAGAAACTATGCATTATTTCACGTGTGACTTCTCAGATGAGAAACTTGTTTAATGATAGAACTCAATAATTCAGTTACTAGAACAAATCAAGTGCTTCAGGTTAAACGTGGCATCTATAACTGGGTGAAGTTTGCCATACCCAGCTCTAATATTGGATTGAATATCAGAGCAACCCCAAGATAAAAACAAAAAAAAAGAAATTCAGTCCTCCAAATACTGTATGTATCATTTCCTTTACACTCTCCTCAATAATATTTTTATCCGCATGGATTCTGAGTCATTCCACCCCAAGTAAGAGCTTAGGGGCACACAAGGTACGTATCCAGTAACTGAATTTCCTAATAGTTGATGGAGACAAGTATGACCCTCCAAAGAGTAATCTAACTTATTGCAGATCAGCCTTGCTTTCTGGAAAGGTCCATCTTTTTCCACTGACTGCATGAGCTGCTCAGTAAGATCAAAATATTAATTAAAGCATTGTAGGTGCCTGAATTTAGATAAGATGAACATATGCTTTGACTCCTACAATGAATGTAGTGACACAGATGTGGTTAGGATGTTATAAATTCTGTCATTTCCATGCTGTTTCATTTACAAACATCTTGTATTACTGGTGGAGTATGTGATAGTTTGATAGTCTTTGAGCCAGGAAAGTTATTTTCAGTCACAATGCTGGTACACGATGTATGGTGGCAGTATGTGTAGTGGGTAGTGGCAGTAAATATTTTCCTGCCTTTGCTAGTTATTTGTCTTAGCTCTGAACTGCAGAGAACCACCTACTCAACTGCAAGAATAGTTCTGTCTCTATGCCATTGAGTCTTCACTGCAGACTCTGGGACCACCAGGAAGGTCCAAATATCTGAGCTCCAGATTGTCTACACAGTTTGCCAGTTACTATTTACTTGCTAGCCAAGTAATTGCATGCTTCATGTCTTGTACTAATAAAGACATTTAATCCTATTTGCTTCATTTAAAGAGAAAAAAAAAGATTGCAGCTAACATACATGACAATGTTATTGCAATATATGTCAATCAGAGTTTGGTTTCGGGCCAAAGGAACATATAGATACATCATTATTTCTATTAATTGCAACTTAAGTACTTTTCAAAACCTAACCGAATGCCAAGGAAATTGCCATCAGAAATTGCAGTGGCAACTCAAGGTTTTGCAGCAATTGCGATTCACTTGCAATTTCAATTGTTTTCAGTCAAGTGCATTAGAAACTGCCAGGGCTGCTGTTAAGGCTTCCAGAGAAACAGGCATGTTACAGTACTTGCACAGTCAAAGAAGCCAGAAGACTGGGCTCTGCTTTCGCTTTTACATCTATAAAATCATTCCTAACACTCACAAATAAGATCTCAGGACCACATTTAGAGCACAGGTTAATGACATTGTCCTTGCATAATAGCGTAGAAATATTTAACCTTAGAAACATAATTTCTTTATGGCTAACACCTTACAGAACATTAAAGGTAGCACATCCAACTCCAGAAATCTGATATTTAGATATGTTCTGGTTGTCTAATCTACAGCAGGGAAGTAAGAGTTTTTAGGAAGATAGCTGTTCAACTCCCCATTTTACAAGTCCAACATGGCTGAGATGAATTGTGCTCTACAGGTACAAGTTTCTCTTCCCTGGTTTTCAAGGATGCCCATACCACAAACTCAGGTAGAGTTGCTGGTATAAGAATTTTCTAACCTTATTTATAGGCATATTATTGATAAAACAGATTTCATTGCTCCCAATCCACCTAGTTCACTTGCAGTTACAAAGTTAAAAACTGACTTTATCTGATGGTCCATCTGTCTTTAAGATCTTTCGACTTCAGAATCTGCTCACAGCCCATAGATAGGTTAATTGTCATCTTGGTACACAGACTGCGTTTTTGATATTTTTTTTTTTTCACTCCTTAGTACTGTGTGTTAAGAATTTTGGTGTTTCTCTCCAGTTCTCTCAGATTGCTTACATTGTCAAGCCAACACATAAAGAAGCTATAAAGCATCTGAATAATTTCCAGTATGACTCTGTGATAAGTAAACAACAGTATGTTGTCTTGCTACATACAGAATAAACTTCAGGTTTTACCCAGATGCCCATTGTCACCTATTCATGCACAACTGAGCTGTAGTACCATATCCTGTGCAACATATAAAGCGAAATTTCCAGAGCCCTTTCAGCTACTTTGCTAAAACATTTGGCAGAGTACGTCTAAGAATAATGTTTTACTTTCATGTTTTCTTAGAAGTTAGCTTAATAGGTTATCTGTAGATCAAAAGATCTGAAAACATGGAGATTGAAATTAAATAATAAATATCAATCTGCCTGAACTAGAACCAGAGGTTTGGGAGGCAACTCTAACATTCATGCTTCAGTTTGCAGTATTGTTTGAAGTTTTTAATCCAAGAAAACAATATGAGGGGCAGCCTCCTGGTTAAACCAGGGCTGAAAGCTTTTTTGTTTAGTATTTCTTAACCCTTACTCTCGTTATAGGATAATCTTCCAAGGAAGAATTTGAAAGTATTTTCCAAAAAGTATATTTCAAAATTCCCTTAACAGAATATTCAGATTAACAATACGTTAGTGAACATAATTTACATGCATGGTGACTTTATATCGTAGTCTTAAAAGTCCAGTTGATGATGACTCTTCAGATCACCTTTAACATCTCAAATCTCATCAGAGTAAAACAAAAAGAGGATCAGCAGTCACTAGGGGTAAAAGAAGTCACTGAGGCCAAAGCTAAGCCTGTCACACTGAATAGTGAAATTCCTCTGACAGCCACAGCTCCTGCTGAAATCACTTCGTGTCCCGAGGTCTGCCCATGGCTGGTCCACAGACAGCAAAAGGGATGTTATTAAAACTGTTAGAAGTTTGGATGATTATGGAAAATAATTGGTTAAAACCCAGTCTCCCTCAGTGCCTGCAAATAATCTAATATCAATGAGGAACAGATCACACAAATTCATGGAGCCCTTTTCATCTTGGATTACAATTTGCCAAGGCTTCAAAAGTTAGGTAACCTATGAAAGTATTCTTAGGACAGTCAGAATGAGAACCATTGCTTCTGAAGCAGCTGGAGGATTTCACAAGGCTTCCCTTTCACCTGGCCTGATTAAACCCTCTAAACAGGCCTATGAGAAATTTGCAGATCAAAGTGTATTTTCTATACTGATGCAGTCTATATATCCCTGTGGGTTTTTAAAATAATGAAACCCGTGTGGGAAAAAAATAAGTTAATGACTCTTAAGAAACGAGGAAGCATCAAGTCCAACTAACACACTTTCTCATCTAAAATGTTGTAGCCTCTTATGTAGAATATTTACAATTATTACATAAGAAAAGTTAAAGTATCAATTCCAGCAATTCCTTTTATTGAACCAGTTCTCTGTGAAATAAATAGATTTTATTTCTTTTTCAAGTCAAAGTAAATCTATATTTATGGTATCATAGTAATTCTTGCTGGATTTATGGCCAATGTCATTTTACTCTACAAGAACTCACTTCAATGTAGTAGTCATTTTAAACCAAACACCTTATTAGTTTAAAGATACTAAAGAGATTCTTCTGATCATAAAATATATCCAGCCATCAAGTTGCATTTGAGAACAATTATTTCAGTGGACTTCATTCCTTTTTAATTTTGTAGGTCTGACCAAGATATTAATAATTATAAATTGTCTAAACAAGTTTATCATTAAGATTTAAATTGGTATTTTCTTGTCCTTCTTGTCAGAATGCATTTACTTCAGAGAGAAGGATTTTTGAGGCTGCTTTACAACTTTTCTTTTATATCACATTAATCTCAAAACTAGAATCACCGAGGCAGTAGATTCCACTAATTATTGGTATAGAGATACTCAAAGAAATAAACTTGTATCATTTTAATAGTGCAAAGTTTGTGCAGAAATCTCAAGGTTCGCTTCATTTTATTTAGTCAAGACCAATAATCTCATAATTAGGAGACTCTGCAAGCACAAACAGAAGCAGCCAGCTGTGAAGGAGCTGTGCTGAGGTAGCAGTGAGGAAACCTGTCACCGAAATACCATAATGCTTTCTCCAAAGCCTTCAGGCCATTTCTCCCCTTTCAGGCAACCACTTAGTTTTGAAATGCCTGCTTTGTGCTAAAACTGCCATATCATTAAATCAATCTCTTTTGTGGTTTCAACTATTCCAGTTATTAAAAGATATAATCAACATCTTTGATGGATTAAGTAATGATCCAATAAAACTGCACTCAGCCAGAAGACAGATTTTTAACCATTAACTTCTACATTGAAGAGTTCCTTTATGAGAAAAAAGAAATGCAAAAAATGCCAATTCGTTCTAATTAGTCTATACCTGTTGCAAAATGCAGTGAGATAATCTCTTTTGTTAACAGATGGTGAATATTTAAGATTTAAATCCTTCAAAATACAGGCTAATGCAGGTATCACTGTAATCAGAAGCTCATAATGATGGGGAAAATCATATTGCTAAACTTAATTAAGTATAGGCATAACAAAGAAACATTTATAAATATACTTTTTTTTTTTTGCTTGAGGCACTAAAATTACAATAGCAATTACAATATATATGTAGCAACTGTCTGCTAGTTAAATTGGATATTGCAAAATAACCCTGAAAGATCTGTACCAAATGCTTGCCTTCATGTCTAAAGAACAAGCTGCCTATTGGAGTTCAAATGGGTCTTTAATAACTGAGAGTTTCCTCAAAGGAATGAAACATTTTGACTCCTTGCTAAAGCGATAAACCACGGTGTATGTTTAATTATCATTCTGGAAGCTGAGAAAATGAAAAAAAAAATTAATTAAAATGAAGCAGAGTGTAAAGCAAATGTGATTAAAACTACAAAAATATCTTTTCAGTTTTCATGATACCAAGGGAGGTTTAAATTACATACGAGTATAGTTCTTTCCCTTAATTTTCCTTAATAACTTTGAATCTTTGTATCTCTTGTTAGCTTTAATTTGAAGATAACTGAAGTTCTATTACAGAAAAAAAAATTACAAGCATGTGCATTGACTAATTTTAACTATATAATGTGACTTAATCATTCTTCTCAAATCCACAGGCTATCTTGAATGTTCACTGCTGCATAGCTAAGGTATTTAAACCAGTGTTCCATCCTATGCCAAGGCAAGGAGCATAGCAACTCAACTTCAACCCTGCCTTTCAAGTTTTGGGACATGCACGAGCCTCTCATTATTGTTTGAGGAGGGACAAGAAATCAACACGGAGACCTTGGTTGCCAGAAGAAACTGTTCATTTCTCCCCCACAGAGAGCTGAAGGATGAGCAGAATGAGAAATCTGCTTCTGAAAACCATGAAATGCTATTGCTCAGGAGTCAGACCTTCTGCTCCGGCAGCTGCCTGCACCAACTGGCCCAGACATATCTTCAGCTAAGAAAGTCCTCACCATTGGCTGATATGCAGAACACGAAATATTGCTATTCTAGCTGATCAGGACAAATACACCAAATTAAAAATTGAAATTAAGAAAAAAAAAATGCTCTTGTTTACAATACTAAAGTGTATCTTTCGCTAATTTAGACCATTACTTGTCTTCATGTTTTTCAAAATGTTCTCCTACCCTTGACTTTTCCTTCATGTTACAACTTTTTAAGAATTTTAAATGTGACTTCAATATGTGGCTATTATCTTTTCTATTTATTTTTAATATAGTGTTCAAGCACTTATCTGCACATTCCATTATGGGATTAAATCATTGATTTATCATAGTGGAATTTGCACCCTTCTTACTTTCACCTCTGTTCTTACACATTTTTAAATGGTAAAATCCTGCTAATATCATCAGATGGTGAGTTAATAGATGTTTACATCTTTTAATGTTAGTTGTCTAAAAGTTAGATGTTCCATCTAAAGAGGTACAGAGGGATCCTACATCCCTGTACATTTAACAACAACAGGGAGCCACTTGGAGGTGGAAATTCAGCTCACTTCTCACATGAATTAACTTTGGGGGCATTTTTTTTCCATAGGCCGTAGATCTGTGCTAAATGGACTCTTAAAGTAAAGTTAGGTGTGATGGTTATAAGCCTTAGTTAAACATATTTTAAAGTAGGCCTTTTTTCCTCTGTGTGTGTTATAATTGCTTTTGGCAAGCTTTATTTTCTAAATTACTTTCTTATTATGCTGTTGGCAAATTTTTACTATTATCATTAAATAACATTTTAAATAATAATGGGTTTACCGTGGGAAGTTATCTTCTCCAATATGCAGACAATGACACTTTTTGAATAACCTTTCTTTTTTGTACTTTCTAGTTTATATGAAATGCACAGAGAACAGTTTTCTGATAACAGTATTACTGCTGACAGTGTAAATCTGAAAAAATATTCATCTACAGTATTTAAAGAACAACAGTTATGATTTATGATCACAAGTGCATTAAAGTCTTGTCCATTACTGAAACAGATCCTTACAGGTCTGTGGTTTGACTGAGAACATTATTTCACAAATTGGTCATTAATTGCTGTTGAAAATCAATTCTCTGAAATAATGGCTTGAAAGTATTGCTGAATGGTTTGTCATGAAGGATATATGTGAGTGAAGATAAAATGCTTTAATTTCAGCTGCAATTTATAAGTTATGTCTGGGCTGCCAATCATATCTAACAATCAGGGCACCTCTTCCAGCGGTCGGAAATCTTGTCAGCATTTTCACAAGTGGGAAGTAATTGAATTAACTGCAAAATGCTAACATTATCCCTTTTCATGTGCAATGAAAAGAAAAAAGAAATTACATGTCTTAGAAAGACTGAAATGTTTTAAGACAGAAGCAATTAGGGGGCACAACAGCAGACTGACCCCTTTCGATTCTAGATTGCATGGGCCTCTGCTACATTATACAAAAGAATAAAATACAGGCATTAGCTTGCAAAATTTTAAAAAAAAAACCAGCAGGGACTTAAACCTGTGTCTCAGGGAAGTTAAAAAGTTGTCTAATTGACTAGAAGAGGATTCAGACCTGCTACTCAGGACACAATATATACAATATGTACATATTTATATGTATATCTATGTACATGCACTATCATAATATAGTAAACACTATAGCCCAGTATTAAGTAAAATCGTAGCGGGTTCATTGGCAATAGTGTTAGTCATAACGAGGTAAGAAAACTCAGATGAACAGATGCTAGATTTCCATAGGAACATTCAGCTGTTTTCTCAGCATGATAAAGGGGGTACTTTTATCTTTTCTGTCCCTTAGTAAAGGCACACAAGAATGAAAAATATTACTTTCAATTACCATAGCAAAAACATGAATAGGCGTGTCCCGTTGTAGCTATACTTCACTCTCCTTCATAACACTTGATTATATTACGCAATACATTAAAAACAAATTACCTAAAATACTTTGTTTCTGTCTTTACCTAAGTGAAAGATTTGTTTGTAAGTTTATTGGATGAAAACATTTTCTTATTGAAATCAATAGGACTTAGGTCCTATTAGGATTCATTTGACCACAATTTCACCGGCAATTGAGGACCAAAAATGTTTATTATGACTATTTATTTTTGACCTCTTTCATTACACAGGGTGTAAAATTTAATGAAGTAATTTCTGCATCAAGCCTAATAACTTCCTGATGAGCTTAAGTACATGATTTAGAGAAACACTCAGCTATAGCTGCTCAATCACTTTGGTTAGAAAATTCTCCCAACAATTAATTTTCTCATTAGTTTAAAAAAGTCTACATCATTTCTCTTCCAAATCTGTCTTATTATGCCTTTGTCTGTTACACTGTCTGTGCTTTAAAAAGATAAATTACTCTATGCTGGCAGGTTTGGAAGGAATTCAGATGAACTCAAGAGAAACAGTATTGCTTTATTTCTTTAACTTTACGTGGTCATTCAGGCATGGTGATGGGCAAGATGCCATTATATATTTTCCTAATTAACACAATTTAGTCTGAGTTGAAGACATAAATGTTCTCTGAAGCAAAGATGACAAAAGCAGGCTAAAAGAGCAAATTACACAAGTGAGCCAAATTGATTCTTAAGGCAGAAGACAAGTTGTGTATGTCAAATAAAGTGAGAGGCAGACAAGCCAGAATGGCTTGTTTCAAGCAAAGAATGAAAAAAAGAACTATGCCTTTTCAAGTAAAAAAGCACCATAAAAAGTACTGCTGCATGGACCAAACAAGCTCAACACAGGTATGTCTTCAAATATAAAGGATAGACTAAACAGCAGAATCATCAGTATGAGTCATGCAAATGAATAATTTCCAAAGGTGGAATCCGGATTAAAATTTTATATTCTTTGTCTAAGTCCCTTAAGAGATGGTAGCAGTCATAAACATTTTGCTCATTCAAGTTGCAAAGTTTACAAATTGGTGAGCAATGAATTTGATTCAGTGCCTTCAGCTCAAGGCTAGCCTATAAAAAGAATGTCTTCATGGAGAAAGAGGGAAAAGAGAAGAAAACAGATGCTGAGAAGAATGAAAAGGGAAGTCATCCTGTGTTTTGCTGAAGCCAAGGACTAGTGTTCCCTGACAACAAAACTGTGACATGACCTAAGTGTGCTCCACATAGTCTAAAGAGACGTGGTATCTCCAGTTATAATCTCTTTTTCATCAGAAACTGGGAGTTTAACTTTTTTGCACAGTCTTCAGGACAATTTGTCCTTGTCACCTGTTCTTATTTTTCTAAAAAACAAACTCCTTATAAAGCTGTTTCAGACAGGAGAGATGTGAAGGATTTGTTTACAAGCTTATAATCAGCAGCATATGAATTCTGTGGTGAGGATAAAGTTACACATGCTAACCTCTTGCCTTATTCATGAAGATCTGAAGTTTGGCCCATGATAAAAAGTCTCAACATGAATGACCTTGTGAGCCATAATTAAAATTCCTTGAAACAAAGGTTTTTCAAAAGTTTTAATGGTTTGCAGCCCTGGCATATGTAGCCCATGCTACCGGGACAGTGACTTAGGTGAACTGACTACAGCTGATATGTCACTGCAGCAAAATGTGGGGATGAGATACAAAGTTTTTTGTGGAATAATTGATGCTTTTCACTCATTACTGTCAGTGTGGGTCAGCTTTATTCTTAGATCATAAAAAAGAAAAAAAAAGTGCAATTACAGTTTCCTTTCCTTTTATTCCCTGAAGGCTAATGAAAATTAATCTTTAAATAAATATAAATTAAAAATGTAAACCGGGTGATTTTGTCCTAGGAAATCATAAGAAGACTTTCAGAAACTGTATCTAAATAAAGGGAACTACATCTGATCTGATTTCAGGAAGGGTGGAAAGTCTTCTCTTTTGGAAACATTTTCATGTGTATTAATATTACAAACAGAAGCGTCTTTCTACTTTCTTAAGGAAGCTTAATGTTTCCCTTGAAGCTCACTACACAGAATTTAGCCTATGAATACGTGTATTATCCTTCTCATTTCTCCAAGGGAGGAGTTTTTTCCCTTGGAGGAGCATGGGCAGTCAAACAGCAAAGCTGGCTGAAACCTCAGTGCTGGGGAACAGAATCATGTTTTAATGGAAAACTTCCTTATAGAAATGTAAATTTCCTGCTGTGAACTTCTGATATGTGGGAAAAATATATACTTTAAATAATGTCCATAAAGAAATAACTGACATGGAACTTCTGTTCCTTGTGTGAATAGTATTTCCACCACATTAGTTTCTTGGTTTTTAGTTAAGTATGAACATGTGAATGATAAAAGTATACATTTCTAAAAAAAACGTAATTAAAGACAGAATACCTATTGTGCACCCACTAGTGAATGAAAATCTCTGTACAACTTGTGCAAGGGATTCTAACTCTGAGCAAATTGTACAGTGCTAACCTACAGCACAGGAACAACTACTGAAAGGGTTTTATGAAAAGTGTGTATTTAAAGAAGAATGAAATTTTATAAACCAGAAGTGTGGAGATGTGCATGCATATATACATGTACATCTATGTATTAAGACACATCAAAGAAATGTTTGCCTATATACACACTACATCATTATACATATAAACACATAAACACAGTCACACACTGTTCTCCTCATCTTAATATTTATTTTCATCTTACTGTATCAGAAGAATTTATGATCGCTGGAAAATGAGGCTACCAATTAGTTCCACCTTTTTCGAATGCCAAGCTGTTGTTTTTAAAAATGCGCACCTGGAGCCCAGTGCCTCACTGGTGCTGGCAAGGTTCTCATTGTATTTCAAGAGCATAAACTTACTACCTGATGCTGGATTGTATCAGTTCAAGGATACACTTTCCTGCTCTTTTACTAAAAATACTACTGAATCCTAAGGGATCTTCTCCCAAACCACTGAAGTTTTAATGCTACATCCAGTAGTTCTTAGTTGTGCTGGCTGCCCAGAGTGCAATTACAGTGAGAGAGAGCAAAGCTAAAGCACCTTTTCCCTTGATGTAAAAGCAGCGTGTCTTGATGTAAAAGCAGCAAACCAGGTGCAAAGAAAAATAAGCTGTTTTTCAGATTATGAGAAAAAAGCACTTGAATGGAGAGGCACAAACACTTCCATACTTTGCTTCTTTCACCAAGGCAATTATTGAGTAAGGCAAATAAAAAGATTACCACTGGTCTTTTATAGGTGTATGCTCTGATTTGAATGAACATTCTTATTCACAACACTAATTAAGCATAATTGCCATCCTAAGGAAGAATGGATTAATATTGAGCTGGAGGGATTTATCATGAATAACTGTGGGACCACCAAAAAATATTTCCTCTGTAGATATACTCGCAGGAATGTTAACATTTTATCTTTATTAGAACATTAGAACATGAAGGCATTTCAACAGACCCTGACGTACAGGGACATGTGAAATTCTTCTCTGGAGAAGAGTAAAGCTGTAGACAGAAGTATTCCTGCTCCTTGGGAACACCCAGCTGCACTGCCCACTAAATGGGTGTTTAAAACAGTCTCACCTGACAAGTATCCAAGAGTGAAGCTGTAAAACCTGCAAGCCTTCTAGAGTAAGGAACTACATCTTTATATTTCTATTGCAATGCCCACAGTTTCCTGTTGCACTTCTCACTGTGAGATTTATGACGAACACAATGGAAGGAATGAAGCAGAATCATGATCTCAGATTTGCTAATGACCTCATCAGAGTTACTTTACATGCCCTCAATTCAAGCTGAAAGCACATGAAAATGCAATCATCATTAAGAAGTTGCTCTTCGGAAACCCATACATGTAAACTCTAACCCTCAGTACAACTTTGCTGTTGAAACAGATTATTCCTTTATTTTAGCTCCAAGTAGGAGGCTGCATGGAACTCCTGGGTAGCCCAGGGAAACACTGGGAGTCACAGACACTCATCCCTCTGAGTCATAATTCCTCCCTTGCTTCCTCCTTTTGCCCTCAGCCTTTCCATTTACTTGTGGTCTTTTCCAGAAATAAACTCCTGGGCCAACTCCATGCCAGCTCAGCTACATTGGCCAGCAAGTGGAAGAGCTGAGCCAAAGGCAACGTGAATTCCCTGTTCCCGGGGTGTTACCCGGGCTGGGCAGGCAGCAGAGCCTGCCCAGAGCTCCAGGCAGCCCTGCCAGCCTGGGAGGCGCATGAAGGATCACAAAGCGGTTGTGGGTTGTCCTGTGTTTACCCGTTTGTGTGGGCATTTCAATCTTATTCTTAACCTAACCATTCTCGTTAAGACCAGAGATGCAGAGTCCAGACGAAACCCTAAACTGCACAT
Source organism: Callaeas wilsoni (assembly GCA_013398955.1). Lineage (NCBI taxonomy): Eukaryota > Metazoa > Chordata > Aves > Passeriformes > Callaeidae > Callaeas > Callaeas wilsoni. The sequence continues at coordinate 114,180 of VWPU01005807.1, forward strand.
GGGTTTCAGTGATTCAAGAAGTAAAAACATCACTGATATGTAAATAAACAAACACAACTAGCTACTGGCAGCAAGTCTCCAAGGGACTCATTGGCTAACAGGCTTCCAGATGGAAGAAAAAATTAGTGTCCAGGCATTGTCTGATTTAATACATTTATCTGTTGTGTTTTCACATTTGTTAGCAAAAGCAAACTTTCTTTTTCAGAACAGGCCTGCGAAAGCCAAAAATCTTCAAAGCAATTAAAATTGAACTTCTAAATCACCAAATCTCCAGTCTGCATCAGTTACAGAGAAGCAGGATCTGTCACTCCCAGACTCATATTTTCACAGCAAATGATTTTTAAGGCTCTGAGAATAACCTATTAGAACCACTTACAATACATTAGCTTTCTCACATACTTTTAAATTACTTGGCTTCTGTTCAGAGTTTAAAATAGAAATTGATGTGAGAAGCAAGGCAGGGTTGCAGCAGTCTCAAAGAAAGCTAAATTCAGTGCTACAGTGCAGATGATACATGCCGTTTTTATTAGCTGTGTAATAAAATTCCACAATGAAGATAACATTTAAAGCAATAATTAGGAATTCAGTTTGAAATACTCAAAGTTGGTATGCTGACAACAGCCTAAATATATGGAGGATTTCGGGATGTCCAGCATTTCCTTAGCCAGGACACTGCTGCTGCTGCTTTCAGTTGCCATATGCTAGCCTTACTTTCTCCTGTATCCTCTCCTTAATGACCTAAATGTTTTTATAAAAGTGATAGCTGCAGTGGGAGGACAGACAAGGGATCTCAACACAATATCAAAATTCTCCACTGGAGGTGAAAGATAAAAAGTTGAATTGACACCAGCCAAAGAAGGAAGTTGAGTTCAGACCTTTTACATCTCAGAGAAAAAAATGTTTTACATATTAAGTTAGGTGGGAATGAAGTTATGTCAAGAGAGAAAGATTGATTCCTCATGTCCTGTTTCAAAAGTAGGTGATTACCTTTATAATGTAAAAGGGTTTATAGTTCTGTCTTGTAGATATATGAAACTCTCAGTTACATGGGGACTGCTGCTATAACATTGTCTTTTTTTCCTATTGACTGGCACAGTGCAGCTCCTCAGTTTATTTCTGACTTTAAATACTCTATCTGGCAGTGTGCTGTCAGTTCTGTCTCTGCTGAGATACGTAACGTTCACATAGAGGGGACACTGAAGGGACATACAGGGCCTTAGCATTCATGACAGAGGACAAGATATCAATTAATTAGCGGAGCACTGAGTTTTTATTGAATCAACCAATACCTTGAGATGCCTTCTTCCTTTTTCTGGTCCATTCTCTCCTATCTCACCTTGGGGAGATAGCAGCAGACATGGTTTATTCCAGTTTTATTCAATTTAGATTATGACCAAGAAAAAGGATTTGACTTCTTTGTTTTTCTGATATTATCTCATACTTACCTAAAAACCTTCTGAAATCAAGGTCCTAATTGTTGCTGATCCTAATGAGACATCTGCTCATCACAGAAAGCATAGATTGGACATAAGAAAATTCACCCTAACAGTTATTTAATGATACTGCCCCTTACTCTATGGTATTTTCAATTTATTTCTTTATAGCCAGTTACTTTCCAAGACTATGCCCACTATTATAACAACTTTTCACATATCAACTCTCCTCAAGTGTAAATTGTTCCTGATTATTATACAGAGTTGATGGGGAGGTAAAGTAAATAAACAAACACAAAAAATCAACAAATGGAATATCACCCTACCAAATATTTTCCATGTCTAATTTTATGTAAAATCATTGATTGGATAATTTGCAATAAAATAGGATGCATTTTGGACTTTTTGTTTAATAACACCTTTTGACTTAAAAATAAAATTAAATATGAAGACCATCAAAGAAATGAGAGTTTTATAGTTATAGCACTTGAAACTGGGCTGAGACACCATGAAATGTCTCTCTTCAATATTTTTAATGAATTTCTTGAAGGTGCCTTCCTTGGAAAAGCCTGTATAATTTTCAAACTGGAAATAGCTCTATCTCAATGAATGTAGATGCTCTGCTAGAAAACATTTCTGTAATAAGAAACATACAAGCATAAGTCATTGTGTCTGAAAGTTACTGGAGCTTGGGGAGATCCATGGAGTTGAAGAAATATGGGGGACGAATATGATGGGCTGAAAAAGTTGTGTAGCTAGGAAGGGACTGAGACAGAAGATTCTCAAGCTCTTGTCACTTGTCTATATGAGTTAGACAAGTGGCTAATAATAATATTTGAGACGTGGCATCAGCATGGGTAGCTTAAACTGACTGACTTTTCACACTTGCCATGCACAAGCATGCTGTTGCTTGACCTCTGCCTTGAAGAGGGCACTAAAAATCATATAAATGCAGAAGACACGTGTTGGCTTTCCAAGTGAGTAAACCAGGCAGATGGCTAATTTAATGAGAACCATGTCTTTAATGAGCGTTGTACATCTTCTAAAGTGCTCTGAGATCTCCAAGGGAAAAGTAAAGTCTTAATACAAATAATTGATATAGAAATTAATAGTTATAATAGCAAAGTATAATTTAAATCAATTTAATCTTCACTGTAACTCAAATAATGGCCACAGTATAGTGCTATGAAATACTGGATTTAACTTCTGACCATAAGCACCCCTGTCATTCTGACAACATCAAGTTTTCAAATCTTTCTCTTGCTTAAATAAGGCCACTTACGTATAATTTTACACTTTCACTTTATAAAGTCACTTTTCATATGAACTCTATTTCCATTCCAAATAGATTTTAACCACTCTAAATAGTCATTTTAAAAATCTTTTTTCTCTCATATTACTTTTTCAATAGGCTGTTTGTTTCAGATATGAGCGATACAACTTGAGATCTTTTCCAATTAGTAGACAAGCCTCATTCCATTCTCTATTTTCCATGTTCCTAACAGTTATTTCTGTCAAACAGAAAGAGTAACTTTCAGATCTGATTACGAAGGTAAAGAAAGAACATTCTATCATCATTTTAAACATGAATGATTCAAAAGCCAGTGTGGGTGATGTCAAATGGCTGTCTCTGAGAAATTTCAGACAACCATGCATGTGATTGTGTTTGGCCTTCTGTGCTGTGTAATTAAAAAATCAGAAACTAGATTTTAAGCTGTATTTTGTCTGTATAAATCATACAGTAGCACTGACGTCTGTGCAGTAGTATGTGCTGCAGACAACTCAATTTTCAGAATGATTAAACCAATATGAGTAAGGAATTTGACCTTTGCATATAAAAACTGAATTAAATTCTCAGAAGAATAATATTATAAAGCTAGATTTCACTAGACTACAAGATCAGAAAAACTAGAGACATTTCATTAAATCCTATGGATAATGCCAGAATAGTAATAAATTTCTCTAATGCTTATTTTTCCAGCAAGAAGGGGCAGTATAAGCATATGCAACCAAAACTGAGTTTAATACTACAGATATTTTCAGACAAAAGGCAAGCTGAGCTCCCTGGAAACAGAAGAATCTTCCTACAGATTTATACAAATGTCACCCTAATCTCACTTACATGCATACCAGATAAAGGCAATAATATCTTCAAAAATATTAATAACTAAAAACATATAGATATGCTACATTATTGTAATTCAATTAATATTAGAAAAGCATTGTGTTGTGCTTGAAATTGATATGTTTTTGACTATTTGATACAAAATTTATATACAATTTAATATATAAAGCCCTTTAGGGAAAATGATAAATAGAAGCTGTGCTAGAACATATTGCCAGATATAAGCGCAGTCATTTCTATAGCTGCTTTTTAGTAATTCATACTTTTTTTACAAGAATATTTTTATACTTTTCTCAAAAGAAGATAATTAAATATGTTGTTAAACGGCTCATGTGTAGCACAAAATTAGAATTATACTTAATAAAAGATATACAACTTTATTTGAAGCGTTAAGAAATATCACCTGAAAATCACCTGTTGTTCTTCTCAAAGACAAGTGTATGTCAAAGGGCTACATTATGTATCATTTGAGAGGTACATGGGCACTTTCAGAAATAACTTGTTAGGAGAATTCGATAGTTAATGACAGGATTTTCAAAGGGTTTAGAGTGGGTTATATAAGGAGTTGGTCACTGAAATCCCACACCCTGCACTGAAAATGTCAGCTAACATGAACCTTTCAGTGATAAAGTCACACATACAAAGTCGCTCATTTATGGTTGTATTGTGTTTAGTTATAATTTACTTGAGCCAACACTAATCTGAGCATTCAAACAGAAACTTCTTTAAAAATGCAAGTCACCAACAGGAGAAGAATGTTAGTATTTAACTAAAACTAAAATAACAGAGTCAAATAAAAGTTTATTTTATTTTCAGGTTATATTTGCCTGAAAAGAAACAAGTTCTTTTAGTTTCTTCGTGAAAAATATATTTATTATTTTTCATTAGGTAAAAAATTTCCACAAAGAATTCCACTTCTCGGGTACTTCCATTTAAAAAAATCCTTTCTATAAATAATTGCAAAATCAATTCACATTAGTATTTATTTTTTATGAAGCTTTAGATCAGTAGGGATGACCCTGCTAGCAGAGTTATCACTAATGTAAATGGATTGAGTGGAATTGCTAGTTAAAATTCTGTGATATTCCAGACATGGCATCTTAAACTCTGCATTTGCAATTATGCCTCTGTTTATGTAAGACTTTAATTTAGAATATAATTGGGAATGGTGCTAAAAATGTTAAAGCATAATGGGATGGATCCCAGAAAGTTCTTCAGTTGTTATATCAAATATCAAGTCACATTGATGCTTCATGAAAACTGAATGTCTGCAGAGTTCCTAGATATAACCAAACTCCTAAAATGATAGCTGCTCTTCTGAATTTAAAACTAATTGCTCATTATTAAATATCTCTAAGTATCTCAATTAGGCATACTTACATATGTTTCTAAAGAAAATATATCCTGGAAATTTCTTTCTTTTAAAGAAAGGAATACTGCTGAACCCATGCTTCTCTCTGGTCTCTTTTCTAAAGGCTTTTTATTTTTAATAAAACCAATGTGATGTGATTTTTGTTGTTAGTGTGCAATTTTTTCCATTTCCAATCCTTTCTAAAACAGTGAAATCCATTAAAGTCAGAGAAAACATTATGCTATACATAACAGATATCCTTTTAACCAGAATTACTTTCTTTTTCCCTGAGGATAGAAAAAATATGCTGTGGATAAACCGGATAAAACTTCCTAATTTTTTTTCTTTCTTTTTAAATTCAGGCATGCAGTAGCAGCTAAAATGATATATTTCATATGTTTGCCTAAAGTCCAATGGAAAAAAACTACATCAGATCAAAACTGAACATTAATGATGAAAGAGTATCAGAGCTGCCTTTATAAATTAGGAGTCTATTGACAGTAAAATTGTATTAAGCCTGTACATGCCTTTGCATTCAAGAGAGCTGGACTGCATTATGCCAAATAAGAAATATCCCAGAAATCTGAAGGATAGAAGAGAACATTATAACGATCAATCCTGACCCTGTGTGCACAGTACAGGCTGCACTATTTCAAAAGTCAGATATGTGAAAAGACCTTTTCATGCACCAGGGATATTCTCATAGGAAATGCCATATTATAGGCATTACTAAATAAATATTGGTATTTATACATATATGTCTGTTGAGAAACCTTTCTATTTATTTAAAAATAAATATAAATCTAATATGCGTATTATAATATTATTTAACCAAATATACATGATGAGAGCCCAAAGACAGAATGATGTCCTCATATCAGCTAACAGAAACTAACTATAATCTCTTTAGGTTTTGTATGCGAAAATCAACTGGAATGTGTTGAGTTCTGCCTTGGGGGGAATGAAGAATCAGTTGAGCTTATGGATAAGAATTAAGGGGCAGGACTACACAGGTGACACTGCTGTGGGTGTTTACTAAAGGCCACCTGAACCAACCACCCTGATATCTGCTCGAAAAACAGCACAGCCAGGCACACGTCGGCCAGGAGGTTTAATGCAGAGCACTGATTTCCAGTAAATGTAGAAAATGAATCATACTCAGTTGGATTCATGAGAATTGCTATCTGTTGGATTAATGAGAGAGGCCAAAGATTGACTGGAAATGACAAGCATGACACTGAACTAGGTAGCCAGGTAGCCAATTGCTTTGGTACAAGAGAGTTTGAATACCTCAAGCAGATCCCAGCCATTGGGAGAGGTTGTTATTGGTGATATATCACGTCCCAGACAGAGCAAAGGCTCCACTGGCTCCTGCAAAACCTCATTCAAGCTTATTTAGCTAATCCAGAGCAGCAGTCCTTTATGGCTACCACTTCCACTTAATTCTCATCCCGCACTACACATCTGGGCTGGCCCAGAACATCTCCACAAACCTAAGAAAGCTGGAGATAAACTGAACCTGCACTGATGTAGAGCAGTGAAATCAGTGCAGATCACTGAAGTTTTTGGTGATACATCAACTTACACTGAGTTGCAATGTAAGCTGCAATGGATTTGGAATTTGAATGCAATCTGATTTGCACTGAGTGGCAAAGAAAGTGAGTCCGAGTATATTAAAACTGAATACTGAGAAACTCCAGTATTTGGCATAAGCAGAGAAAGTGTAAGTAGAAACTTATGCACATGTAGCATATATAACAAGGAAAGCTTTAATTCCTGGATTATCCAGTATCTCAAAATGAAAAGCTACTCTTTCGTAGAGGAGTAAATTTTGCTGCTGTTGAAATATTTGCTTCATGAATATGTGTGTAGTCACTCCGGAAAAAAAGATGTTTGAAGTATGATGATTGAAATGCCAGGTGTAGACTAGACTAATTTTACAAAACAGCATTCATTAAGGAATAAAACTATCATCATTGTCATCATCAGTCCTAATTGCTACTCTGCTGCTATGAACTTTATATTGATTTATAACACGGAAGTTGTGAAACTGTGTTTGCACCAACATTTAATACTTAAGCCAGATCACACAATTTGCCTCAGATTCTTCAGGCTTCTCTGCAGAAACAGTATAGAAATGGTCAAGTGTGGACAAAATTTCCTCAGGGATTTTTACTGCTCACTTGCCCAAACATCATTTTACAAATCTATCACTTCAAGGTGTGCTGAGGCAAGACATACTCTTATGGAAACAATTGCTGCTGCAAACCAGGTTTTGCAGTCATCAACCCAAACTCCAAATACTGATGTTTTCTGCTCTGACGATCCCACTTTTGGATGGCTGTACTGGAGACTGCAGGAATCGGAATTACTATTGTAAGAATTCATCTAGTTAAACGAATAGGCTGAGTAGAAGAAAAGTAAACTGAACAGCCTTTTTTAACTGTGAACATTATGTTCTCTCTGAATATGTTCAGCTACTGATCACTGCAGGTGAAGAACAAGAATTCCTGCTGGTGAAAGGCATATGTTATTGAAATATATAGGGTTAAAAAAAATATTGTTCCACAAGATGTGGACAGATGTGGTTTTTTGGATCTGTAAGAGTGATAAACTGTCTAACTGATCCATAGTGAAGTAGAAAACTCTATCCTTTACTTAAATTAATAGTCCAGGAAACTGGCTATACTCCATGGATCTACTCTCTAGTAAGCTGAAGCACCAGGGATTGCTGTTTCTCAATTACAAGCAGTGAGCAGCAATTGCTAGACGCAGTGCAAGATTTTAGTGTTCTGCAGGCTATTCAAAACTGAAGTCTGGAAGACAAAATTGTTACTTAAGTCACTGAGTGGCCTCCAGCATCTTTTGAAAGTCTGGATTTACTGATGGGAAGAGAAAGTAGTTAATGGCCAGGGTGAATTACAAAGGTTACTCAGCTAAGACATGCTAACCTTCATATTGTAATAGTTATCTATTTTTCAGACAGTCCCACAGGATAAAGTAATCTGGCTTTAGAACTTCAAGAGGTATTCAAACGACAAGGAAGCCTTTTTTGAACACTGAGGTATGGTACTGAAATACTGTATTTAGCTATATAAGTATTCCCTATAACAGAGTTTTACATCTCTTAATATGATCCTAAAATCAATAAGCAATTTATGAAGCTACTTACTCAGAAGAACGGGAAAACAGCTATCATGCTTTATAAGTAGCCAAATAACAAATTTCAAAATACAATATTTAACAGAAAACAGAAGCCAATATATTTAATTAATTAAATCCAAAACATTGGAAGAGCCAAATAATACATAGCAAGGTACTCAAATCAGGACCTGTGCAATATATATAGACTTTATAGATAAAGATTATTCACATAATGTGAAAAGTGAGAATGGTTTCTACGACATTATCTTATATCTGTATTTGTTATTTCTTTGAAAAAGCAGCAGTATTAACTTATAACAAAATGCATATTTTCATTTGAGCAAGGGTATAGCTTTTTCAAGACTGTATGTAAAAAATTCATGCAATCTACCTTGTTGTTGTTCATTGTTATTTTCCATGGGCCAAGCTGTGTATTCGCAAGGAGAAAAACCACAGGGATACATAAACATACACACAATCCATTTAATGTACATTCCATCTATCTAGGATCAGATGAAAAATTTCTGCAGCTATTGATATTGAAATATTACTACTACTAATAATAATTAGAACATGGCGAGTTGAACATGGGCCAGCAGTGCCCTGGCAGCCAGGAGGACCCAGCCACGTCCTGGGGTGCATGGGGCACAGCCAGGTGAGGGAGGGGATTGTCCTGCTCTGCTCTGCTCTGCACGAGTCCGGCCTCACCTCGCGTCTGTGCGCAGCTGTGGCACCGCGGGGTGAGGAGATAAAGGAATTAGAGGGTGTCCAAAGGAGGGCTATGAAGATGGTGAAAGGTCTAGAGGGAAAGCCGTACAAGGAGTGGTTGGAGCCGCTCGTTCAGCCTGGAGGAGACTGAGGGGAGAACCCACCCTGGTCTGCAGCTTCCGCAGGAGGGGAAGTGCAGGGGCAGACACTGATCTCATCTCTGGTGCCCAGCGACAGAACCCAAGGAAATGGCCTGGACCTGAGTCAGGAGAGGTTTAGGCTGGATATTAGGAAAAGGTTTTTCCCTCAGAGGGTGGCTCGGCACTGGAACAGGCTCCCCAGGGAAGCGCTCACAGCCCCAAGCCTGCCAGAGCTCAAGAAGCGTTTGGACAACGCTCTCAGGCACAGGGGGTGATTCTGGGGGTGTCCTGTGCAGGGCCCCGAGTTGGACTTAATGATCCTTATGGGCCCCTTCTAACTCAGGATGTAATATGATGATATTTCAAGTAAAGAGAAACCCACACCTCCTTTACAAATGTGAGGCAGCTTAAAAAAAGAAAAAAGCCATTTTGAAAACTTGCATTTATCATGCCAAGTCAGAACTTGGCATTTAAAGTTGTGTCAAATTCTATCAAACCATAATACACATTAATGCAACGTAATTCCTCAGTTCAAATCTGTTTTCAATGTGCTTATGTAAGTCAGCCTGAGATCACCAATGATAGATGTAGAAAGGCAGCACTGGTTTCCATTCCAGCAGTTCCAAATAGCCAATTTGTCCTAAAGTTGCTTACCTCAAACCATATTGCCAAGTACATAACTAGCGGTGTTAGAAATTCAGAGTTATTGGTCTTATTTAAGATGGAATGAATATACAAAGAAAATCATATCCAAAGGATTTTTTTTGTAATTCTGTGTCTTCCTTAACAATATTGTTACACTTCCATTTCTGATCCTAGTTATAAATACAGGGGTAAAAACAAGGCACAAGGGAAATAGCAGAGATATTTAGATAAACTATCTAAATATTTAATATCCTACAACATTGCTGTTCTTTGTTTTGGTTTTCATTTCAACAAAGTAATCATTTTGGAGTGTGGCTTATGTGAATCTTTGCTAACAACTGGTTTTAAAATAAGTCAGTCACTTCCTACGTTTTATTCGTGGAGTCTGGTTGTGATTTTCCCAAAATGTAGGTAAGGAAAACAAAGAGGCTACAACTTCTAATGCCAACACATTTGGGAAAAGCAACAAGTTTTCAGACACAAGATCTTTTCTGCAGGTATCTCAAAGGTTACATTTCCACCTTAGATTTAGGATAATGATCTCACAGCATGACAATCAGCATTTCAGTTAGATTAAGAGTGTCCTAATGAGGAAAATAACCCAGCTGTTCCACTGATTGAAGGTCTGAAAGAATAGGAGGACCATCCATTTCTTCAGTGGATATGTGTCTTTAACTCTGCAACATAGGACAGCATTTAAAAATGCAGCTAACACGGGTCAAGATTAGGCAGAAACCGGTTTATCAATTTAGATGAAACTTTTAGTTTCTGCTCTCTGAATTTCTACTGTGTTGACCTGGACCCTATAAATAATGAGAATACTGCAGATTCTCACAACACCATGTGAATAATATGCCCATCATCATTCTGGTTGTAGCATGTGGGTGATGGGAGTAAGGGTAGGCTGGATGAGGCAATATTATAAAATCGTGCCAGAGGAAATTTGTCACAGTGGCACAGCTTTACCCAGTTTCAGCACATTAATCTGTACCATCCTGACGCCAAATCCAGTGGTTTTTTAGAGGTGGTTGCGTTGGTGTTTTTTGGTTTTCTTTTTTTTTTAGGGAGATGGAGAAGGGATATAATGGAATTACTTTCTCATTTTCCTTGCATCTTGCCCCATTTAAATTTTTTTAGAGGGTACTCACAGAATATTCCTTTTCTCTTATAGGTCCAGCCATAGAGTGCTAAGAGCAAATCACTACAGGAACAGTTCAAATGGACTGCACAATCATAAACAACCAGAAACTGGGTGTGGATTCATAAAAATCCAGAAAATTTATTTAAACTTTTTATGTTATTTATACTATTTTATGAATCTAAATGGAATATTCGACATGAATGTTATTAGTAAGCACCAGAGCCTAAAATCAGCTTAACATCCCAAACAGTACAAATTCACCTGCATGTTTCTAACACCTCCAAGATAATTAATTAACTATGAACAGAAAGAAAGAAGTAACATTTGAAAGGATCACACTTCATGCTTCTTCACTAGCATGTTAATGTGGGCTTTTCCTAGGTTCTCATTCACACAAGAAACTTTGGGCTGAGTTTAGGAGTACTGCATGAAGTGAAAAGCCCAGTTTGGGCTGTGGTATGTGAACAACTTCTGTCCTGATTTTGCAGTGAGGATGCAGTGAAAACAAAATTAATTCAGCTTCCAAACCCACAAGTTGCCTCAAAATTTGGAAAAGATCACAAAAGACTCAGCCAGCTGAAGCACTAAAACATCAGAGGATATGTTCACAGAAGTCCCCAACACATGTTCTGAGGATATGCTGAACTTGAGCTTCCTCGTGATATATAGCTCAAATCTTGTTCAAGATTGGCCTCAGTGCATACCATAATTAATATAAATGGATGTATATTTAAGTAGGAAGGTCTTGTCCTTGCTCTTCCCCTTTTTCTATAGAATATTTTTCTAGAACTATTTGATCAACATCTGAGAGACAAGTTAGCCTTAAAATTACGTATAATACAATGCATTATTCATTAGATATTTCTGAATTCATTATGCACTGATTTCAACAACTCAGAACAAATCCCACATATTCTTATATCATCAGTCATCATTAAAAAATCTTTAACCAAGGGAATCTATGCTTTTAACACAGATACCAAACACAAAAGAATATTCAATTTAGAAATGCTCAGTTTGGGAAAACAAAAACATGTCACTTATTCAGTAGTCATGAATGAACTATTGTTCTGTTCAGTTATGTCTCTCTCCTTCCAGATTATCCAAGGACAGAAGAAAGTTTCATCTGTTATTAAACTCTGGATAGCCTGAACAGTACATCAGATATATAGCCTAGTAACTTAGCCATATACATTTTACAAAATAATTTATTGCAGATTGAGACATTTTTCTTAGATGAAAGGTTGAATCATTTGAACTACAGATTCAGTCATTGGTTTTCCATGTCTCAGAGTTAACACAAAACTTACTGCTACTAAAATTCTCTAGACTTTTTCCAGGTTGCAGTGGAAGTCTAAAGGAGCAAATAAAAAATTAAAGTGCATCTCTGAAAAAGGCTGACAGCTTTGGAAGTCAAAAGTTAGACAATTCCATTGCCAACAAACACGTTGTATTCTCAGATTAAGTGTTTTAAATAATAGGCAATTTTCCAGAAAATTTATAGAGGTTTCTCCTTCTTTAATTAGGTTAATAGCAGTACAACTGCTGCTGCTCTGAAATGCACACCAGTCAGAGTTTGTGATGTCTTCTGCAGTTAACTGACAATTTGATGTCGCTGTTCTCATTTCCATTCAGTTGTTATTGAAATCCAGGTCCACAAAACTAAAAGTAACCCTAAAACAAGTGAGTGGTTTAGGAGGACTCCCAAGAGTTACTGATATTCCAGACATCAGTACAGGCTGGAGAACACAACACAGTTCCCAACTTCCTTTAACAACCTGAGCACCACAGAAAAAGTTGTAAATAAAAAAGTGTCAAAGGAAGGCAGTTAAAGCCATTGCCAGTCATTACCTCAGCAGGACTTTGTTAAATTAAAGTTATAGTGTCAGCACCAAAAAGGAGAATGAGAAAAACTCGGTCTAGAGGAATGTTTATTTTGATACTAAACCTGGTTTTCAGTTTAAATCTGGATAATTTAATTTTTTTGATAGAATAGAAGAAGAATATATAAAACAGGTATCTGACCATTTTATGCCAAGAGGAGCATGAAGTCTGCCTCTGGTTTCTGCCATTCTCCAGTGCTTCTTAGAAAAAAAGAAAAAGAAAAACCACAAAAACAAACGAGAGTGAGGAAATGCAACCTTAAAATCTGAATCCAAATTGTCTATCAAGAGAAAAACATCTGATATGTCCTGCAGAAAATACTCTGTTTCTTGAATGGGATTAGGACTAGACTGACAGAGTTGAGAGAAATGGTGGGCCTGTGTCTTTTCAAACATCACAAAACATAGAATCATAGAATAACTTAGGTTGGAAAAGACCCCGAAGATCCTTGAGTCCAACCAGAGACCCAGCACTGCCAACCCACCACTAAACCTAAACTCCATCTACGCACTTCTCCAGGCAGCCTAATTCAATGCTTGACAACCCCTTCCGTGTAGAAACTTCTCCTAACATCCAACATAAACCTCCCCTGGCACAGCTACATCCTATACCTTCAGCTGAAAATTGAACTGTTGCTTTGTGTATTTTCAATTTTTTTTTCAACTTCAAAAAAAACCAGACAGTACAGAAACTCCTCTTTTTATAAAAATCTCTAAGCTTTTCTCCATCCAGAGCTCCCAAAATTGAGGAAGAGGCATACACCACAAAAGAATGGGTAGAAACATTTCCAGAGTATGCAAAGAAAGACCTATATTTAATATAACTGTTGAAAAAATTAAGTATATTCTAAAATATGAGAAGTGTATTTATTTCTTAAATTGATGTCTATAGAATACACAGAGAGAGCCACAAAGATATGGTACTACTTCTACTGGAGAGAATGTTAAAGGTGTGGTCTTGGCTAAGATCAGTGATGCTACAGAAAAGAATAATATTACATTAAAACATATATTGGACATCTCTTTTGTGAACTAATTATCTGGCATAATAAAGACAACATCTAAAGAAATTCTATTTTTGTGAACTAATTATCTGGCATAATAAAGACAACATCTAAAGAAATTCTATTTTTGTGAACTAATTATCTGGCATAATAAAGACAACATCTAAAGAAATTCTATTTAGCATGTTAAATGATTTCTTCTTGGAATGGCTTGTTTTGGAGTGTATAAAAGGAAATTTTGGTCAAAAATAGAAAAAATATTTATACTTCAGTTATTAAATAATAGCAATCTAAATAGAATTAAATTTAGTTCTCTTAGAGCAGGAATAAGATTTACAAAAAAAAAAAAAAATTAACCTAAGATATGACATTTCAGAAGACAGTTAAAACCAAAACGAAACTTATACTAAAAGTAAAGGGACTGACATAATTTAAACTTAACTTAAATCCTTGTATTACTAGCTGGAAGCTACATAAACACATGATACTAATCATACTTCCTTCTGGACCTTGAAGAATCAGGAAAACGAATTTTAAAAACTCCACTGGCAAAGCAGAAAGAGTCTTGGACTTTTTTTTGCATTAAGCAGAAACCTTTTCAAAAGAAACAAGCAGCCCATTGAGGCCAACAGAAGAGAACCAGTCATGAACATGAACTGAGGGGGATTTGATACATGACCAAGTTGTGATGAGGTGACAGGGTAGCATGTATCAGTTGCCTTGTGATAAATGACTGTCTCTGAATCAAGTAATTTTGGCCTCAAATTCACAATGATGCTGTGAAGTTAGTTTAATTTATATTTCCAGCAGGCTGTAAATGAGCATTTAGATGCCATGTGACTTGTTAAACCACTGGAAACTCTGTTCCTGAGCCCTGCATGTGTGATTTGCAAAGCTAACATCAAACCTGAAGAACTTGCAGACAAACCTCAGACCAAAAGTTGTCTACAGAAGGATCCATGTCACCAATGCTACTTTAGAATAAATGAGCAACTGAACAATTGCTTTGTTCTTCACCACAATAATTTAGTCAAAAACTTTTTCAAGACATACGTGTTTCAAGTAATGAGGATAAACCTCTGTCCTAGAGAAAAACTATCATTTTAAGTCACTGATAATGTGTTAAGTTTCTACTACTTATTGACATTTATCCAAAAAAGGAAATTTCGTCAAACATGGGAGCTCTTATAATGGCAGATGAGATTTTCAAAAAAAACATGTAATATTTCCAGAATAAGTGCAAAGCTCTTTCAATTTACTGTCCATTTTTTTTTCCAATATTTGAAATATTGAAAAAATATTGTTTCCAAGAATTTTATGCAATTCTGAACAGTATAATTTTCAGAAACTATTACTTATTCTCAAAAATCTCTAATTTCAAAACATGAGACTTCAAAAAAAAATGTTGTACCTCAATTTATTGATATGGCAGTCATCACTAAATCAGTTCATATGGAATTTCTGAATTAAATACTTATTTTTTAAAAAAACTAAGCATTATCATGAAGGCTAAAACTGGCAGACAGTCATTTACTCTTTCAAAGTGTTGCTACTGTTTCTGACAATTGAGATAGGACAAAGCTTGTTTTAACATTCCTAAACTATCTGTAAAATTGAAGTTAATTAATAGTATCTAGATAAACATTACAAAAGAATAAATGACAGCAGCTTAAGGAAAAATTTGGTTTCATCAGGACACTAGAATTTTTGGAATGCATTTACAGCACAATCAATAAAAGAAAAAAGGTTAATTTATCTAGCTTAGTATCTCAAAGCACTTTAAATAAAATGCTGCACTTAAAAACTTTAGAGGTTACAGATAAATAAAACTGCTTGTTAGCAAAGCATATAACAATTTATCACTAGTTTATCGCTCTGAGCTGTGAATGACACCATTCTAAGATAATACAAAGTAAATAGAGAATGTTTTTTGTTATTACTCCTGAAGTAGAACGTGCTCAGATACCCACAGATTTTACTTTTTATCTTGCTTATCTACACACTTTTCAGCTGCCACCAGCCTTTTTTTTCCTTGAAATTTTCATGTTAACAAGTCTTTTGGTAAAAGTTTGCTGGAACTGATATAGTGGAATTGATTTAGGGTAGATGAAGCCCCGTCTCACTACCTCAGCTATATGACTGTCTCTAAAACCTCCAGTGCAAATGTTTATCTGGTGAGGACTCTTTCATCTTCCAGTCATATAGAAGTTATGTCTTTTTTCCAGATGTTCTTTTCCATTAGCACTATATTGAGCTGGGACACTTCCATCATTCCTTGGCTTCTTGCTTTAATATTTGTGCTCCAGAAAACTGTATGTATGTATGCATGTACATCTCCAAGACCTCCCTGGGAATAAAAGCATGTCAAAATCCTGGAGGGAAGGGCTAGGATAATAATTCTAACCCATCTGAAAGCAAGGACTAGCACAGAAAATATCTTCTAAGTACTCATTTATTGAACTGTCTCCAAATATTGTTAAAGGCCAAAAAAGTCTAAACAAACCCCCAGGTTTTTATTACTTTAATTTCTCTTAATCCTTAAGAATACAGACTTAATGCCTTTAACTCATGAAATAAGAAGATACCTTCAGGCTAAATCGTGACTGGATATCATCTGGATTTCTCAGGAACACCTACCTGCAACACAGGAGACTGAAATTTCCATAGGAATTATTGGAAAAGATACTTACATTGCCACTGAAATGACAGTAGTTTTCTGACTTGTCTACAGGATTATCGGTTTGGAAGGACAAAAAGAGAGGAATGATTTGTCATAGTAAAAATTATTTGATTGTCTTATGATGCAAAAAAGTCTAATTTCCTTAGAAAAACAGGTGTTCTGGAGCACTCTGCTAATTGCTGACACAATCCTTGTTCCCTATGACACATGAGATCCCACTGACCAATCTTAAATTTTGTGGGATAAGGGTGAGGAGTAGGTGCCATCTAAAAACACAAAGTTTTTCCAAGTTTTCTGAAAGTCAGCAGCTAAGAAATAGAAATACTCCGTATGTCCCTTAAAAAGGAGAACAAAATCATTATACAACTAATACAATTAGCAGGGCAATTAACTGGTCAATTAGCACATGCAAACTAACTGATCAGCAAGCACATGCAGAAACGATCATACCTCTGCTACTTTTGGCCCACCTAGGGAGCCAAAGAAGTGTTTAATGAATAAAAAGTGTTGAAGAAATACTGTGGAAGGTTACATGAGAGGGATATAGTTGCTGTAAGGGAGACCTCAGAGCCTGGAATACCCTTATATCTGCAGTAGGAAAGCATTAAGGATGAGGAAAGGTGAGTATGACTTTGGAAGAATTAAGTGATTTAATAAAAATTGAAAATATTAAAAAAGCTAGTGATAAAGAAAAGAACACCTCAGACTACTTCAGGAGAGGAAATAACACAAAAAAACCAAGGCACATGTGATATAAGGATATAGGAGTCCAGAATACATTTTTCATTTTCCCAGTTTATCTTCTTTAATGATAACCTGCTATTGAGGCATGTTTTTGTTCATATTCCTCACACTATAACTTCTATAAGCATCATATCAGATCTCTGGATTTCACCATCCGAGATAGATACCAGCCATCAGTTGTGAGGTCTTTATTTGTGTTCATCTTCTACATTTTCAGCAGGTGTGAGGTCTTTTTAAGGGTTAAAAATCAGTATATATTTAGGTTAGGAACTGATGGGTTGAAAGCAAGCCTTGTCCAATCAACAGCATTAAGGTCAGGAAGACTTTCAAATCTAGTTATGGAACCTGTTCTCAGGTTCTACCTCCACCCTCTAGTGCTCTCAAATACATTTTTAAGTTTGTAAACAGTCCTGTAGTGAGTAAGCAGTACCAGCAGTGTCACAATTCCTGTGAAACCAACAGCAGGGCTCCGAGATGCCAACAGACACACGTTCTCACCCTGTGCTGCTGGAACGCGGTTACAGCCATAATTATGGGGCTCAGGTGGATGCTGCAATAGCTAACCTCTGCCATCAAAATTAAAATGTCTGGCAAGAGCAGACCTTACAGTCTGAAGGACCAAACACTTACAAAGCAAAACCACTGAGACAAAATTTGCAAAGAAATCAACACCTATGGAAACTTACCACCGTGTTGTGAACAGCTGACTGCAGAGACCAAACCACTCCAGCAAGGCTGAAGCAGGGCTACAGTCCTGCATGTAACATATGACAAACTCAGAAAAGCTCTGAAGCACCTTTTCATCATAGATTAGAAATCTACTTTCTGCATGTTGATTTATATTATGCACCATTGCAAATCTAAAACCTGCTAAGATGTGACAAGTTTAACTCTCAGATATTCCCCATGAGTCCTGCAACACTCCCAGGCAATGGTATCAGATACCAGTACATGTCAATAGCTCTGTTACCTTTCAGCAATCCTAAGGTAAAGCATTTCTATGCTGCTATCAAATTCACAGCACACTTCAGGAACTGTTTCAAAAGAATGTATAAACACTAGTTATTATTATTTTCAAATCTCCATGCTGTTTTTTGTTTTGTTTTACTTTTAAATTAAAAGTACAAGGAGTTTTCAACAGCCCAGACATCTAATTTTACAGCTCAAGGATTTTAGTGCTATTAAACATTAAAGCAGTAAATGCAAAACCGCAAAAAAAAAAAAAATCCATTAACCTGATATTATGAAGTAATTTGTTACATTTCCTAAGAAAGTAAGGGGTTGTTCCATGTCAAGAAAATTACAGAGACCACATATAGCACTTGTAAAATTTATTTCACAATTCTAAATGACATGTACCCACACATATTACAGTGCTCTATAAAAGCCTCAAAGAAACATCTTCTGGAAATACCATTTCCCTTATGACAAAGGAAGACAGAAGGTAGTAATTCTCAAGATTTTCCTTAAGTGTTTAACCATAGAATAAAATGGAAAGTGAAATTATACACATAAATCAAAATTTTCAAAGTTTCAAGTTGCTTTGTAGTATCTGGGATATGGGCAAAACAGAACAACTTTTGCATGACTGGTTTTAATCAATCACACCACAGGGATGGCCCCAAAGAATCCATGCCTTAGATTTTGATCTTGCAATTTGTATAATTAAAAGTACCGATATAAGATCAAATACTTATAGAACCAAAGTTTTAGAATACAGCCTTTAAGGCCACTTTGTGTGCAGTGGAAATAACTTACACAGCTTGTACCAAACCTTTTTTTACTGCTGCTTTGCCAAGGAGTAGCTGAGCTATGGCAGGCAGCTCTGGGTGGCTCACCTATTTAAATACAACAGTACATCGATTTAGTTTAACCTGTTCTGAAATCTGCTTAACCTAAGCACGTCATGCTTAATCCAAATCAGCATATTGTGCATGGAAGCAGGTGCAGAGCACATCAGTCATTCCTGTGGTCCAGAGACACCTCTGTCCAGTGGCTCTGCGAGCAACTTCCACTGCTCAGGTCACTGCTCAAATGACTACACCTCCACCCTCTTTTTCCAGACCATTACTAGATCAAAGACACATGACTTAGTAATAATATCTTCACTTATACTTTGTCAAGGTAATAGTGCTGCAGCTTGTAAACTCTGCATTAAGACATTCTCAGCCAAAGGGTTTTATCCTTGCATGTGTAACATGCTAGACCTATCATCAGACATTCTTCCCAAATCCATCTTACCTGCATTTATTGAAATGTGAAGACTCTGGTTCAAGCTGACTATTATTCTCCCTCTAAAATCAAAAGAGACAGAAATACACTTCCAAGTGAAACACAATGACCAAATGGATCACCTCTTTCAGAGAGTAAGGTCAGGAGCAAGGAATATCCTATCAGCTTTGTAGTTACAAAAGTTTATAAGAGGTTTGCTATTGTACTTAGTGAAATAAGGCCTCTGTTCTATTTTTTAATTAATTGTTCTGGTTTTGTAATAAAGATTTCATATTTTTAGCACCAGAATTTAAGGACAGTATACTGCATTCAGAGCTGTTGTTGGAGAAACGCTCTTTACTGTAACTTTGTCTTCTAAACGTCAAGCACTTTATTTACATGAATTCAAGTCTTCTAGAAATGAAATAACCCATTGCAGTGCTCGAGTGTTAAACCACAGAAGTTGCAGTCACTCAACAAGGAATACTATGGAATCAGTAAAGTGCTTGGGACTGTTTACAGCCTGGTTATGAGCTATAATAAGTGCTGAACCTGCTGAATACTTTAACACCTTCTCAGTAGTGTGTTTAGAAATGACTGCTATCCCAGATGCTTGTGTAACCTGAAAATATGCAGGAGGACGTGGCCATGCCTAAGATAAGCAGAAAAGAGAGAATAATGACTTACTGTGTGTAAACACAGGCACATAAAGACAAGACATTTTCTCAGCAACAACTTTAATGAGAACAAGATCTGTAAGACAGCTTACGTCTTTCTGGGCTCCCAGACAGCACATATTTTCAAGCTTTGCATCATACCGTTCTCAATCAACTGAGATGAAATATTTAATATATAAAGGAATGGGTTTATTTTCCTTTAGTCTTGGCTTTTACCACACACCCACAGGAGAGCACTTGGCTTAATCATAAATAAAGAGTTGCAGGAGCTCATGGAATTGAGCAACACTTGCTAACCTTTAGCTTTCTGGTTGAAAAATGACCTTCAGCGATGACCCCAGTGAATAGTGCTATCTGGAATAATTCCCTCACATCAAGAAACCTATTATTTTGCTATTATTAAGTTTTAGTAACACTGCTGGGAGAAACCATCTGTTAAAGGAGAAACAAGGTACTAACCCTTAGGTATGTGGGGACTGTTGTTTTCTGCAATCGGTTCAAGGCACTTTTCATTCATTTTATACAATTTCCTTTCACCAGTGTCAAGAAGATCAGAATAAGAAAAGACCAACATCCTTGTGATGTTTATTGCTCATCGACAAATAAAAGATATATTTACAGCTGCATTCACCACTTTACTAGGCCTATTAAACAAATGTGTTGCAAGAAAAAGCTTATAAAGCGAACTTAGCAACAGTAAAAACCCCATTGTTTGACTCCCCACAGAAGCTTCAATTGCTTCACAGTATGAAGTCAGGAATCCTTTAGATGAAAATAAACACAGAAGAAGTAGAGAAAAGGTACATTAAGGATGTTAAGAGGAGTTAAATCTTCCTTCACTGAATGCCTATCTTCCAATGCCTTGGTTTAGAGAATTATTTTGGAAAAAAAAACAACCCATCATCATCCTAGAGGGCTTTAGCATGGGTTGAGAATTTTTCGTGTTTGCATGTAAATATATTTTTGGGGTTTTTTGAGGATTTAAAAACAAAATAGAGAACGTAAACTGCAAATGCTGAACAAGCAAATCTCCTAAAACCTGAAATTCTTCATTACTGATGAAGTAAAAACACTAGCAACATGATTTCACAAGGATCATAAACAACTTTTTTGTATCTATTCCTGCCAAATCACAGTCTGAAAAGTACTGTATATTGCCTGTCATCAAATTCTTATAAATAATGAACATTTTTTACTCAGGCCAAAGAGATATGAGAAGCTGTCAGTGGTATTTTTGTCTTTCTCCCATTTTTGGCTACTAGACATTTTTTGGTGGAGTTTGGGTTTTTTTTTATTTTTCTTTAATGAAATTTTTGGCCCTTAATTTTTTTCTGTATTTTGACATTAAATATTCATAAAGATCCCTTGAACTATATTGCAATAGATCCCACAAAGCAGACAAGTCTCAAGTTTCTCATATAATCTTTCTTGACTGAAAAGTTTCCTTCACAATTGGGTTTCTGATATGAAAATTCAACCAAAAATGGTAATATGATTTTTTAATGTTGCAAGTCCATGGCAAACTAGTCTTTGCCATTGGACCATTACAGAATTCCCTTTATGTTGACTTTTTAATGTGCTGAAGTTTACAAAACCAGTTTTGAATCCATTCCTTGATGCTGGAGGTCCAAGTAGCAGAAGGCAATCAGTAGCAGGCAGGTGAGTTACAGGAAGTGCTATGGCACTGCGTTTTTCCATGGAAAGCAAAGACAACATAATGGACTATTGCTGCTTCCTGGTACATGGAATTGATTCTGTTATTGTGGCGCTTCCGAGGGAAAAGGCTGGCACTTTCACAGGGCAAATGAAGTTTCAGTCTGAAACACAGCACTGCATCCAGGAACAAGTCTTAGATCATTGCATGTAACTGGAAGACTCTTGTTGACTTTTAATAAGAGTTGAGCAGATTCTGATTGACAGAAGAGGCAATAAAGCACACCAAGTGCTCTAGTGAGACAGGGCAGAAAGACGTGACATAAACGACTGCCAAATCTCTGCTTTCACCTGAGACTAATAAAAAGTAATTTAAAGATGAGATTCAACTTTTATTTAATCAAAAATTATTTTTCAGCTACAGGAGTGATTCAAGTTTTGCAGCTACTGGCTACACACACAGTCTGGGTGTCATGCCAGGGCCGAGAGGTTTGGCAGGCATCCCTTCCATAACTTTGTGCTTGCAGGCCTCCTGTACATACTTGCACAGAAACTGTAAAAGGAATCTTTGACATGCCATTACATTCTGGAGGCCCTCCAAATTGCAGGTAAAATAAGAATGAGTAGAGTAGAAGAGGAACAAAGATTCGTCACTAAGATTATATATTCACCAAGAGCAGTGCAGCTAAACAGTGTATTTGGATGCCTGATTGTAATGTGCTGCAATTTACAAATCCTTTGAAGAGGTCTAGCATCAAAATGCCACAAAGAAACCCTGAGACAAACCAGAGAAACCACTCCTTGTGTTTGTAATATTGTGTCTCATAAAATGAAAAAAAAAAACCAAACAAAATTTGTCTTAAAGTACTTTTGCCTGGGTGATTTTTATAGGCATGAAAATCATCACAGGGTAAGAAAAAACTGAATACATAATGATGCATTCCTGCTTTACATTGTTTTGAAAGGCAAAAAAATAGTCTTCAGAGTGCTATAAAACGGTTTGCCAAAGGGATGCAGCATGACTGAAACCATATCAATTTATAGCTTAAACTAACAAGAAAATGCTTAGAGGAGAAGAACATTGAAGTCAGCTTTCAATTGAAGTTGTCAACAAGGAGAAATCACTCTTCCAAAATAAGAATTTGTAGCCTTGAGGGTGATCAGAAGAACCAAGATCAAGGGAAAAAAGGAATTTGTCAATGTGAGATAAACACATTGGTTTTAAAGCTGTGCTATGAGAGAATCATGATGGTTTCCTTTGTTTTAATGTATACAGTAGACTCAGTAAATTTTTCACCAGTTTAAAGATGGAGTTTCTTTTTAAAACTTCTCAAATATTGTTTTTTCAAAATTATTTAAGACCTTTCTTAACGGGAGTTTGAAATTATGGCTAAATTATACTACATATTTTTTATAATGCAATATTTTGATTATTTTTCAACATGTTCTATCATGTTTAATTCCAAATCCTTAACTGATTTAAATAAATGCCAAACATTAACTAACCAACACAAAACATTTTAAATAGTATACTCAAGAGGGCTTTTTTCCCCCCATAAAACAAAGATTGTTATCTTTATCCCTACAGGCAGTGAATTTCTTCAAGAAATGATGATTTTTGTAATTAACAGTGTCTGCACGCTGTAACTTCATCATCTTTGCCTGGCTACATGAAGAAAAGCAGGGCAGCAGTTTTAATAATATGTATTATTTCCATTGCAAACTTTTAGGATATTAATTGACCAAAAGTTTCTCAAAAGGCCTGACACAGATGCTCACCCTTGCACACCACCCTGCAAATCATGTAAATAGCATTAATCCTGTTTTCATTTAAGTAAAATATAACGCCTGCTTTCAGTGAAATAATGATGAGTACGATATCTGATGAAGAGTTTAATATAGCAGATGGTGTTATCACTTTGAAAGCAGGGAGTTAGCTGCAGAGAAGCAGCAACATGCAGGATATTCTGGTCTTGCACCTTCAGATGGTACTTAGTTCTTTAAAGCAGGAGCAGGAAAGTGATTGATGTTAGGCTGCAAACCGTCTGCTCCTTGCATCCCCGGCGGTGCTGCTGATCGCTTCAGAGCTCTGCCACAGCAATACTTACAGCAGCCTTTGTCAACAAAATGCAGTTATGAAAGGAACTAGCATGAATGCTCTGCCAAAAAATATTCCTGTCTCAGTGAGGAGGTCACTCCAGGTTTACTTGTAAGCACTCCTGAACTTCCTGGAAGTCACCCTTTGTGATATGGATGGATAATAAACCTAAATCTTGTCCTAACTCTTGGCAGACAATCAGTTGCCTGTCCACTGGGAGATGCAAAAGCTCTCCTCTCTGCCCCAGAAGTGGCCTACAGATACTTGTGCATCTTTTCCTAAGATATTTCTGAGCCGACATTGAGTTCTATGTGGCCTCGAGAAGTATAAAACATTACTTATCACGTGTTTTTTCCAAACATTTGTAATTCTGGTTATCAGCCCTTATACCCATGCATATTTAGACGTGGAGCCATAATCAAGGCCATTAGCTCCTAAACTGTTGGAATTTTACTGCTCTTTAATTCAATGTAAGAAATATAAAACCTTCAATCTATTACATATATACACACACACATATATATATATTTTTATACATATATGCGTATGTGTATATACAGTATCCTCTATTTTTTTTGTACATAGACTTCTCTGGACTATATATAAGCAAAGACCACAAGGCAATTCCTTATCCTGGTACAAAGTCAAGGTGATTTATATTTAGCATGAATTAACATCTTTATTGAATTTGAATTTGCTTTAGTAGGAAAACTGCTCTTTCTTAGTCATTCAAAACCAGTGAAAGATGTTAAAAATAGAAAACATTTTCATGTATGAAATCAAATCAGCCATGATTCAGTTATGGGTTATGTGGCTAGTCATTAATTAGCCATAATTTATGTCCAGGTGATCACTAATTGAAGATACTATACCTGTATTAAATATATTTGCCTACTTTAGAACTCAGAAAAGATGGTCTAAATATTCCCTACATTTTTGTTACTCAATGTAGTTGTAGTCCCTCAGTAAATTTTACTGCCCTCTAGCTAGAGAACAGAGTAAGATATGGATAAGCATGGTGAAACTCTTAATTACAATAAATTCTAAATTGCAAATATCAGCAAAGTTAAAGTAGGTGTGCTGAAACTCTGGCTCCTGCAATTGGCAATGAAACATTTTTTGCTGCTATAACAGACCTCAGCAGCCCTCCAAGATGATTAGTCAGCCCTAAGAAACCTAAATTCTTCTACATTAAATGTTTTATATTACACATTTTACATATTAAAATCTGACTATGAACATGGAGAGTATCAGTTTTTGTCTGCAACATTTCATCTCTCCCTTCCTTAGCAGAATACTACTATTTGAAATATTTGTGCTTGGAGAATACATTTTTCAACCCAGATGATTTCCTTCTAAGTTCAGTCTGCTCCTTCTGCCTGCTGCAGCTTGACTACTACAGAAAGTTGCAAGCAGTTCCAAGAACAGGTAAAAAAGGCGTATTTCAATGGGTAAGGCAGGCACAACTGCTTCTTAACCACACTTTTTCCAGACAAGAGCAGTGTCCAGTGCTTAGCTACACAACCTGAGGTCAGGTAATGCCAAAATCCCTCAAGTCACTCAAGAGAATGCAGTGGGTAAAACAGAAAACAGATCCCTCAAGATGTGCAAATTGCTGCATGTAACTGCACCAGACCCCATTGCAGCGACAGAATTATACAGACCACTCTAAAGGCTCAACATCTCATTTTCATACTGTATTATCTTTGTTCTTTACCATATTTATGAATCAGGAAAATAAAAAAATCCCAAACCCATTAGAAATACAAAGAAAACCATGCATAATGCTTGAATTACACAATTACATCCTTCATGGGCCTTTCAGGCCCACATGCTTCCAGTGTAGCTCTGTTAGGCTTATATAAATATATCCCTCCTGTCCTCCGGAAACACAATCCATTTCAATCTCTAATATAAATAGTTTCTTTTTAACACACAGTGTGTGCTGATTTCACCTTAATTATATATTTCCCATTGCGAGAACTCAAACTGTAGGATACTGGGAAAGAATTTAACCAGCAGCCTATAAAGAATAGGGGCTGAATCTTGGCTTCCATTAACACCTCATTAGCCAGAGTCTGTACTGTACATAAAATGAGCTAATGATTTTTAAATGAAGTTGTCAACCTATAACTTAATAATGCAGAAATCTATTTCTCTGTAATATTAACAAGATGTAACACATTTTTATGTCTACAAATCAACATGCAGTTTTTTGGAGTACATATATCTTGGCTGGTCATCTTCAAGCACTGACATTTAGTGCAGTCATAACACTAATACCACAAGTGGTACTAATTGCAGTATAAATTTGCAAATGGACATAAGATGATGCTTGGAGGAAAACACCTTCAAGTCCTGGATATAAACCTATCTGAACTTACTATAAGTGAAGTTAGAACCATGAAATGACTGCTAGGTGGTTATAGGACCAGTTCGAATCTCATAAAGGAATGGCCAAATTCACATCTGAGTTTACTGTGAACAAAGGCCATCATCTACCTTAGCAAAAGTCACCACTACACTTTGCATTGACTTGACAGGTTTAACAGTAGTTCATGAATGCAGGACTTTCATTAACTCCCACTGAAGCAGAGTAAATGGCTGTGGAGTCAAACAGGGGTTGCAAAATATATCCCTTAATTGGCAGGGGGATTGTGGTATTCCTATCCATCAGGCGACCCCTCTGCAAGGGTTAGGACCTGATCTTGTTGCTGTGGGTTTGGAGACGAGTGCACTGCAGGTGAAGGTCTGGTTTGCTGTGAGAGCAAAAGGTTTCCATTCACTGTGAGACCACTAACTCACTTTCACTGAGCACCATTTTAAAAGTGATTTAAAGAGATAATTTGTGAATTTATAAAAATGAAAGGAGTCTCTCTTTCTAATGTGTGGAAGCTTTCTCTTGACTCTAAGGAAACAAGACTTTAAAATAGACTAATTTTAAATATCCTTCCATAACAAAAAAAAAAATCTGATGTCCATAATCTCATCATACTCATCACAGAAGCTTTTAACTTTCCAGTCAGCACTAGCCTATCTTGCAAGGGCCTGAATCCCAATTAGCCACCAACACCTGCAGTTCCAAAGGGAGGCAGCTAGCAGGCCTGCTGACTTCCATGTTCCAGGGTCTTTGCAGTGAAATTTTTAACTGAGGCTACAGCTACTCCACACTGAAAACTTACACGTATGGGCTTCATCCTCTGTACCACAACAGCAGCTCACAGGACAGGCTGAAGCAACTTCACACAGAGGGTGCACGACCACCTCTTTGTAACTGCCCCGCACCTCTCTGGTACCCACAGCAGCCTTT
This sequence comes from Callaeas wilsoni, assembly GCA_013398955.1. NCBI lineage: Eukaryota > Metazoa > Chordata > Aves > Passeriformes > Callaeidae > Callaeas > Callaeas wilsoni. The sequence continues at coordinate 141,127 of VWPU01005807.1, forward strand.
CTCTGGAGCAAATGCAATTAAGATGAGGGACCCTCCTGCTGTTCCTGTTTGATTAGTGAGGACAGCAGCGACATTTGCTCATTGTCTTCATGCTTGGTCGCTACATTCTTTTGGCTGGGAGGGTTGCAGTAGCTGTTCCCAGGGTGGCAGGCAGGTATGCCATTTCCAACCTTTGGCTGGGGATACGAGGTCAGGCACCCCCTGGCTGCAACACTGCTTGTAAAATCAGTCACATTTCCTAAGGGTGAAAAATGTGACAGGGTATTGTACAAGGTGAAATATAAGATGGTGATGTGTGTGACCGTGGTAGGGAATTTGTGAGGACAGATCTTTCTGTGTCGTTGGATCTGAGGGAACTGCCACCAGGCAGGGAAGGTTTGGCCCTCTGTGAGAAATGGATGTTTTAAGATCTCTTTGAAGATATCAGAGTTATGATGTGTTATGGCCAAATTACTGGCTCACTTCTGAAAAGAGAAGTAGTATGCAGTGAAATGTACACTGGTTCCAACTATCGGAAAGCAATTACTACTACAAGTGAGCAGAAAAGCAGTTAATAGTCACAGCACCATGGTGGGGAGCTTGCCAAAACTGCCTGCTAAGCCAAAGTCCTGAACCAACATAACACTAGGACTATTTGTCTCATAGACTGTGCTTTTCTCATCTCCCTCACCTCATCACAAGCAAACAAATATCAATAATAATTATAACCCTAGCAGTTACATCTAGAAATAAATCAATATTCAAATGCACATTTTCAACAGTAAGAGATGTGAAAGGATTATACAATCAGCATTTGGCACTCATTCCTACTGTACTCTGAAACCATAGGTTAAAAGAAAAGTGGTTTATATGTTAAAAGGGGTCATATAATTTATTTCATTCAGAGCAATTAATTGTTTACTTACAAGACAGCTTTCCATGACAAATACGTCTTTCTCTAAAACATTTCACTGCCCTATAAAAGCAAATCCCACTTCTTACAGCTTCCTAGTAGGACATTCGGACCAATTATCCTATTCAGCTTCTCCCTTCCTTATAATTGGTAATTTATCTTGCTATATAAAACACAATTAAACCATGTTTCTAGTAAATCTGTATACACATGGAGCTCTAGATGTTGCTAATTCTTAAATCTTAGCCATTCCTAAAATAGGAATATTCTAATGTACTTCACACTGATGCAGCTTAGTTATCACTTGCATAACCATCGAAATGTTCTTGATTAAATTGGAATTTGCTCATTCCCAACTATGTCAGCAAAAAAGCATTTTCTTTTCATCTATGCATAAGAGGTAATATTCAAACATTATTGATTGGCCAATCATCAGTTTATCTTGCACAATTACATTTTTTTCTCCTATTGCAATGATCATCTGTCATACTTGCCTAAGTATATAATCTACAAATGTATGTCCTGCTGCAGAGAACAGAAATGCCATGACTATGCACAGGTATTTTTATATACATGCAGGATTAAACTCAAATCATGGGGAAGAGTTTAAATCACATGCAATCCAGAACAGAATGGGGACACTGAAGCAGCTAAGGAAGAATGGTTCAGCCTTCTGGTAACAGAGACTTAAATAATTTTAAACAAAAATAAAAGTTATAAGTATTCTACATAAATATGTCAGAAAAAATAACATTTTTTCTTTGGGTAACTCAGTTAAACTGCAAGCAGACTTACACTGGCAGTTACTCATTTTAATTATAGTGTGATGACACTTGCTAGTTTAGAAAATGAATCATATGGTTGCACAGGAATTCAGTCCTTTTGACTTAGCTATATTTGTAGACAGATAGAATTCTAAAAGTGAAACAGACATTTAATTGTTCAAAGGTTATATGATGCACATTTATTCAGCAATAATTTCAGGTTATCTTCTCTATTTCTTTCCCTCTTATTAAGAAACCTGACAGCCTTCTTTCAGCATGGAGAGTAAGAGAATGACATGCAGATCTAACACACTTTCAGGTAGAAAAACATTTCAGTAGTCTAAAATCATCACTGCCAGTACCTTAAGTCTTCCAGAATTCAATGAACTTAATCTAGGATGCAGTTGAGTACAAGGAAACAATTCACAAGATTTCTGAACAGAAGCATTTTACTGTATCAAAGGACCATAATTTAATCCTGATGCAATACATTCAGTGAAGTCAATGAACTTGCACAGCATAAACTCTTTAAAAACCTGACACACTGACCTACCTTTATGTGACAGACGTAACCTTGGTTGCCTCGTATCTGCTGCGTGACATCCAGCCGGTAACTCTAGTAACAAGCCATACAGTGCCAGGATTAGAAGGTCCTGGGCAGATGCCATCCTGCCCAAGATAAAATTCTTGCTCTCTTCTCTGAACTGCTGTTGTTTGTTTGTTGTTTTGGTGGCAGGTTTTTAAGGCTCCAGCTTCCACTTCTACTTTGCCAGTGCAGTTAGATCTCTCTCTTTGGTCAGTTTGTGGGGTGCCTCTGTGGGAAATTCAACGTTCATCAGAGCAGCACACAGCCTCAGCTAGCCATTTGTCAAACTGTGCAAATGTCACATAAAAATATTCCCTCCCTAGGACAATTGTTTATAAAGTGCGAGGACATTCCAAGGCGTTACTCTGCAGTGTTGTGTCTTGAGCTGTCTTTAGTAACTCTGCCAGTGGATTCAGGAAGAAGCTGTATTTTCAGTCCCTCCTGCAAGGCAATTCATTCAGAGAAGGAGGGAGGGAAAAAAAAAAAAAAAAACGGAAAAAAGGCGAAAGCACCCTCCTCCTTGGTGCTCCTCAGAACTCAGCCCCTTGCTCTGACTTGCCAAACAGCTAGTTTTAATTCACCTTTCACCTTTGCTAATTAAAAACAAGAAGTGCCATTCCCTCCTGGAGTTGCAGGATCCACCCAGCGGGAAGCCGGGCTGTCAGGCTGCTGTATTCACTGAGAAAGTTCAGGGAGGGTTTAGGCGATGTACAGTACTAGCTGCTTCTAGGAAGCGTTTTAATCCACGTGCCGTGCACTGATTCCTCAATTGCTTTGTGGTTTCACGTTGTAAAGCACCAGGAGAAGGGTCAGAATTCCTCCTGTCCCTCCCTCTCAAAAAGTCATTTCAGCTTTTGTTCCCAGCTCAGTTTTAAAGGAAGATCAACCCTTGCATTAACCATTTAAGTACATTATCACTTAGCATTGTTAAACAGCCTGCTCCTAAGTGGATCAGGGTAAAAAGATTCTAGTTGTATATACTTTCTCACTTAAAGATAAATTATCTGCTTTTTACTTTTTTTTCTCTTATTCCTTTTCTTTTTTTTTCCTTTTCCCCTTATGTGCTTTTACACAGTAGCTTCTCCCCTTTGCATTTTAAATGTCTCTAAGTCTGGAGCCTGAGGTCATCTATATATATCAGTAAAATTATTTATCTGATTAGATGCCTGTAGGATTGGGCAGTATTTAAAAATATATAAAAGCCTGATCAAAGCACAATGATGATTAACAGCATCAGATTTAAAAGTGCCAAGCAGCTACCTCTTACATTGCTAACAAGTACCAGAAAACTTCATCTCTTTTTTGCATGTGCAACTTAAAAATATACCCATGGCAAGAACTAGGTTTTTATACATCAAAACTACAGATGTCTGGAATACATTAATTAAGGAATAAAGTTCTCAGTAATTAAGATCTCATGCATATAATCATTTAGGATTATGCAAGGTGCATTTTAGACATTAACAATTGCACTTTTTTAATAGGATGAAGCATTAAAGTCATGTTAAGTCTTTATAATTCTCATTGTTTTTTACAGAAAAAGAACCACAAAGAAAGGAAAATGAAAACTAATACATGCATTTGACAATAATGCACTCGAAAAAAATTGGTAGTCAACCAGAGACAATAATATCTGGAGAGAAAGATTTAATAAGACATGTCTGTATGCCAGCAAACTGAAAAGAACTCAGAACAATAATACAATGAAATGCTAATAAATGTAATAGCAGGATACATGGATGGGGGAAGACAGATCTGTTCAAGAAGAACAAAATATGTGAACTACTAGGACAGAGAAAAAAAAATGCAGCTTTGGTGAAAGGACAGAAGTAAATCATCAGAGTGCCCAAGGACTCCTGGAGGCTGCTGTATAATCAGGAGCAGGGAGCAGGTCATGTCTACCTGTTAGTTCTCCAGGAGCAGGTCACATCCACATACCTGCGCTTGCTTTGAATCAGCTGGAAGCTGTGCCAGCAGCAGTTGAGCCACGGGAGCACGAGCTAAATCACACAGCTATTTGCTCCAATTCTTGCACACAATTGCAGGCTGCAGTGGATTTTATGCTGATGTGCCAGCTGTCTGGCAGTAGCTCAGCATGAATACTTGAGATATTGTTAGTGGAGAAGGCAATGCAGGCTCTGCCTCCAAGCACAGACCTCAGCAGGGATGAGTTTATATCCACCTGATGGGATTGTTATTACTGGCACCTTTCTGTCGTACTGAGGCATGCAAGTGTTCTTTGACCATTAAGATCTGCTGTTAAGCAGCATGGTCTGGTGCCTGCTAAGGTTAGTGAAGATTCTCCTTTGGTTGTGATATTGTGAGTTCTTATTGAAATATTTACATTTTTCCTAAAAAAAGAAAAGACAACCAAAACCACTCCACATACAATTAAGACATTTCTCAAAGACGCGCTGTCATCATAAGCCTACAAAATGTAAACATTTCTGATTCTGAGGTAGTCCAATTGGAATTTTTTCTTTGAAAGACCTTGTGGAAAATTTAACACTTCTTTTTACTTATGACATGTATTTTCAAAAAGGACACAAAAATCCAGGTGTGAGCTCACACTATGAAAGCTAAAACCATATTCAGTGAGTAAAGCAAACATTAGTGCAAAATCTCAAATCTTGCCTCTCTCTAGAACTCCTTTCCAAGCTGCTATATGGTGTCATTTATTAATTTTTCTGGACTTCAACTGGCATCTGAGATGCTGAAGAGACTGAATAGGTACACTTTGGTTATCCTGAGATGGTACCAAAAATGTTAGTGTGGCAAATTCAAAACAATTTCCCCAACATTAAAGTTCTGTTTTCATTTTCCGGCAGGGGAAAGGGAACTGGAGGAGAGAGGGCACAAGAGAGCTGCTAGAAGCAAGGGCCTTGTTTTGTATTTAGACAAGACGTAGGGTGCAGCAGGTCTATTCAAACAAATACACGCATACGAATAAGGGCAATTCCCCCACCAACCTGAGCTTACATGCACTCACTTGCATTTCTAACCCCACTCGTCCCAGCCATTACACAACTCCCCGGCTCTCTACAAACACAACGTGAACCAGGGCTGGAGCTCCAGAGGAGTCAGAAATACCCGAACAAGCTGATTTTCATATTTGTGCCCAAGGACAAAGCTTTTTTGTCTGAAATCTGATTCTCAAGCAGGGTGGGCTGTGTGAGTGCCTCAGGCTCCTTCCCTGCCTGCCGAGGGAAGGGCTGGGGCAAAGGCACAGAGGCAGAAGCTGGAGCTGCTGCTCAGTGTTCAGGCTTTGGCTGTCAGCAAGAAATCTGGGAATGGCTGCTGGGCGTGGGGAAAGATGCCTGCACTGGAAAGTAACCTAACAATAGGAAAGGAAAATTCACATATCGGTACATGAAGGAGATTGATGATTTCCCTAAGTTTGTGTTCTGACAGGGTGAATCCTCTCTTTATAATTCTCAAATTGCTGTGTGAGGATTGCAAGCCCTTACACCTTTACACAACAAGTTTTGTTGTAAAGCAAGGGGTGGAAAGGTACACACAATTTCAACTCAAGAGAAATGTGTGGCCTCAGGCAAGGCAGTCAAGCTCTATACCTCAGCATCTTTTCAGTTTAATAGGCACACTATCTTGCCTCAAGGGGTGTTTTGGAAGACTTTTTCCTATACAGTTTTAAACAGTAGGTAGAAGGATGGCAACACAGATGTTCAAATATTGGGATTCAGTCTTAGATCAGTACAAACACAAAGCCCCAGGGCTGTGGAGCCCTCATGTAGTACAGTACAAGGGTTCTGAAGAGTAAACGAGGTGGATTTACTCCTTATTTTCTGTTTAATAAGGGAAATAGAACAGATCTCTGTCAAATCTGAGTTTGTTTCAGCAGTAAAATTGCCATTTAAGTAAATACTGACAGTAAAAAAAAAAAAGCCTGAAAACATGCCTGTAAGTAACAAGTATTTGAAAATTCAAATGCAAACCCTATATTTGATTGCCATTGTAGAATGCCTATAATTATACTATCCTAAAGAGGAAGATGATCAGCTTTTTAAAGGGGGGGGGAGAGATTGCTGTGTACATATGCATTCTTTATGTACAGTAAAGAAGTTCATTAAAAGAACTACAAATTAATTGTGAGTTGCTGTGGAGTCTGTGAACCATAGTTTGATTTGCTACAGCTGCTGCAGATCCCGAGCAATCGTAATGCAATCATTGAGTCTGTAAATCTAAGAACTCTAACACAAAATACTTCTGACATATTGTGTGAACTGGTTTAAGTTTAACTGATAGAGTGAAATATAAACGCAGGAGCACGACATAAATAAGTAGATCTGCAGCTACTAGCACCAGTAACAAATTCTGAACATTATAACCATAAAGCAAAATGAAATGTTTAGAAAATTTAAAGCTGGGGTGGTCCAAGATTTGCCATAACCATATCTAAAAACCAGGTTTAAAAGTTATAAGACTGCTTCCTTCTTCTGATGACAATGCACTGAACCAAAGCAGGGATTCTTTCTTTCTGTCTCTGTTTGACTAGGAGTTCAGTTCTAAAGAAGGTGAGCAACCCCAAAAGGAGCTGTGTGGCCTTCACCAAAGTTCATGGTACCTGTATTTGCATTAGTACAGTATCTGCAGCAGATGTAGTGCACGGGTAATGACATCTCCATTTATTTAACACAAAAAGATTTAAAAGGCACTTAAGTAACAACTTCTTTTACAGTGCTTCATCTGTAAATCTTTTTTATGTCACTACTTTTCCTCTGGGCATTGCAGTTCATATTGACACGTTGACTTTCAAATTCTGTCATACAAAAATTCTTAAAGCAGATGTAGGATTTGAAGGAAAGGTCTATAATACATCATGTAATTGTTAACTCTGCCTTCTCTCTGCCTTTGAGGTGGGAATTCATGTCTGCTTCAGTCTTAGTTACAAACTGGCCACTGTCTCGCTTATGTCAGCTGTTCTGAGAGAAATGGTTACACCAAACTGCGCGTCAGGCACTGCAGCATCCTAACTCCCAGTCTGCCCATAAAAATTCCTTGGACACGTTGGTTGAGAGTGCTGACAAGACTCAACAAAAAGGGAAAAAAGTGATCCAACAGGTGAGTAATCACTCAATAGTATCTTCTAGAATCTCTCTCAATGAAAAAGGAGCAGACCCACGACTTCAATGACCACACTGACCACTGACCCTCAGGAGGATTTGCTAACTGATAGCAGAGGAATGCTGCCAGATCTTGTTTGTTACAAGGAAATAACAGTAAATAATAATAAGACTTGGTCTTCTGTGGAATTTTCAGATTAGAAGTATTTTAGGTCTTTGGTTTTGTCGTCAGGAATTGGACCTTAACCCTGAGTGAAACTAGAATGTTTGTATGAGATGTCTCCAGGATGAGGAAGTGTTATTTCTCTTGTTTTATACACAGTGCATTCTCTTTGATCCAAGATCAAATTTAGACAATCTTCATTAAGCAAATGTGTTTGACTGAACATGAACCTGTACTTCAAACTAGCCACAAAATTACATGATAAATTAATGCTCTGGAGGAAGAAAAAGAGCCTCAATTAAATTACATTCCTTAACTCCATAAGGACGGGGTTTTGACAGGTAAATATAGAAACATACTGTCCTTGGAACATTGTTGTTTGCAGTAACATCCTTTCTATGTGTAATTACAGGAGAATGTCAATACTGCTTGGGACATAGATTGGGTATTTTGGCTAACCTATAAAAAACAGGTGGAATAAATATTTCTTTCTTCAAATTCAGACCTCTTAACAGATTTCTTTATAAGCTAGACTAAAAAACCAGGCATATCAGTGTATCTTATTCCTGAAATCAACTCCATGTGCCTGACTTATGATTAGTACATGGGTCACAGCAATCTGTACGGTTAGTTATGGATGAAAATCAAATTACTGATTTCTCTAGAGGAATGTATTTTTGATGATATTTTTGCTGCTAAATAATTACTGAAGTCTTTCAAAAGAAAAAAATAAATGAAGCAGTTAGCTGTTTGTTGAAGATGAAGAAATATGGCATGACATTTTTCCTATCCTGGTCACTGGGCAGGAAATAAAAATGTAAGGGTCAAAAAGTCTAATATTAAGTAATTATATCTATCTGATATTTCCTATTAACTCAGAATGAGGGATATATTTTATTAAAGGTTAATGATGCCCTTTTTATCTCAAATTATCAATGTGAATACCGTTTAGTTGTCCCTTTACATGATTTTGCTTCTGGTTGATTTCTTCTTGGTTCTTCATTATTTAAAAGGGAGACAAAACAACAAACAAATATCTAGTTAAGAAAGGATGATATTTTATGTTTTAAAGGTGCCATTTAGTGGCCTCAGTTCTTAAGTATTAATTTCTCTACAGAAGAATAAGTGATTTGGCCATTGTTGCAGACAGCTGTAGAAAAAATATTTCTTTCCATGATTAGATGTGCAGAATTGTAACCTACACATTTTCTGTCTGAAGCCTATGACCATCATTTGATGCGATTATCATCTCAAGGTGAAATGAAGAGCATTTGTTAAAAAATAAACCATTTTGACTACAAATCAGTTGCAGGTTTTAAAGCTGCAAATGCATTTTGATGCAGAATATTTAAAAATCCATACCAGTTATATTGCCCACTAAAAGATCCTACATACCTATTTGAGCAAGGTGATGACATTATCAGTTCTGGACACAAGTTCTGGACTATACTTAGTTTGCATTTTTAGTCCTAGTAGTGGAAGACAAATGCCATGACGGATCCCAAACACACAGAGCTGGTATATACTGTGATTTGCATCAGTGGGACATAATCTACTTTCAGGAATGCATTAGATTTGTTGTGACATCAATGTGGGTCCAAAACCTGAGGGAAAGATGAAGGAAATCTAAAGAAATTCTTTTGGCATTTAACAGAGAGTGTGCTTGGAAGTGAGCTGTCTGTATTCAACCCCAGCACACAAAGAAGCTTAGCGGATACGCTTCTGTGTCACAGTGGTTAAAGCATTAATTCTTCCCGTGGCTTAAAGATGTTCCTAGGTATATATCCTGCTTTGAATCCCTGTACAGCTGTCAGGCAGCTAACACCCAGGTGCTGGGAAGCTGAGTACTGAAGCAAACAAATCCCCAGTGTTTTGCAGCAGTTCCTGGTGAGCAGTGGCTGATCTCACTGCAGCCATGGGGAGCTTTGGGAAGGAGCTCTTGAACCCTTCAGACTGTACAAAACCTCCCCAAGAAAAGAACCCCCAGTGTGGTGAGAACTGAAAAATTAATTTCCCTTGAGGTCTTCAGAAATCCCAGCACTAACCAGATAACTTTCAAAGGAGAAAACCACAAAATCCATTGCTGTGTTTCTAACCACTTTACTGTACGCACACACCCTCCCCACACCCACGCTCTGTGTAAGGGAACTTCTGGTCTGACTGACTGACTGCTCTTTGCTCTGTGGTAGCTGAAACAAAAAGATCTGGCTCTACATTCAGAGCTTGGGTGTTCTTTACACCACAAATTATTTTTTTTCCATCTGCTTTATTATTATTATCATGAAGAAAGTATTTATCACTGGATTTCGCTTTTGACATCTGTCTAGAGAGATATTTATTTGAACCACCATCACATTCACTTAAGGAAAAAGAGAAAAAAAGAAGTAAAAAAACCCCCGAAACCAAGGGCTTTAATAAATTTTCTTTATTGAAGAGCCAACAACTTCAGCTTTCAAGAAGTCTCTGGACAGGGTATCAAACAGCATTAAGTAAATCCTTTAAATTACAACCTTGAGGAAGTGAAAGAGGCGTTTCAGTCTATTTTACAACTAGGTAAGTTAATCGTTTGTCTCAGGGAAATAAGTTGTCTGCCTGTTAAAATAATTTATATCATTATTAAGGCCGTACAAATATTACCCTCATCTGCTGAGATACTGCCCTCTTCATAATCATATGACATTGTTCCAGTAGCAAAACCTATGGTTCTAGTCATTAGAACAAATACTCAGAAATCCAATGCTATATTTGTAGAGTGAAAGCGCAAGAGTGCTGCTAGATGTTAAGAAAAACATCAAAAATCGAATCCTGAGGCTGTGTTGGCTGATACAGAAATTTCATCTACACAAATTTCCCTTATTCCGAAGAACAGCAATGACAGAAGCATAAACAGGAGGTGAGCAATTGTCTGTATGTGAAAGGCTGTCCTCAGACAAGGGAGGTTTGCTCCCTTTCTGTAGCAGAGCTGAATTCTAAGTTAGAGGCTGGAGCTGTAAAGCAAGCTACCAAGAAAATCAAGGCAAGCTTCATAGCAGCAGGATGAATTAGATGACGGACTGGCTGGCTCGGGATGTGGTCAAAGCCATGTTATTTGAGGCATTTTTAACCAGGCTGCCCTGCTGGGGAGGTGTACCGGATGATGTATTAGTTGTTTTCCATCCCTGGATGCCATGATCTTATAAATGTTGTGGCTCAGGATCATGTCTATTTTAAATTTACAAAACCACTTTGTGTGTAGTGGGCAAGGCAAGGATTAGAGAGCCAATTAATTAGACCAGCACAGGACTATTTTTACAGGGGCTGTACGTTTGTACATTGGGTGAAGGCACAGTGAAACCACATTTCTCTGGTTAATGTCTCTGTAGGGATTCTCTGAATCATAATTTGTTTTTATATGTGACCATCTTCCTCCAAGACCAAAGAAGGGCATGACCTAAAAGGAAGAGTCACCATAGACTGTAGTTTAGTCTGCTGTGACTTCCCTACTCTAACACAAAGCACATGTGTAGTCCCTAAAATAGAAAAGTTAAAGTAGACAAAACCAGAAGGACAGACAAATTATGGCTACTTGGGGGAATCCTTGATTTACAATACAGCAAGTTGTACAGTCTGGTGTTGCCGTGCTAGTTGATGCTCAGCATAATTACCATAGAAGTTGCTATGATAAAGTTTTAAAAATAACAATAATTAAGATATTGTTGAATCATCTGGAATATGGGAGTGCTCTGTAGAATGTGGAACCCTCTCATTTTGGTTCCTATGTATCACTCCTGCAGTCTTTGTAGCTCTTATTCCTTCAGTTATATTTTCCTATGATTTCAGAGCCAAATTATTGCATCATCAGAAAGGCCAGAAACAGGATGGCTTCATTCTCTGGATGAGTAAAATTACTTGATTCAATTTCTATTAATAGGGACAGCTAGGAAAACCAAATATCCTGAAATTATTACTGTTGATGAGAAGTGCGAATATGCTATTAACATTCATTCAAAAAACACTCTTTTATGCTTTAAATTTATAAAACAGAATTTTTGGGGTTACATCAAGTTAGTTGCATCACTATTTGTGAAAAAAATGAAAACACTATAAATAAAATACATTTCTTCTCTTCCAATAATCCAAGGGAACAGATTCACCCTTCTGACTACAAACAGTTCCACTGATTTTAACTGTGTCATTCATGTGCTTTAAGTTAATGTTCAGTGATCTGCTGGGTTGGGCTTCAAAGTCCGGTATTTTTTTAGAAACAGAAAAATAGGAAATGAAACAGAAAAATATTGTTCCCACTTGTGGAAAAGAACAAGGTATTTCTTAGTTTTAGACTTGTTTATCCTGTTTTGGGAATTTGCCCAAAACAGGTGATAATTTCTGTGAAATTGATTCCAGATAAAGACCACAATTTTGCTTCTCCACAGTAAAAAAAAACAAAACAAAACAAAACAACCCAGTTCTGAGGTGGTGAAAAACGGAGATGTTAGTTGGGCAGAACCAGTTCTAGAGATGTGAGGGCAAGCAAAGGAGGGCCAGGGATGGATCCAAAGTGGGATTGGAAAGTATGTCTGCAGTGCTAAGGGAACTGAGGGACGCTTTCTGGCTGCAAGAACCTGTGTCCGTACAGGTTAGGGATAACATACTATAGACAGATCGGTCACATCCACTTGCATAAAGTGTGGACCGAAGGTTTCCCTAGAATCCTGAGGTCCTGGGGTGTGATTATCATCCTCTGTGTTTTACTAGTTTCAAACTGTCTAATAATATCTTGAAGGCTGTTTTACAGTTCACTGGTTTGGCAATTTTATGAAACAAAATTAAGTTTCTGTGGTTGCATGCCATCAGGTGAGTAACTTAGTGACTAATCAGCACTCACTATAGGTAATTTCTGGTCTCAAGGTTAAAGCCTGCTCAAGGTTGAGAAGATTCACCTGTAGCGTGTATTAAACTGATGGTTATGAATAAAAAAAATTGTTAGGAAAGGAAAGGAACTAAGCAGTATAACCTGTGGAATTTATACCCTGTTTTGACTGCACTAACACTTTACCTGAGGAGAAACAGGGTAGTAGACTCAGACTGCATCTGTGCACATGAACACTTTTGTTCTGATCAAGACTATGACTTTGGAGGGAATTTTCTGATTCACGCACCACACCTTGATTTACATTGCACAGCAGTGAGAAAAGATGTAAACTGGATTCCTTTGGGATGAAACTAAACTGGAAGATACGTTTGAATGCTGCATCCAACATGCTCCTGCTGTTGCTGGGCACCAGTCCATGGTAGCAAACTACAGCTAATCCAAAACTAAGCTCCTGGAATTCATATAGCATAGATGTCAGGGCTTGTTAATGTTATAAAAACTGATCCCAGTGACTGCTGTCTCCTGACTGCTGGCAAATTCATATTGAATTTGTTGAATGAGTTCAGACACAACTATTTTCATGGAAAAAGCTAGGAAGTGATTAGGCTCATAAAACTGTTAAAGCAGGAGCGTGTATTTTACCTATCCTAATCCAATACATCAGTGATTAGATGTGCACAGGTGAGAGATCCAAATGTAAACGATGTCAAAATTTATTTAAATTCATAAATATGAACTCCTCTTGGTTTTGTTTTTTGTTAATTTTCTTTAATATGCCAGTGCATAAAGTTGGCCTGTGGTCCAGTATTTTTGCATTCCCACCTCAAAAAACAGGATTCTCTGACACAGATCTGCTTGGACCCTTCCTCTGAGGTTCACTATGGATGTAATCTTTCATTCAGCAAAAACGTATTTTTTTTTTCGTGGAGACATAGAAGAAGAATTCTGCATTCTATTCAACTTGAAACTTAATTTTCATTTTTAAAGTACCAAAATCTCATTTTCACTTTTTAAGCACTGAAGTACAATTATTCACATAGCACTATTCACAGGACCTCCCCAGATCTGGCACTCAGTTCCCATGTTCAGACCATCAGACTAAAACACTCAGCAGAATGGAAGCCTGTCTGAGAAAGACTACTATTACTTGTCACTTTTATGGAAATGTGCCATTTTCTTCTAAAAAAGGGGTGTGCTTGATCAAGAAAGCCTACCAACTAAAATTATATATTTATAAACACATAAATCTTGATCAGCCGTAGCTGGGAGCTTATTTCTCTGTGGGCTGAACACCCAACAAATGACCAATTGACTTTTATGTTTGAATAGCTGTAAGATGGAAGGAATTATTTGGTACTGGAGGTCATATTTTATTTATTTCAGTTCAAGGGCCAGTAATTTTCCACAGCTAATATCCTGTTTTTAAAATATCTTTAAATTATGTCCCTAAAAATAAAATTGCATACTCACAGATGTCTTTCACTGGCACTTAACTTTTGGAAAGTCTTAATTCTAAGCTTGTGTCACTGAACTGGTTCTTTCCAGATATATTCTCAGGAATTTGTCTTAGAGTAAAGATTTCCTTGTGTATTTTCTCCCAGATTTTACTGTCTCAGGATCTTATGATTATTTTCTGTAGAAGACCCCCAACATGGACTCCCAAACCCCATGATCCAAAAAATATCTTTCACTGAACAATAATTTACCATCATCACCTTTCCCAGTTTTTGGTGGGGTTTTTTGGGGGGTTTTTTTTGGGTTTTTTTGTTTGTTTGTCTGTTTTTTGTTTTTGGTAGGAAATTAATAGTTATGAAGAGGACTGCCCTGTTTGAAAGAAACAAGAAATACGTATAGAATTCACTAGAAAGTGGTCTACGTTCCTTTAGACAAAGAAAAGAGAGAGAGTGCCCTGGTGCCAAAAAGAGTTTGCAAGCTGCATGTCAGAGAGGAGCCAAAGCAGAGCGATGAAGTTGGTACACAGTGAAATTGAGAAATGTCATTTCAGGTAACTTTTTTTAGGATAGGATGTGAAAACAGTGAAGGCAAAACTACAAGAGAAAGTTTCAAAGGAGCTAAGAACAGAGTCTGTCGTAGTATGAAGCTCCCAATGAGAGGATGGACACAGGCGGCTCATGTCTATGGACCACTTCAACTTCACAGCAGTGGAAGAAGTGAGCAGTTCTGTTGCCTTTTGGGCCTCAGTACCTGCATTCAATTTTAGAAGCAGCAGCACACAGAGAGAGAGACAGTGTACATTTTGGTGTTCAAGTATAATTCAGTATTGATGAAGGGAAAAAACCCAACACCATCAACCTTGTTCACAAGAACCACATGATTCTGTGCAATCAAATCGATATTTGTCCCTTTTTTCACTGTAGCTATGAAAAGATGACATGTTCATTTTGGGTATTAAATGCGGCTGAAAATGGGACTCAGCCCAAATACGTCCTCTAAGCACTGGTCAATAAAACGAGAAATTAGCCTGCTGTAGTTGCTAATGTTCTAGATAGAATTTGGCCTGAAACAAATCCCTACAACTCCTGGTACTCTAAAAATTGTGTATTTGACTCAGAAATTATATTCTGTAGACTGTATTAATTTTGGAACTGTATTCTCCATAAATTTGTATATTCATTCTGTGTTACTCGGAAGACAGAGAATGCAAAGAATTTGGAAAGAATTTAAAAAAACCATCAGTAACCCTTTTGAAAACTGGCTTTAATTTGGATCTCCTCCTTGACTCAGGCTGCCCTTCATCCCTGTGGGGTTTTCATAGCCCTACACATTTAATTGACTCCTTGGTAGCAAGAGCTCATTTAAATTTCCTGATCTTTAGTCTACTGTAAAGGCTCAGAGCAACATTTGGAATGCTGTGTTGACCAAATTGCCTGAAAATGCGACTTTTTTGGGGTTGAAATTCCTCACTTCTTTCCACCTTATAAATAGCACATAACATTTGGTGTCTGAGTTCCTTCTAATAAAGGTAATATTTTTAATATCACCAGATAGCAAAATGGGATTCCAAATCTCACTGGATATTTTGGATTAAATTCTTGCATAATAAAAACATAATAAAAATAAAATGTAAAATGTTCAAACTAATTAATAGTTATTTGCCTTTTATGATCCACTACTTGCTTTAAGGCATGCATTTCAGTCTCCCTCAGACCTCACCCACCAATTTCTTCCTTTTCTGTAATGTTTCTTCATATGGATAATTTCTACAGTTAAATAATCATCAAATTTAAAAGTAAAAATTGGAAAAGGATTTTGTTTGTAAAGTTTGTTTCAATATTGGAGAACAAGCTTATGAGTTTGAAAATTTGGTGGGAAGATCGTGAGACACAAAACTTTCTTCTGCCATAATTTAACTGGCAGCAGCAAAAGCTGTGTTTAAATTTTACAGTGGTCACTGCAAAAAAGCCCCAATGACTTAATCCAGAAGCCTGGGAAAATTGTACAAACACTAATATCGTTCTATGAGCTAATTTTCTAACCTGACAGAAAAAGGCTTAGCAGATCTTATATAACAGTCAAAATTTGCATCCAAGGAAGAAGAGTACACTTAAACAGGTAGATAGGCAGAACAACAGCTACGTAATTCTCAGAGGATAAAGATAACTGCTTCACTGTCTTTTTCTCCAGGGAAGCAAGTTTTTAAAATAGCTACCTCTTAAATGTAACTAACACATACAAACCCAAGTATGTCTTAGATCACTCTATTTGTCCTTTTCACTTTTTTACTTCTTTGCTCTACCCACTGACATCTCTTTCTCACATGGCTTCTTATTTATTATTTCTACTTTATAGACTGTAGTGAACGTTTAGATATGTATGCTCTATAGAATGTCTGACTGTCTGAACTTATGTAAGCATCTGAATTTAGCTGAAATAAAATCTACCTGGATTGCTTAGGTTTATCAAGGATGCAGTAAGTCTTCCTAAAATACTGACTATATGTATTGTGTTGTTCAACAGAAAATGTGGTTCCTAATTACAAGCCCATTTCTTCCAATCAGCAGCCGTGACACAGCACCATGGTTCATGGACATCTATTTTGTTGTTTCATTGTCTGGTTAAAAAAGTAAGTTTCAAGATCCAGAAAAATGGAATTTAGTCGAATAATAGCAAGCCAGCTGCTTCCTTTCATGATTGCTGAAATTAATACACAGCTTTTTGCCGCTTTCTAAACCTGCTCTATTTAGAGCCAAAAAACCTGCAGGAATATCAAGTGAAAGATACTGAACAGCAACACCTTAAAGGATTAATTCTGCAATTGAGACCAAATAATTAAGATTCAGGAGATCCAGATTCAATTCCTGTCTCTGCTTTTGTGGTATTTGTTGAGGTCATTTAATTTGTTTGTGTCTGAGGGTCCCTGTAATTAAAAATAAAGATATTACTTTACATGTTAAGAGTATACAACAATGCTATTTCTTGCAATATCTATAGAGTCTAAACATACCAAGTCTGGAATATAAACACCTTTTGGACAGTCAATCATCTTGTAAGAATGCATACATTTTATACTTCAAAATACTTTAAAATACTTTACACATCATATTGTAAGAATAATTCTTCTTATTCATATAT
This sequence comes from Callaeas wilsoni, assembly GCA_013398955.1. Taxonomy (NCBI): domain Eukaryota; kingdom Metazoa; phylum Chordata; class Aves; order Passeriformes; family Callaeidae; genus Callaeas; species Callaeas wilsoni. The sequence goes on from VWPU01005807.1 coordinate 158,058, forward strand.
TCCTTGGTAAAGAAGCCACAAGAGAAGCAGGTTTAATTTTAAATAAACTATGTTCTTTCAGATTCAAAAGCTAAAATAACCTGCTCTCCTACATGTTTGAAATTTCAGAAAATTGCACAAAACGAAGCATTTGAAAACTTTTCCTAAAAGACTCATGCAAAACTTGTAGAAATGAAAAAACTTTCATTTAAGAAATATCATTTGTCATGTAAGGAAGGCAGATGTTGTTAATTATCAAATAGAGACCATGCTCATACTGCGCAAAAGCATAAAAAGTGCAGTAGCAGTGTAAGTGAACCAGAAAATTACAATGTGTTGTTTTTGCTAGAGGTAGTAAAACTAACATCACATTCAGTAAGAAGGAATGTTCCTTTTCCTTAAAAAAAATTATTGCAGGAGAAATCTCTGTAAGTTATGTCTCTCAGTACCCTTTATCTAAAAGACTTTTTCTGTTGCATCAGTTTCTGGTTTTACAGTAGTACAAAATGGATGAGTTTGCACTACAACAGAGTGACAAATTGTGACAGAATCCAAGAAGTCTGTGTGATGTGGTTCTGCTCCACTGGCTTCCTGTGCAAGTCTGAATAATGTGAAAAGGTAATTTTTCTCTCCTTCCTTCCTCTCCTTTTTCAACTGTTTGACAGAACATATTTTATGGCACACCTGAGTGTGAACTATATTAGAGACACCAACCTCAAGTGCTAGAATATCAATAGATAGAAGAAGTTTTCTTCTTATTTTATTTGCACTCAATTATATCCAGAATGCCCAAAGTATCAAATGTATTGACATAAAATTGTGTCAGTCCATCTTCTCCCAGCATCTCTTAAAAGCCAAAGAAGATACATGTCTGATCCCAGCCTCTCACTCCTTCATACTTGCAGTTCTTTAGTAATCATATAACAAATTAGACTTTGACACCCATTTTTACATTAAATTTTGATTCTTGTTACAGGGATGCTACACGATTTAAAATTGTGTAGCTATATCAAAACAATAATTGTCATAAAACCTCATAGAATAATAGAATAGCTAAGGGGAAAAGACCATTTAATACAGCATAGGACTTGTGAGTCTTCCTTTTAATTCACTTCCACAGAAAACCAAACCACTTTCTGATAAATACAGAGTAAAAAATGAGAGCAAATAAATGCTAGAGTCAAACGAATCCAACTTTTTTATTGATAGTATTGCTGTTGATTTGTCACCGAATTAACTTTCCAAAATTGAAAACTCTCACTCTTTGGCTGAGAATTACTTATATTAAATATTTATTCAACTGAAGCTAGACATTGATAGAAATTGTAAAGCATTTGAACAGTGAGGAGACAAAATACAGACCCTTTAAACAATAATCCTTCAAAGTTTACAGACTTGCACATGAAATTTCGTGTTTCAAATGCCTGATTTGTAATTAAAAGTGAAAAAAAAGAAAATGTTTTCACAATCTATTATTTCATCTGCTGATGTGAAACACATTTTTTCATAAATATATATATAGACCATTTAAAAATGAAAAATAATTAACAAATTTAAAAATCTGTACCTGAGTTAACATTATATTTACAATTTTCTTTGTACAAGAGACTGCCACATGAGAAGATCTTTTATATAAAGAGCACAACAACCAGCTGGGAACTAAATTCTGCAAATTACCTGGTGCTGGGCTGTTTCCTGAGGACAGCCTGCCAGACCCGGTGGCTGGGCTGGCAGGGGTTTCCAGAGCTCCTTTGCTGTGGTGGTGGGATTTCACAGTGCCTGTTGGAAGCACCAAGAGCCCTGCTTGGCAGGGCGGCTCCTTTTCACAGTCTGTAGTGGGCAGCCACACGTGTTGCAAATGTGGTTTTGTGATAATCCTGTACATGCTCTTGTCTTATACCATGCCAAAGTAGGCACATTCTACCCTGGAATTAAGCACAAAGTTAGTAAGAAAAGTCTGAAAAACAGACTATGAAAAAAGGTTCAAAAATCCGTTTTTTTCTTGGTTTTGGAACAGAGCTGCTCACAGTAAAAAATATAAAGCTTTCCTTTATTTCTGATCATTTCCATGCATAGAAAGTTGAAAACATGAGTTTCCAAACAGGCAGAAATTTTCCACATGGCTCTTCAAGATTTCTCAACTTTCATGTTGAAGGCCCTTGGAAACAGAATAGTTAGCTTCATTTCTATCTTTCTGGACCGTGACTTTTAGCTTAGATTTTTGGTATATGTGTGTTCTGTCTTAATGTTTATATGAAATCATTGTCCAGTATTTTATTAATTTTAAAAAATGGATTTAGAGTTACACGGAATATGTTACCCTTTTTAATATACAAATGACACTGTGCTCTTTATTTAGTGACGTAACATTTCCTGTTTCTCAGTTCTGCTTCATCACTGTCATTTAATACAATTTTGATCAGTTTTTTGCTTTTTATGCTGTATAAAATACTAACAGCAATACCTTGTTGCCTTCCCTCTCTCTATGTCAGCTGGCATTTTAATCTGCGCCAGAAAAGCAGGGTGGTTTTAGACAGATCTTGCCAATAGAGAGGTCATTTCCTCTGTAATGTAGATTCCCTCCCCACCTTCTTAACCATCCTCCCAGGGACTTTTCAGAGTTGCTAAACAGGGAACAGGGAGAAGCATGAGAAGCAATGTCTATTTGCAGCTGGAAACAATTGAGTATTTAAAGGCAGTGAAGTCTTGATTTGTCAAGATATTTCTTCCTTTCTTAGTGAATAGCACTTCTTGACTTGGAAGTAATGGTCTAACTGATGGCCTCACTTCTATGCATAGATGTTATAGGTGGCTGCTCAGAAAACAGGAAAAAATTTTGTGCGAGGTGAACATAGATACCAGTGTAGTGGATGGAAATGGAAACTCCTACGATCTGTATATTTTTTAATGACACTTGTTAGGCTTTTTGAACGTAAAAATTCAGCTTTTTAAATTACTCATAATGAAGTAGAATATGCTCAGAGTATGGCTGAATTACCTGGGTCAGCCAGATTGTTTGTTTCAGGTACAGAAGTAAGAAGTGAACTTCTAATGAAAGTGATAGGCAAAGACAAAATCACATTTGTGCCCCTTGAGGATCCAGTGACATGATTCTGGTCCATCTACTTACAGAAATTTTCTAATAAAGTGACTGAGCAGCATCCTGACTTTATATAGGCTTAATATACTTCTAGAGAATGAAAGAGCGTGGCTGCAAAAGATCATTGAAGGTTTTTCCAATGACTAATATGTTTCCTAAAGTACAACTATTATGGTGAATCACAGTTGTCAAACTCAGAATTTTTTCCTCTGTGGTGGACAGAACCAGATAATTCAGAGGAAGATTCAACAAAACTATTGGGAAACATGGAGTAGCTTTTCACAGATTATTATCCCTTGTGCCTTGCTTGATGAGAATTACCAGCCATAATAAAAACAACAACAGCAACAACAACCAACAATACTTGATGTCTATTTTCTCATAACAAGGAGGAAAACTCAGTCAGAAACCAGTAATCCTGTCTATTTTACTTATCTCCAAAAGATTAAAATTGTTTTTGCTTTATAGTTCATTCTCTGATAGCTCAAATGCACTGATAATTCCATATTCTGTCAAGATCAGGAAAAAGATATTTCAGAGCGCAGAAGAAGATAAAAGATAGATTGAGTGCTGTCAAGAAAGATTTTTTATATTTATTTTGATTATATTAATGATTTTACTTGGCTGTGAGTTCACATTCTGGTCTGTTGATCACTCTTAGAGAAGACTGCACAGAAATATTTTAACTTTCCAAAAACAGAAACAGTCCAAAAATATATTCCCTCCTAAATCTGGCCAAGTAAGTATCAAGCTATGTCACCTCACCCTGACCTAAATTAGATCCTTAGTTCACAAGTAGTCCTATTAATTCCTCTGTGACTATTCCTGGATACAGGTGATACTCAGCCTGCTTAAAGTCATTAATCTGTTTTTAACAAAATCCTAATAAAGAGAGCCTGAAATGGTATATATAGGTTGAACACATTTTATGTTACAAAACACAGATCCTGCAATTGTCCCATTGGCAGCATGATTCCTTCAGTTCTTCAACCTTTACTGTGAATGTCAAATCTAGTGCTACTCATGCAAGGAGAGAGAGCTGCAGTGTTTGCTCTGATACTTCCAAAGTTAAGATGTCAGTAATGGTCGTGTATTTCTTTAATATCATCATTGGCAATGAGTGAAAACAAGGTAAAAAAAATACACATAAATGTGTATTATGCTGTTTATTAATAGTTTTTCCAGTGCTGTTATTAAGCCTTAAAAAATGGGAATAAAAACTTCAAGGATACTTGATAAAGTGAGAATCCATGACAACAAATTTGACAGAAAAAAATTAATAAAACTAAGATCCCTATTCTTTCTTAACACAATCATGTTACGATATAGGAGAGGGCATTGAATTCTCCATTTCTACATACTCAAACTAAAACTAAGCACATTTTGAAAGCTGGTCTGTAGTCACATGGAATTATTAGGTTTCCTGCAGGAAAAGCTAGATTTTTTTTTTAAATTGAGTTGCACTTGAATTAGATGTACTCTGAATTTTTCAGAAGGTGAGACTATTTGAGTTAATGATACTTAAGGTACTTATGAATGACGCTCTCACCAGAGACCTGTAACAGGGTCTGATATATCTCAAGTTTGTCCTCTTCTAGGAACATGCCCATACTTACCAAGCTGGAGGCAGAGATTTATGAAGAGTTTGATGTCAGGCCTTCTATTCTCCAGGCATTTTCCAGGATGTTGCTTCTATGTGGTGATGCCCATGAGATATGATTTTTTTTTCTTAATCACCATAAAGGATTCCAGCTAAAGCTCTGTTGTGTCTAACGGTGACTGTTATGCAGTGCAACATTCCTGATGTTTGCAATGACAGTTGACTTTGGCTTATCTGACATAGTCTTTCATTGCTATAGCTACCTTTCAGGAGATTTGGTGGACTTGGCAGGCATCATGCATTATAACTATCAAATCCCCTAGAAACAGTTGTGGAGGCCCTGTGGACAGGCTGGCACTTCCTTGCATGGGGCTGGAAAAAACTGTTTGTTTCCAAATGGATAGCATGCCCCCAAACAGAGCAGAGTTAGAGTGTTTCTTTTATTAAGATTGACTTATGTAAAATCTGATTTATGTAACAGTCAGCCAACCTTCTGAGTAGCTTAACTTCCAAAAGGACTGTAGTATACAAAGCCATTCTTTGGCTTTAAGGTTGCTACCAGCAACATGTAATAATAGACTGTAAGTCAATGGAAAACAGAAAAAAAAAATATTACATAGTCAAGGCACATCTCTACTCCAGACAATTTATTTTTTTAATTTTCATTTTATTCATAATATGGATATTAACTGTTTTTACTGATGTTAATCTTAATGACTTTAAAGCTATTTGACCCATTATAATTGTAAAATGAGAATGAAGATTCATTATCAGGACTTAGAAAACAGAAGACTGTACAAGGATGTGTAACCAAACAGACAGCATTCAAAATGTGCATTGGTTTATTTTTAGGACTGCATACTGAATATCAATCACAAAGTAACCAGTGTTATGGCAGTTGAAAGACAGCAGATTTTTTCTGCTTGTAAGTACATGGATATTTCAGATTTTTCTTATTTCCTTTCTCAAGCAGCTATGCTACTCTTTTCTTTCCAAAAACTCCCTCAAAATCTAGGAATAAAAACCTTTGTTACACTTGCTATTTGCTCTAAGTCCCATCAAACTAGCATACAACCACTCTCTGTGGAAGGCTCCCCAACACCCTGTTCAGCATCAGTTAGATTACTTTTGACATGAAAAAAGGTTTCACAAGGAAAGCATTACAGCAACACTCTATGGAGGGCCACGCAGCCACCTTCTTCTTTTATTTAGATGCCTTGCTTTTGTCTCATTTAAATTCTTTACTAAAAGCATTGGGTAAAATCTTTATATGCCACAATTAGCTCACAAACTAGAGCCAAAGAAGTTAGTAAAGTGTTGACATAGGAGTGTGACAATCATAGTCAAGGTTACTTGTGCTGTTAGATAACGGAAAATATTTTAATCAGTATTTAAGAAAATGAAAGTTTGTTCTGAGAGTACCAGCTTAGCATTATGACTGATTTACTGAGTGGGTTAACTCAAGTTGTTCTTCACTAATAAACAAGCTAGTAGCTGGCTAAAGTTCTTGGTGCATGAAGATATAAACTGTGTTCTGGTATAATCTTTCAATGACAAAAAGGGAATGAAAGCGACTAGACAGACAAGATTCATAAATATTGTATAATAACATCTGTCCATTTATTCTTTGTAAAACTATTTATAAAGAAAATTAAATGCTGTATCTGGGAAGGAAGTGCTTTTTGCATTGCATCAGACAAAAATGTGTGACTTAATCTGGACTCTCTTCTTTGTTTTGGGCGCTGATTCCTGCTTGTCAGTGTTAATCCCCCATTGTTCCTACCCTAAAAGCTGTCTGATTGAACTTCTTCTTCAATCATTCTCTAACAATTGGATTGATTCAACACGTTCATTCATCCCAAGACGAGACAGGACATGAGGAGAAATAACAAGTGTGCTTTCTTCTTGTATTTCAGGGAGATCCAGCAAGTCATTTCAGATACTCAGTGCAAGGCCACTTGGGCAAAACATGTAACGCCAATTTTCCACACTGGAATAAGTGGACTGGCAAAACATTTCCTACCTCCAATGTACAGCCATCATTTCCATTTCACAGCTTCAGATATAATCACATTTCTGCAGGGAACTGGGAACAGGTGAGGAGGTCAAGAGACATTATTGTGCTGTGACCTAAAGCAGGACTTTTGATAGAGATAGTCTGAGCACACTGTTTCCATTAATGCAATGGAAAGCATTATACCATATTTTGTTAGTGCATAATATGGAGTTCATTTTATTGCAAGATATTGCTTTTGATCTGTGCAAGAGGAAAAGAAAATATGCTGAAGTTCCTGCAATAACCCTTCTTGTTGTTGGTAAGTTACTATTCCTAATACAGGCTTCTAGAAATTGGATGGTATTGATCCTTATTTTTTGCCGATTTCACAGAATACGAGAGAATGTTATGAGCTCAATAGAAATGTCTGATTTCCACATAATGATATGGATAAAGCTATGCATGTAGCTACAGAGTGGGACCCATAGTGGTGACCATCCAAATAATCAATGTTGTAGTGCTCTTCCCAACTGCCAGAACTGAGGCTTTTCTATAGGAACAGTTCAATAGGAACTGCAAAAGACATGACCATTTCTATTATAAACTATGGCCACACATAGTTCTAAGTTTTTCAAGTATTGACAACAAGGTCATCGCTAGGAAAGTTTGTCTATGTTTATCTGCTGTGGGAATGTGGAAAATGCAGTGTGCATTTATTTCTCTAAAGGGGGTGGAATGGGGAGGAGAGAGAAGCAAAGAGGGAAAGAGCAGAGCAGAGTAAAGTATTTTCTCTTTTGAAGTTATGGCATCTTTTTTATCTCCTCATGTAGGTGATCGTGACTGTGCTGCAAAAGCTCAATTAGGCATGAACTATGATCCTTTGGGGTGCTGTACTGATGTTAAACTGAGATTAAGTTCTCTCCCACACAAATCTATTTCACTTTCAAATTTAATATGGATGAAGTAGCTTTTATAAACCTTCCAACTGGAGAAACACAAGATCCTGACAACTTTACTAGCAAGTGTCACTTTGAAAATATGTAAAGCTAGCAATTGATTTTCTTTCTCTAGTCTTCTAGAACCAAGGTTTAGCTGAGAATTCTAGGGATCAGATCCATAATGGCATAAGAAATGAAGGAGATAGGCCCTTTTCTTGATATCAGTAGCAACTATAATTACCAGCCAAGATGTAGTTCTTCTCAACATGTTCTACGGATATGATATACTCTCCCTGTAATTACTGAAATTTGCAAAAGAACTGAATGAAGGAAAATGTCACATTTCGAATTTCCATCTATTATCTTATTTATGGCTTGAACTTACATGGAGAAAGATAAGCATAAGGCAGGAAAGGATTTAGTAAGGGCAGAGGAAAAGTAGCATTGCTGAAAATAGAAACTAAAGATAAATTTTGTCTCACCTCTGTTTTTCCATGTGAAAGTTAGACTTCTAACTTGAAATCCCAAGGTATCTGTTGAACACTGATAAGCAAAAAGGATCACGTAAAAATCACACATAATCAGCTCTCAAAGTAAGTCACTATTTCTTTTTAACTTCTAAAATATTTTTATTTGCTTTAGTATTCAGCAGTAATAAATATTCTATAAATAAATAAAATATAAATAAATATGGTTTTGTTGTCTAACATTTGCAGAAGGTCATGCAAATGTGCATTTTGAGCACAATATAATACTCTTATTGAAGATAATTTTTTTGAGGATTTTAAAATTCATTTTGTAGGACTCATGCTAAAAAGGCTCAGATTAGCTAGTAAGTTAGACAAAATACACATATTTCAAGATGCTTGTGACTTTTTGAATAAAACAAAGTGGTTTCTAAAATACAAATAAATAATATACAAACTTTACCCACTTGCAAATTAGAACCTTTCCTTCAAACTACCTTATATCTTTATATTGTTTGAGAAAACCAAAAAATGTATGTATTAAGTCAGAACTATATCCAATGAATGAGATTCTGCCAGTTGCTCCTTGCCCTGAGTAGGCTTAATGGATCCAATGGTACTAATTTCAAATCTGGGGAAAGAAATGTGCTATTGAGCACATACGTTGTGAAATTCATACACAAAACACTTGTACAAGGTAGCATTGTGATTTTCACTTTCCTATATTACTCTTAAACCTTGATACTTGAGACACTTCCAATGAAATCAGAGCATCCTGTGAAGTTGTAGGGTACACCCAAGACTGTTCTCTGAAACATAATTCTGCTTGTAGGCAAACAAACACCAAAACTGCTCCTTTGGGGCAGCAATTATTAAAAGAAAAGCTGTGTTAATGGCTGGAAGCGTACCACAACTTAAATTCTTCTTTCTTTGCTATAAAGCTGCTCAAAGATTCAGGCCAGTATGTTCCTAACATTGGTAAAAATCTAAGCATTTGTAACCCAAAAAAGCTCTATTTGTTAAAAATTCTGTAAAGTTCAAGGAAATTTCTTTTTCAGTCAAACAGGGCTGGCTACACTGGGCTGAGCATTTATTACCACCACGTTTCACCACTGCCAATTAGCACCTACCAGTGAACACAAAGCCAGATGGTCATTGCTACTGAGGGCTTGCTGTCAGGAATTTCCCTTTCCTAAATATGGGTGTGTGAAGGAGAGAGAGGGGGGAAGTTGCATGTACGGAAGAGATGTTGTATAAAACCTGCTTTGTGTTTTTACAGAAAGGAACTCAGCAAGAAATTTTATGATGTTATCACAGCTACTTCTAAAAAAAGAATTCTATTTAAACAGAATAAGAGTTCCATTCTTCATCTTATTTTTGAAACTCTGTATAATATGAGCCCAGATGGATTTAGCTCAGGTACCTTGGAAAACAAGATTGACAGCATTGTTTCGGACTGCTTTAGTAGAAAAAGCAGTTCATAAAAATCCAGTTTTTTTCAATTTAGAAATGAATGTATTAACCCTTCAAAAAACATCACAAATCATTGCACTTCAAGGAAAACTCTGACCCACTCATATCAGGGAATTTTTCTGCAGTAATTAGTTACTATTAATAATAATTATGTATAAGAATACAAAATATGCTATATTAAAGAGAAGCACAATATTGTATTATTACAGAAATTCTGAGAGATATTACCCTTTCAGTAAGATGCAAATGTACTAAAGCTAGATTCAAGTGGCACAGAGCCATAATTTTTTTGGATCTTGATGAAATTTCACTTGACTAATTGCTCCTATATTTCTTACACTGATATGAAGATTCCTTATTATACTCCAACTTTCTGTGTCATCTTGGTGTACATTCACAAAGGATGTTGGATGCTTTTCTCCAGCCATAGCTGAATTTCATTAATGGATACAGAGAGTTAACATATTGGCTATAAAATTTGAGTGCTCCTGGGTCTTTGCATAAGAATTGTTATATGCAAGACTGTCAGCTAAATGAAACACCTCTCACCGTGCTCTCCAGCTCAGCAGTTTCTCTTCCAAATATCATGTCTTACTACTTTTGCCTTATCTGCCATCGCAGATAGTTGATCAGAAAACAGTTATATAAATTAGAAATTAAACCCTTGCCTGGTGGTGGAGGTTAATGGGGCACAAAATACAGATCATATTGATGGAGGGAATCAATAAGTTACATGTGTACTATTTTAATATATCCTTTTTTATTACAGTTTAGAAATCCTTCATTATAAAGGAGTCAATGTTGCAATGTTGCTGAGCTCACCAAAATGTAGGGAAAGGAATGTTGGTTTCTGTTTGTATTTGATAAATCATCTATGAGAAACGTAAATTATTAATTGTTTAGAGGGTATAGGATTGTACTGTTTACATTTGATTGGTTTTTTTTTTCCTTAGTGCCACCAAATAAGTATTTAAAGTTAAAATTGTAGAATGTTATTTTTAACGTAAAATCTTTTTATAAAATAACTCACGATTAGAAACAAAGTCTAAAAGGGTACCTCAAGAGCATGTACCCCATTTTTTAAGAGTGACCCTCATTGGGACTTCCTCTGAACACTGAAATTCCTACTGAGATTAGAGCATGAACTCCAAAAATGAAAATGTTGTTCAGTATGTATTTCAGTGTTGGGACAGTATGGGAGGGTGGATGCTAATCCTAGACTCTGGTAATGTCATTAGGTAGTTAGTAGCTATTTTGATCCTGGTATTTGTCACTGTAACTCTTTAATTATGCTTATGTATTTACATGGGGTGACATGTACAGATTCAATTCACAAAATAGTTTTCCTCTTAGTGAAGAATTTCAGGATCTAGTTAGGTGAGAGATTGTGATTATTAGGAGAGAGTCTTCCATATGCAGACGAGTTTAAGCTGTGTGATATAGTTGTTCACTGACACATAAGTAGTTCTGGAAGCACACCGCATGCTGATATTTAACATTTTATTCCCATTTGTAGGTTGAGGACAGAAATTCCTTAGTTTAGTTTATTTTATATTCCTTCTCTTGTCCTTATTTTATGTCTTTTCTACCCCTTTCATTATTTTAAAGACATCTTAGAGAGCTTCTGGTCCTTCAGTGAAATATTCCAGTCTTGGAAATTTGACCTTTTATGTGAACATTGCAGAAAAGGAGCAGATTCATAGCTTTTTAGTCCAGAAGGGACCATTCGATCATCAAACCTGACCTGTATAACACAAGCAAAAGAATTTCCCCTCTATTGAGTCCAGTAATTTGTCTGTAAACCATCCAGTAACAGGATGTTATGTTTTAAGAGTATTTTAATACTGTACAGGTCTCATTTTAGTTTTTCAACAGTAGTTTCAGTATATAATTCAAGTAATACTTATAGAATATGTCTATGAATATTTCTAGGGCTTTATATAGATCTTTGTCTAAGCCTTAATATAGTTTATTAATCCATTGGTGAAACATATGTTGCTTTACATTTGGATGGTTTCAAATCCAAGCCTTAAAATTCTCCAAATCACACCGTGCTGCCATTAGACCAAATTATTTCATCTCTCTCACAGGCATCCACTTGCACCCACGTAAATTACCAAGCTTAAATTCAAGACTTGTTAGTTGTGAACACTGCACAGTTTCTGCCAGATTCAGCTTTCACAATCCTATACAGCACATAAAAATGCAAGGGCACTATTAAATTGCCAGTTCACATCTATTTACATCACATATAATAGCCTTTATCTGAGCTTTATTTAGCTCTGACTCCTCAGCTGCCCACAAGTTGATGGGAAAAGTTACATTATGCAAGAACGGAGATGCATGCTGTGGAAACAGGCTCAGATAAAAGACCAGCAATGAGAATCATGTTCAAACTATACAGTAGTTTTGTTTTAAAAATGTAAATACACACCAAATGCTCTGTTGAGTTACTGTGAAAAATGGATCCTCTGAGAATAGGAGTAAATGGCTATCTCAGAGGTTTTGGGATAAGTCAAACCCAATTCAATCCTCCTAACCAGTAAAAAAAAAACGTGAAAGAAGAGTGCAATTCCTTGTCACAGCTACTGTTGAATGGAGGAAGACTTTCTCCTTTTCACTGAAACGAGTAACACTCAGACTCACCTACTGGTAAATGACTGCTACAGGGTACAGTATGTGGAGATACAGAGACCAACTAATTTTTAACAACTCACCACGGTTAGAAGAGAGATCAATAGCTACGATTGATGCCTTGTAGAGGCTGACCTGGAACAGAGGATGGGCAGAGTGAAAGGATAAAGGGCAGGGATTTATTGAAAGGCCTTCACAGGGCACACCTTGGGCAGTGCAGGAGTCTCACAGAGACTGCACCCAGGATGGACACAGTCACGCGTTTTTCGGACAGATATAAGTTTTGTCCATTTGCCTATCAGAGGTTAATTGTGCAATTACAGCTTCAGGTAGTGGAGTCCCATTCTGTCAGTTTGCCCCCCCACCCCCAACTCACTTTTGTTTCCATTTCTCAGGGCCTGAGACAGTGAGGTGTCCTTGATTCTCAGGCCTAGAGAGGAATTGTTGTGTCTGACCAGAATAGGAAAAGCAGTTGCTAACACTCTATATGGAGCTCAGAGCTACACACTAAAGAACTACAGGATTACAAACATATGACAATATAAAGCTAAAATCCTAAGGCATCACAATCACATTGAAAATAATGTAAGAGATGTAATAAATGTTATGAGAAAGACACAAATCACACTCCTCAAAGTTGACATATAGTGAACTGCTGCTAACACTGTGGTTGTCTGAATGTGATACAAACCAGGGAAAGTCATCCCTGGACACACTTGAAGCCTTAAGTAAGGAAGCCACAATTTACTGTTGTGTCAGAGCTGACTAAGAGACTTGCTGTTTGTCAAGAAGTAGCACATAGTGTGCAGTTAAGCTTCTGGAGAATGAGTGGACATTGCCTGGGAGTTAACCAGCATGTAAGGGGTGGCCAAATGCATTGGAGTCAAAGTCTCCGAAGTGAAGTGTGAATACATTATACAGGTCACTGTTAAGAGCTATCATCCTGAGGGACTGGAGAGGCACCCATGTTTTTAATGGGAATCACCATCCTGCATTGCCAGCTATCTGTAACGTTAACAAATCACATCACAGGCTCACTGAGCAGGGAGGCAGGACAGGAGCCAGGGTCATAAAGAATCTGTTAATAGTACCTTTTGTAAACCAAGGCAGAGGGGCCTGCTCATGCACACAGTCAAAGGGGAGGCACAGAGTGTAGTGACATTCTCTCAAGGCTGAGCTCCTACATCCTGCCTTTTGTCCTGCTGGAATTTGCATGGCTGTGAGCTGGCTCAGGGCACAGGGACGGACAGCCCCAGAGGCAGAGCTTGCTTACCCCTGCTATTTAGAGGTAAACGCCATCTAGACATGTATAGCAAATACCATCTAATCATGCTCATTGTGGCCTCTGAAGGCACTGACAAGATATTTTAGAAGCCAAACTGAATCCAGACATGAAAAAAGAACGTTTTTGAAAACTGCATGATCAAAAGATCTTCTGAAAACTGTTAAAAAGCCTCTGCAAACCACATAAAACTAAGAGATAAAGAAACTGTTAATCAAGAACAAGAAACAGAAGGTGGAAAAATCCTCTCATTATGATTCACGGATTAGGTCATAAGTAGGAGAAAATTCTGCAATTTGCAGTTTACAAACAAGGGGAAAAAAACCACAGGTATTTTAACTCAGCAGGGTAGTACTCAAATTATGAAAAATATACATAATACTAAACGATCTGCTCTGTACTTCTTTGTCTGCTCACAAAGTTTTTTTTCAGATCATGATTATAAGTACAAAGAGTTGAGTGGGGAGAAGAATCCACATAGACAGCAAGAAATTCATATTTGAGTGAATTTTATATTTCCTTGAACTTCATTAATTTTCCTGATGCCAAATGTTTACCAAGTATCCAAAGTAAAAGATAGTCTACAGTGCTTCGAGCTCATTTCTGAATCACAAATGTCTAGAGAGATACAGTTAGGAAAAAATATTATAAAGGCCACTGAAATAGAAGAGTGACTGTTAGGCATTATTTATATTTTAAAATAACAGAACAGATAAGCATGATACTGAAAATTAGAGAGTAAGGATTCAAAGAGTCTTTGAAAAAAAATTATTTTGGGAACGTGTGTTTGTAGAGACAGCTCAAAGTATTTCTTCTAAAAATATATACAGAAAGAAAGCAGAAATTTGAATAATAGCTATGCTATTAATATTTAGTGAATAGTAAACATGAAATGTTTATGAAAAGTGAACAGGAAATGATTGCAGAAAATACTTTCCAGGATATAAATATTTGTGACTTGTATCTGCTGCCTCTCACAGAGACATTGCTTCTACAAGAGTTGTAAAGAGCTCCTCAACAGAGCTGAGAGCATCTGGGAGACAAAGCCTGGGAGCCATGGCCTTATGGAGGGGCAAGGAGTATCAGAACACGTGGTCACTGGTGCTTTGCCTATGTGAGAAAAAACAATTTCCCAGGTACTCCTCTCTAATATTTACAGGACCACAGTGGGGACAGGAGCAGGTGCCTTACATGGGGCAGGTAGTCGGATCATGGAATGATGGAACGTCCCGAGTTGGAAGGGTTCCATAAGTCCAACTCCCGGCCCTGCACAGAACATGTCAAGACTCACACAATGTGTCTGAGAGCATTGTCCAAATTTGTCTTGAACTCTTGGTGCTGTGATCACTTCCCTGGGGAGCCTGTCCCAGCACCCAATCACCCCCTGGGTGAAGATCCTTTTCCTAACATCCAAATTAAACCTCTCCTGACTCAACTTCATGCCATTCATGTGGGTCATCTCACTGGTCACAAGAGAGAAGAGATCAGTGCCTGCCCCTCCACATCCCCTCATGAGGAAGCTGCAGACTGCAATGAGGCATGAATTTGGCCTCTGAATTTTAATATGTTGTTTTTTGTACCCAAGGAGAAGATGGAAAATTCCTTGCCTGAGTAGAGGCATGTAGAATGGCAATTCTTGCTAGGCATTGGCAAGCAGCTCGTGATAGAGAATCCGGAACCTGGATTCTCATTGCCATCCATCCTAAGTTCATGTGCAGGGAGTCAGGCTTTAACACACAGCATGCTGAAGTATAACCCCTTTTTGTGCTCCCTTATATACAGGGAACATTCAAGAGAAAAGAGACAATTAAGAAATGTGGTAAAGTTACACAGAACTTCAGAGGTTTTAAGGCTGAGAGACACAAGGTCAAACGAGAAGATAAGGCACAATGACAATGAGCAGAATACAAAGGGGTGATTAACATGGAGAATGGATCAACTGAGATGGCACCAGGAACCACAGCTGTGATCATTCAACAAAGTGTTAGACAAGCACTTTGAAGCACTGGAAACATTAGTGATGTTTTACTGGGAACAACTGCAGTGGCCTCCTTCTGTCCTGAAGCATTACTGTAAAGACTTGAAGTTCAATGCTGAAATAAAAGCAAAGAAAGGTTTGCAATGCTGCGTTGTTAACATTGACTAGAAAGATGCTGTGGATTCATTAAAGCTTTCTTTACAACTGTTCCAGCAAATTGAGTTTGTACCACGTGCATAGAAATGTTGCAGTAAAGTCATAGAAACATAGAATCTTGGTGTGGTTTGGGTTGAAAGGCATCTAAAAGATGATCAAGATCAACACCCTCACACCCCTCCTCCACAGGCAGGGACACCTTCGAGACCTGGCCCTATCTGACCTGGCCTTGAACAGTTTCAGGGATGGGGCATCCGCAGCTTCTCTGGGCAGCCTGTGCTAGTGCCTCACCACCCCACGGGGAAGAGTTTCTGCCTTCTGTTCCATCTAAATCTACTCTCTTTCAGTTTAAAACCATGACCCCTTGTGCTACAACTATAGCACACTCTCATTCTTTTAAACTCCTTTTAAGTAGTGGAAGGCTGTTCTAAGGTGTCCCTGCAGTCTTCACTTCTACAGGCTGAACATCCCCAACTCTCTCAGCTTTTCTTCGTAGCAGAGGTGCTCCAGCCCCCTTCAGACATTTTGATACTGATTACCCAAGACCTGGCTAAAATCAATGCATGCACTTTCAAGACATATATAAGGTACTTTCCTTGTCTATCAGAAAATAAACCTCCTTAACAACACACAGTGTGCCAAGGAGCCTTGGTTTACAATAAAAAATATCTAGTAAAAATTTTTTAAGCTGTACAGGAACCCTCCTGTTTCAAAGTAAATTGCAACTGAAAGCACATCTTCAAAAAAGATTTCTTCATCTAAAAAAATATGTTATATTTGGAACATATCCTAAGACAATTCCACTGAATCTCTGCAGAAACCATTGCTGTTCCACACCTTGCTTTTCCTAGACAATTAGGTGGGTTATGAATAACAAGTGCCATCAGAGAAGTGTAGAAAGTACAATAAAATACTCATCAAATTGAACAAATAAGCTAAAAACAACTTGAGGATAAAAGATATCCAAGACATGGGGCAATTGAGACCTTTTGTTTAAATCACCTCTGTTCAGGTAAAATGAGCACTCTGTTGATTTTACAGACTTTGCTTTCATCCCCTCTTCAGAACAACAGTGAAATCCATCTTCTCACATGCTTTATCATAAGTACATTCAAAGGTTTTACTGCAAATAATGTTTCTTGTATGTAACCCAAATTTGGCTCCATGCATTTATTTTTCATTGTTGTTAAGTCCACTGTACCTGCTTTTAACAGAAGAAGAACTCACACTTTTTTTTTATTTTATTTTTTTTTGAATTTGAAAATCATTATTCAGCTCACAGTGATCAGACTGAAAACCGGCCTCTTCCTCAAATACAGCGTGAGTCATTGGCCAATGCAGATGTGAGCAAAAGCATCTTAGCCTCTCTGTTTTTATACAGACAAAAGTACTGTTTTGCTGACAATAAAATGGGAACTACAATCAAGATATACAAAATCCTTTACAGTGCAATAGGCACCATGTTTGTTCCTAAAAACAAATAGCAAATACTTCCTGTAGGATTTGTCACTACACAGGAAGTTTGGACAATTGTATGATTTGCACTGTATATATTCTCCATGAATACTGGGCTTGCTAAACCATGTGCACTTTCCTGCCAACATGGTGTGAAACACAAAAGCCCATTCCTTTCTTATTCACACAAATCCCACTTGAATCACATGCCAACACATGCAACATAGTTGATGCTGTTCAAATTCCACCAAATACTGCAGCAAAACCCCCAGGAACAGCAAAAGTTATTATAAAAGAACCATTGTTTTACCTTATACTGAAATTATTCTTTGTACAGCTCATCCTAGATCCAGCTGCTCGTACTCCAGATCTATCAAGTCATGGCACAAACTCTAACACAGCTCCATGCTGGGTCGCCCTCTGGCTGTGGTTTGGAAGGAGCTGAGTCTTTCTGTAGGATGGGAAATTTCTGCTTATGGTACAACTGTTCCTACTCAAACTCTACCAAAGCAGAATTACTGATACTTTCAAATTTCTTTTTTAGTTATACTGGATAGAATTATCTTAAGAATGTTAATATTTATCAACATCTAATTAGACTTTTTGTAGTCCTATAAAAGCTAATCAGAATGAATGTAAGGCAATTCTAGGACAATTAAAAAATCAAAAGCCGCTTCTCTAAAAACAAATCAAAAGTGCAAAGCTTTGGTGGCTAATGAATTTTCAGTTCAAGAAAAAAACAATAGAAACTTATTTGAATGGAACAAAAACCAGTCTTTGAACCTAAAAACAAAATTCCTGTCCAGAATCTAGATGTTCAGCTTCATGTGTAAATGAGATTTACATTTAAGGCCATTTAGAATTTTGCAGTATGATCAGGAAATATATACTAAAACATTTTCATTTTCATACAGTAATTTGGGAATATACTAATATTAGCATTATTTTCCCCCCATAGCTGTTTTAGCTTGAGAAATGTTATCTACTTTCTCAGACACTGACATTTTCAGGTACTGACTGTTATGTGCTATATTTGATGTTAAAGACAGTGTTCCAGAAATATCCGACACACATCAAAAATAAATAGGGGTCATTTGAAAAAGGACCACTTCCCAGTAGGAGTTCTTATAAATCCCTTGTGAAATGAGATTTATATTGTCTGGCCTGATACTAATAAGATATAATGAGTAGAATTGCTGAAAGAGCTATTGTAGTCTATCTGCCAAGTGGAAAACTGTACGTCCAAACCACTAATTAGACTGTTATCATAACTTACGTAAATTGTGAATCTAAACTGAAGGAATCCACTGGGGCTAGTAGAATGCTCCTGGTCTCCTGTTCACATAAATTTAATCCTAATGACTGTGCTAACAGAATTCATTTGCTGAAATACAGGTCTACTCCACAAGTGCAATTTTACCTTCAGAAAGTACTTGCAAAAGTGAAATGGTGGAAGAGAAATTCTATTCATAGCAACTGGGATCAATTAACTGGCTTTGTTCTTGCCAAATCAGTATGATATGCCTTTAGCCGTGAAATGCATTCTTCAATAATGTTTTGCAAATAAAAATTAATTAAAATGAGACTTCCTTAAGGAGGTTTCTGTTTATTGAGGTAATACATGTACTTAGGAATATATATCTCTCTCTCTTCATGTGTGTTTACATATATATATGGGTGTATATTTGCATGCATACAATCATATAATTGCACTTCTTGAATATGAGTATGTATGCACAGACACATAAATACAGAGAGAAAGAGAAAAGTCAAAGTGCACAGACTTCAGGTGGCTTTTCTGGGAAAAGTGATGATGGGAAACCAACTTAATTCTTACTAGAAACAGAATTATCTAGACTTTTCCTTTATAATTAGCTCCCTGAAGAAGACCACAGGGTTTTAAAATCAATAAAAGTTACATTTTCACAAGAAAGAAAACTAGGATTTATGAATCCTTTTTATCCAGAGGAATATTTGAGAACTCTCTTTATCCAAGGAGCACAGGAAAAATAAGAAATATTTTTTGCACCAACTTCTCCTTTCCCCAACCACCCTTGCAAGTAGAACTTTGCTTTCATATGATGTTGCAATTAACTCAGTGATCTTTGAAATGCAGGAAACTTTTCAGGCTGTCTAATCCCTCGGGAGTTTCTCATTTGTTTCATGCACTCCTTGGCTGATCAGTCCATGTGTTTCACAGCACCTTCATTGCTGCTGAGCTGCGTTCCCCCAGTCCCACATTTAAAAGCTTTTGCCTGTCACTCCCTGAAGTCTCCAATGCTTTCTGTCTTTTCTGCCAGGTGATTCCATCTCACCTAATCTTGAAAGAGAAAAATACATGACCAAGGAAAAATATGAAACACATCTCACGCATCGTAAAGACTAAAATGCATGAAAGACTGAGGTTTGGAGGATAAAGTTTGGGAAAGAGAGGAAAGGGCCTTAAATAAATCTGGAATGTTCAGAAGCATAATCAATCAAGTTCTGAAATAAATCATTGTATCCACCCAAAAGAAGATATTCTCTCTTGCACATTAACAAATGCAAATCTCGTTCCAGACAGGTTTTTTTTTTTTCTGAAGCCACTTAAATGGAGTTATTTTCAGGCACCGAGTTTAGCTTAAATTAGATAATGTGGTGAATAGACTTCACAATAAACCTTCTGTAGTCAGTGATCTGTCTGCGTGACTACTTATTCCTCGTGAGGAACTGTTACTGCTGATACATATAATTCCAGACCGTATTTCAGCAGAGTATGGACCACAGATTTGTTCAGGAGACATGGACCTTATGGATTTTCCCACTTCTCTATTTTTAAGCAATCAGAAGAACCATACTGCAAGATTTTCACTGAGTGACACTAGGGCATTTGTAAGCAAGTAGGAATTATAAACATACTTTCATCAAAGTCAGGTTTTTTAATTTTTTAAAACTCACCTTTTTTTCTGAAATACAAAAGTTATGTATATACTACCCAGAGAAGCTATGGATGCCCCACACATGGAAGTGTTAAAGGTCGGGTTGGATGGGGCTTTGAACAACCAGGTCTAGCAGAAGGTGTCCCTGCCAGTAGCAGGGGTGTTGGAACGAGATGATCTTTTAAGTCCCTTCCAACCCAAACCATTCTATGTTTCTATGGTAATGCCATCAAAATGCCACAGAACTTAACTGCTGATAACTTCTTTCTCCTGAGCCCAAATAATTGGCAATCTATTGGAAGAAGAAAAACTATAACTGATTATGCTGGTGTTCTGAACAAGCACTAATATTCCCAGTTTCTCTTCCCAATGTCAAACCTTATTCTGAAATTTGATAATAGGAAAAAAAAAAAAAAACAACAAACCACAAAAACAATCACAATTCAAAACCCTTTATTGCCCACAAATCAAAAAAGAAACACTAGGCATGTGGGAGTAATGATTTAAAAATCACAGCAACAGTATTAAAACTCAGAAGCTGCTGCAGATGCATTGTAGAATTTTTCTTTGGTCTCAATATTCATTATTAAATGCAATCATAACCTCATCAATAAGGGATTGCTGTTTGGAATAACAACATGTTAATAAGGAATAGGGGTGGAGAACTGGCTAACCTCCAAAAGTTTCAAATTTGTTTTCACTGAACACATATTCCAAATGTTACTTGCTTATCAGAATATGCAAGGTTTTGAATCTATGAATGATGATTGGAAATCCAGCTCTTTCAATACATTTGATTTCTTTTTCACTTTGCCAGGCCACCCATACTTTAGGGCTAGGCTTTCCTGAGTTACTCTTGCCCTCATGATTTGCAATGATAAACCATAAAAGCAGTATTCATTTTGTCTTTAGTTTAGACATGGGAATGAGGCTCAAAAAGTGTAGGTTCAGTGTTTGACACAGAAAGTCAATCTAGGTCTCGAGTCACAGAGACATGGAAAGTCACAGTGCCATAATGAGTTACCCAATATAGCTGAACTGCAGCAACGTTTATCTTCAATCTCTTAGCCTGTGACAAGTGCGAAGTGATTTACATTTCTTTGGTCCTCAACGAAATATGTGATGAAAGAGGATGAGGATTATTTGAATTACTTCACATTTGCCACAAACCAAGGGAACACAGACGGACAGTTAAAACAAGTTGGTTGCTCTTCAGTAGCTTATCTCTGTGGGAACTCGTCTGTGTGCCTAAGCCCATAACTCTACTTCTTGAAAAGAGATAACACTGCTTCTTTGTCTTCCCTTTTTATCTTAGATGATTATAAATTCATCAGGCCTAAGGGATTTCATAATAAGTCACTTTTTTGTTGAAACTTCTCCTATATTAATAAAGGAAGTTCAATAAATAATACCACTTTTCTTGGCTCATTCACAAAGATAAAAATACGGCACTATTGCCAGCTAAAGATGTTTCCATTTGAAAATATTATCGTGTGATAAATCACACACTAAGCATGAGATATACCATCTTACAGCTTGACCATTCAATATTATAAATTTTTAAAAAATCTCTAACTTCTGAAGCATTAGAAATTAAAAGAAGTGGAAAATTTCTTCCCTAAAACTATCTAGCAACCCAAAGGTAGAATAGGAACTATGTAAAATTTTCTCTGCATAGCAGATAATGCTGCCCTGTTATAGGTTAGGCAAGGGGAAACAAAGAGCTATAGCAATTTTTGTGACAGGAACCTATTTGTTCTCTGAATACCTTTAAAAACATAACAATTTTACATTTTATGATAACAAAATTTCACAACTTGCTTACTCACTTCTGAAGTGTATCAAGAGCACATTGGAAGCATAAGTGTAGTTTCCTTACAGTGTGGTAATAAACCATTCAAAATAGAACAATTTTTTGAGACTGAAGTTTGCGAAAGGAAAATGCCATCAGGAAAAATGACAACTCAAGAGCAGAACCTTTCTGCAGTAGCCTCTTATGCTGGTCCAAAATGGCAAAAGCAGTAAGACCATACAGGAAGTTTGCCCCATACTGTGTGTTATTCTTGGTGGAAAAACACCTTCCTGGCCTTGGCATCAAAATCCCACAGCAGTAAATCTCAACTCATGTGTGGCCAGAGAGTCCTGGCTGCAAGATTAGCATATTTTGGGAAGTGAGGTGAAAGGAAACATGGATGTTGGAAATATGTCAGAGCAATTTCAGAATCAAAGAAAGCAGAGAAGGGCTGGATGACCTGAGAACAAATTTGTTTCACAGCTACTTCAGGAAGTGTACTTGCAAAGTACAAGTACAGTTCACCTACTTTTGTTTTCACATCTTGTTAACAAGAGCACCCAGTAATTTCCATCAGGAAACCTTGCATTTAGTTATTTTCAGATTTGACAAAGCTAGTATCTTAGAGTAAGCTTCCAAAAGTCTGCCACAGGTTGCATCTTTTCTCTGAAGATTTCAGTCACACAAAAATATTCAAATTATTGAAAAAAAAAGGAAAACTTTAATGAGCAAGAATAAATCTGAAAATAACACTATGTGACTGTTTAAAATCTTATCTTCCCTATCTTTGAGAAGCTCTTGCCTTAAGCATTCGAAATAGTATGAAAGAAACTGGAATATGACCTTTGTGCTTGGTGCAGAAAGAGCTGAGGCAACAAAGCCGCCAAACCTGCACACAGGGCAAATCTGACTGAAACAGAAAGAGACAAGGGGCTCTGCAGTCAGAATTAAAACTGGGGGAAGATAAAGTGGAATTCGAAAGATCTGAAATGTGCCACTTGAATCTTGAAAGAGATGAGAAAGTTGGAGAGGAAATGAGGAGAATGGTTTGAACACTGTATTTGGCTTCAAAATTTTTTGTATTGAAATCCAGTGGCAAAATGTATGAGTATTCATTTATCTCACCCACATAACAAATAACAGCCTGATATAACAGAGAGTTAATAAGTGGCTACCTGTGCTGGTCAACATGTCTGAACAATGAATCTACAGCTCACACTTGTTAGGGACTGAGAGAGTGATAATGTAACAGTTATTTTAATCAGTCTCATTTTCAAAATGTTCATACTAGGCACCCAAAACACTCTTTAAATTGTGTACTCTGAAAATTAGGAAATAGGAGACATTCTTTTTCATTTGAAATATGATGTAGTCTTTAAATATATGGCTAATTTTTCTTCTGTCAAAGAGTATATCGGCACAAGACACTCAATTATCTTTACACAAGTAAACTTAACCTTCATAATTCCTGAGTTGTCAGAGCTTTTTTAACAATCTTGTTTTAACATAGACACACATTCAATAAACATATGATGCCGAAACAACCCTTATCTTAATCTCTTATGAATTTATTTCCATTTACTGCTTCTCATTGGTTGACACTCTTTGGTGGAAGGTCTGGAAAGGCACAGATAGGAAGGAGTGATTATGTGATCTTCCCACAAGTGTAAAGCAGTTGCTGTGGTTTTTTCAGACAGAGCTTCAAGAGCAAGCTGTCCTGTCTGCTGCCTCTACTTTTGGTGGTGAACTCTCCTGTCCTTACACTTGGCAGAGTGCAGAAAGCAAAAGTTATCTTTTTACTTTTCCCAAAACCCCATGTTAAAAATGGTATAAAGAATTCAATAAGCTTATGAGGGTGAGAGAAGTCTCATTGAACTGTTATCATCATTGACAAGGGTTCCCCAGTACTGAGAGGAGAGGGAAAGGTGTTACCAGGCTAAAATGGGTGGTTGTTTCACTCATCTTAGTCTTCTGTTTCAGAAATGGATGAAGCAGCCTTGGGATGGCTCAATGACAGACATTGATAAATGGCTCACCTTAGAGGAGATGAGTCCCATGTTACAGTTTTGCAGATGCAGGACTCAAACATAGTGCTGATGAAAAACAATCCAAATTCTTTCATAAATATGAGGTAAGGCACTTTAATTTAAATATTTTTAACATACTTGGGCCCTGGTTCACCGTGAGTATACAGCATATGAAGAGTCAGTAGCTCTAGTTTGTGACAGACATTGATTCAGGAAACATTTAACATTTGCCTGTGTTTAGATCTCATTCATAGTCTGCTGCATAGACATAATCAAAGTACTAAAAGCTTATAAATCTAAAACCAGAAATCATGTACTTCTGAAAATTTGTTCTTAAGTTTAGTTTCTCATTCAACCAAAATTCTTCTCTGTAGCAGTAATTACTTCTCTAAAACAGTAATTACTGAACAGTAATTCTTCTCATATCTGTGCTTTCCCAAGTTTGTTCTTTGCTGTCTCCATTTCATGAGGAAATGTTGGTTACAAAAGATCACCACAGGCAATGTTAATACTTTAATTTAAATGTGTATTTTTTATGCATGATTTTCCCTGATATTTGTCACTGAAAATGGGAGAAAACACACAGAAGCATTAAAAACCTATTCTTTCCAAAGCTGTGTTTTTCCCACAGAGAAAATGTTCGAACTATTCTCAATATTGGGTAGGTCCCAATAATTTTTTCTTTTAAACGCCGTGTAATTTTGGTTCTTCATTCAATTTTTACAACTTTTACAACTATTTGACTAACAGTATTTTTAATTTATTCTTTATTTCTACACACCTCTCTGCAGCTCTCTAATCAAGTCTGGGCAAGCCTGTTTCTTTCAAGAATTTGGCCAAGAAAGGTAATTAGGAGCGCTGTTCTTGCCAGCTCTCCAGGGGGAATATTAAAGAAAATAAGCAAGAATGGAAATGTAAATATTTTTTCTAGCTGAAAAAAATTCCACTAAAGGCACCTTCATGATAATTAATCTTTTTCCAAATTTCAGATCACTGGATTCAAGGTTTTGAGAATGTTCAGTGTCAGTTGGAGAAAAGGCATTTCTGCATCACTCAGATAGAAACTAATCTCAGTTTTCTCAGAAGCAGTAAGAATATCAAGCTCAGAAGCTTCGTCTTGGTCATTTCAAATCTGTCCATCTACTGTATTATATTGGAAAATCATGTGTACTCAGGTTTTTATCTGCTTAATCAGTCTTCTCTCCAAGGTTACTTCTTGTGTAACTATTAGATTATTCTTTGATACTTTGTACAGGTATAGTTTAATTTTGACATTTAATGATTTTTCTTTTCTACATTTACCTGCTCTTTTAACTTGTCTGTAGCCTCCCAAGCCCTTTCCAATGGCAGTTGTTTGCTATCTCTCTTTTGTTTTATACATTTATTTGCTTCAGAAATTCCTTCACTTCTTATAACACCACGAAAAAGTTGCTGTTTCCTCTTTTGCTCTGAGGACATTCCTATTCTCCTTATATTCTTAATTATCTGCTATCTTACTCAGAAATTATTACTGATATCCTTTAACTCGTATTTTAGACCAACACTTTATAGTTGGTGTTATTTTTTTA
Organism: Callaeas wilsoni; assembly: GCA_013398955.1. Taxonomy (NCBI): domain Eukaryota; kingdom Metazoa; phylum Chordata; class Aves; order Passeriformes; family Callaeidae; genus Callaeas; species Callaeas wilsoni. The sequence goes on from VWPU01005807.1 coordinate 183,421, forward strand.
GCTTCTCCTCTGCCTCTGTGGCTGGTCTTTATTAGGGCAAACTACGTTGCATTGATATAGAATCCCTCTGAAGAGGGAAATTCTCATTTTAGCAAGCCTTACCAGATTTTGTCACTTTGACTTCTTTATTGGAAGAAAAAAGGGACACAATTACAAATGAGACAAATGAGAACCACTGTGTCTTCTTCTTATTTAGAGACAAAAGGAATTTGTGTAATGAAGTTCCTACGTACTCCCCAGATAGCATCTGGCTTCTACAATGTTTTCTGTTTCTCAAGCTTATGAGATGATACTTGGTTTATAATTCATGTTCTGGCCCTAAGTGCACTGAAACCATAAACATTTTAAATGAAATATGTATGATATAAAGCAATACATAGACTGAATGTTACACAATAAAAATAATATTTATTTAAAATAACATATAATTATCCATTATTTCTGTATTAAAAAAATTAAAAGCTATATCCTCCTCCAAATAATATATTGTATTCTTCATTCTTACACAAAGTGAAATCAAATCCTCTGCCATGTACTTTAGTCATGCTGGCTTCATAGCAGTTTACGAAGCTTGTTGTAGGGGTAAAAGAGAGACATTTATCTGTGGGATGTTAACTCATTTCTGCAGGCTGTATGGTTTGTTATTTGAAGACTTGGTTGCACTTCAAAAGAAGGCTCCAGGGTCAGTAAGTTCTCACTTACCTTGCTACGGAATTCCATTTTGTCTTGGACCAGAAGGAAAATTCTTCAAAACCAAATTCAGATAATTATTCTGCAGTATTCAAGTGAGACCAAAACTTATCTTTTTTTTTCCATAAAACTCAAGATTCAGAATTAGTATAATCCTTAAAAAGAATATAAAAACCTAACTCTGTGTTCAAATTCTTAAGTGAAACTTCTGAACTATGGTCAATACAAAATAAATCTCTCTCCCCGCCTCTCTCAATGGATATGAATCTCCTAACAAAGGTAGATGAGAGTCCCAACATGATGTAGTTCATCATCCCAAATTCAAAAATAGACACTATCAGCAGTGATATAGCAGAAAATTAACAGGACATGAAACCTTCAGCTTGTAAGAATAGTCAGGATAATTTTAAAAGTTGAAACATATTTCCTGAGTAACAGAGTATCAGGAGCATGTTAAGCCTTCACTTTTTAATTTGGCATCATAACAGACTATCGAATAATATTGTTGGGCCTGGGTATTATTTTTATGTCATTCAACACTGTCACTCAAATTAGTCTAAAAGATCTTGTACTGGCAGATGATTAATCTGTTGGCAAAAATTCCATTACTCAAGCACAAAAGTAAGGATTTTCTCCTTGGAACCTTGGGGTTGATCAGAAAGGATAAATCAGAAATTATGGAGCAAACCATACATCCTCATAATTTCTCTCTTATGTCAAATCTAAGGAAATAAAATCCCTAACATAAATGTATTGCAGCATGACTATGTGTAAATAGGATTAAATAAACCTTACTATTCATAAGTGGAAGCATAGAAATAAAAATATTAAAATAGACAAGAGCAATGTGTTTTTAATTATAAAAAATATGGTCACACATGATAAGAACAGCTCATGCAACCCTACAAAGCAAGCCCTCAAAATGTCTGTGAAGAAATCTGCATTTATACTCTGCTCTTGACCATGAAGGGTAATTATTACTCTGTAAATTCAATTACCCATGATATGACTAGAGAAATGATTGCAAAATGTGTGTTAGATTGTACTATTTAAAACTAAACACTACGAGCACAGAAGCCCAGCAGCATTCAGAGGAACATTGCCAGGCTGAGAATGCTCAGTGAATCAGTGGGAAGGGGGCACCAAGAACCACTTCCTTGAGGATATTCAAGGAGAAGGGTGGGACCGTTGTCCCTGGGGAGAAACCCACCAAGGACCCTCGTTCATACCCAGTCTTGGTGGACCTTGGAACACGGAGTCACACCAGCCTCACCTTCATTGAACTAATGAATTCAGCAGCGCCTAATATTTTAAAATAAAGTATTCCTAAATCCTTAGAGCTTGTAATGGTGATCCATTAGCACACCCACAGTCAGAATTGTGCGTCCCATTTCATTTTAACAAGCCCCACTCTCCCTCTCCACCCACAAAATATAATTAGAGGAGTCCCATGGAAATCCTCTCAGCAATGATGTCACACATCTTCTACCAGAACAAGACAATTTATCTTGCACATTTGTCAGAAAAATGATGTAAAACTTTAATATTAAACAGAACTTTTGAAGTGGGATCAGGAGTTAGTGTTTCTACCATCAGCAAAGTGCATTTTGTTGCCAGTGATCCAGAAAGATTACTGGAAGGGGAAAGGATGTCTGAAAATAAAAAACATGAACGGAAAACAATAAAAAATACATGTTAACATTTCCTTTATTTATTTTTTTCATGTTATGTTGCTGTGATAGTCTATCAACGGTTGGCCATTCCTGCCAACCTGACACAAATGATCTGACGCGTTGCTTTGCGCATGTCCTAGATTATACTCCTTGGCTTCCTCAGAAACTGCTCCTACATACACACTGAATAACTCTGATTTCTTTTTTTTGTCAAATTCCTGAGGCTTAAATCAGGGTTGCAAAGTTTCACCTGAAGATGATAACACATTTACTGTCTTATGACACTTCCAGCAGAGAAGTGGGAAAATCCCTAATCATAGACATTAGACAGCTCCACAGTTTCTTACCAAAGTAGGGTTGATACAGTGCTGGATGGATGCAAGCTGTGGTTTCTTTTCCTAATCTTATGTTGAAGAGTGTTCAGCCTCAGATCCAGGCAAAGCAAATGTCCAGTTACCCAAAAAGGTCCCTTGAAACTTGTGCTGGCTGACAGTGGTCACTCAACAGTTAGGAAGTTCCAGAAGGTTGTAACCCACACCCCATCACACAGCCTGGAGAGGGACGAGTCCACCAGCTTCTTCTGGCCATATATTTCCAAGACAGAGAATTCTTCAGCTCCTTAGACAATGTAAAAGAGGTGAATTTATTTCCAGAGCTTCATTGATATAGGAGTGACCCCCTATTCAAAGGCTCTGGAAAGAGAAATGAGTAAGTGCAGATTCTGACATGAATTTAGAATATCTTCTTGAACATTTTCAGATTCAATCTCTTGAAAGTTATTGGAAAATGTATCTCAAAACTCTAACAATCCAACATTCAGATTGAAAACATTGAGCTGAAATGACAAGAAATTCTCTTTGATATGCTGCTTTTACTTTGTATGAGCCTAGAAATTTAATAAGATATCCAATAAACTATGAAATATATATTTGAGGCCAAGCTACAGTTGTGGTGGGAACCATCATTATGAATTTCCTGATTTTGGTGAAAGAAAAACCTATATGGGACTATAATGCCTGCACTTTTAAAGTTTCAACTCACAAAAAATTTTGAAAGGCAAAAAACACTACTAACGATTAATTTCTTAAATATAGTCACATAAAAGAGGTCTCCAAAACATCCTTGAACATAACTTTTCAAAATAATGAATTATCCTTGATCAACAAGAAAAAAATTCATCACATTTAATGAGCACTATTTGAGTTTATGTAGATTAAAAATATTTATTAACATCAAAAAGGGAATCTTGAAAAAAGGAAAAAGATAATTTTTAATTTAGTCCAACAGCAAAGGCCTGAACCCAAACATATTAACCTACCTACCAGGGAAAAAACTAATGAATTATAACAAAATCCAGGTCCTATATTCTCTTCTAAGCTTGAGAGCCTGAGCATCTTTTCACTTTGGACCTAAGCTGGGGTAGTTGTCAAAAAGAAGATACCTTCAAGAAGCAGTGGAAAATTGCCAGAAAGGGAAAAACTGCCACAGCAAGCAATAACCTACATGAAAACACCCTAGAATAATTCTACACTGGCAAAGAATTATGTATAGTCTGCATGTAAAGGAATTTTTTTTATTCTCATAGTAACAGTTCAAGACTGACTTAAAGCAGAAACTACTTGAGGAACAGATTCACAATAAAATGTATAAGGAAAATTCCAGTCTTAGGTACCTGACCAACAGCAAAACATTATTTTCCTTCATATTCTGTTTTACTTTATGCAGTTCTCCTTACAATAACCTCTCTGTTGTCACTATGTTTAATAAAAGCACTAAAAACATTGTTATTATTTTAAGTCCACTACTATATCACAACATTTATTGCATTAAATATAGCAAGCCAAATACTTTTTTAAAACTTAATAACCACATAATCTGTGAATTTGGAAATAACGTAAGTGAAAGCATAAGAGTGATGACAGCCACACTTACTGGCTCCTCTGAAGATAAAGAACTTAGAGTGAGGTAGTTTAATCCAGTAAGCATGTAAGCTAAACAAAATATAACTAGAGTAAAATTTAATCCTGAGGTCTTTCACTCCCTTAAATTGTTTGCTCCTGACAACAAAAGAAGGGAACAGAGAATACTGAGTTCATATGCCACTCACTGTTAATTGCTTTGGCTCACATCCTCAAGATCAAGAAAAATCTAGAAGACAATCTGCAATTTTTGATTATAAATATTTTCTACTTCTTTCATTGAAATGATCTTCCAAATGTATAATGCTCAGGTTAAAAAAATTCCTTTTATCACCAAAAGTATGTACCAAATTGTCAGAATATCTCAACTTCTGTTAAATAGTGTCTTCCATGAAACAATTATCAATTATAAAAATAGGTTGAAGCCTCAGCTGTAAATGTACTTGTAAATTTTGGCAATGACTTGAAAGAGTACAAGATTTAGACCAAAGTATTTTATAGACATGATTGTGAAAGCACTGGAAAGTTAAATAAAATTACTCTTTTAGGAAACCTTCGGATATCTGAAGTACTCTGTATATTTGGGGTATATATTAACAAAAGAAAACTGAGTCCATTTAATGAGCATGAGGGAGCATTCTTCCTTTAAGGGTGGAAAATGAGAGCATTCTTCCTTAAAGTGTAGAAACTAAGGGAGAGATTCAGGGCCTGGAGAAATGGGATTACCTTCTGTGTTTTGCTTCCATCTTCATCTGTGACAATCTGGTCAGGACCTGCACCCTGACACACTGGCAGACACAGCCACGGGTCTCTCTTGCTGTCTCTTGAACTAACACAAAGCTCTTGTGCCTGGATTCACAGTTCTGGAAGAACATGTGAAAGAATGTTGTGAGGCTTTTATAACAAAGGACCTGTAGACTTTCAGGTTAGCAACAAGAATTAAAGAAAGCAAATATGAAAGTTTACTAAGTCATTTAATTATTTTATAAAGTGAAAAAAAGTGATGAATTTTATTATTTGAGGAAACAGAGAGCATTCAGATTTCCTACACTGGGGGTAAAAGTAACACTAGCTTTCAAACACTGTTTGCTTTTTTATTACTCCTTACATATTTTTGAAGACTAATTACTATTATTGGAAGGAATTTACATGATCTTTCCATATTTGTAAAGGCAAGCTCCCTACTGACTTCGATAAAGGCCATTTGTAGAGAAAGGATGCTGGATTGTGTTCACAACAGCTTGGGTTTATTTAAGCTATGATTTTCATTACTGCAGCTCATGTTTGTCATCTTCCAGGGTGTAGTTTGTTCTCTAATCCTTTCCTATATGATATACTCAGGCTGTGTTTGTTCTGTAGCTTGAATGTGCACTGATATGTGTGCATGTGTAAAATTACCTCTGACTGATTTTATCCTATACGTAGGATGTGAAATACTGTGCACTTAGACCTGCAGTATTTTTTCAACCATGAAATTCTTTTGACATTTTGTGCTGCCTACAAGGTCATGGCTATTCCTACATGGGGCAGCTGGTCTATACCAGTCCAATATTTCTTTATGTCTAACAGTTACATATGTTTGACTGCAAGGCAGACAGGCCTTAAGGAAAGTGCTGAGAGTTGGCTCAACCTAATGGTTATATAGGTAGAGATCACTTAGATGAAGAGGAAGGTGAAGATGTAAGGAAGACCTTGACTGAAGCAGAAAGTGTTGGTTTTCTCTGCATCTGTAGAAGCCTAGAAAATGAGGCAGATCATGCGTCCATCTCAAACATGGCTGTGGAGCCAACCAAGGACTGCTGGTAGGAACAAATGAGGTTTTTTGGTAAAAGCACATTGTGAGAAAGAACAGGATGCAACTTGAGCAGGGGACCATACAGAGCTGGGCAGCATTTTTCTGGGTCAAATGTTCTTGACAAATGCTCCTGGAAAGAAGCACAACACAGTCCAGCACAAGGGCACAAATGAGACTGAGAAATGGATATGGGATGTAGGGAAGGAGCAAGACCACCCAAGGCCCCCCAAGCCCTTCAACCCATTTCCAGAAAGGCTTAATGGACTGTGCATGATAATTAATTGGCATAGAAAGCAAGAAGCTTATCTCCAGGGCAGGGAAAACTTATCTATAAAAAGGTTCGCCCACAAAGCCCAGGACCCTAGACACCCCATCAGATGGATCAACACTGGAGCCAGGACTGGTGATCTCTCTTCCTTCCTTTCTTCCTTTCTTTCTCTCTCCCCCTCTTTAATAGCTCTCTCTCTCTTCCCTTTATTCAAAAGTGGCTGCCATATGTTTATGCTAAGAGATCAGGGACTGAATTACACCAATTTTCATGCCAAGTGTGTGATTTACTAATAAAACTTTGTAAGCTCTTGTGGAACCTTTGATTTCCATCTTTCCTTTTGATCACAAACAGCTTGAATGTTCCTTCCCCTTTTGAGTGGGACACCACATAATCTATGGGCACTTTTGCTGGTGCAGAGACCATGTTGCACAGCTGCTCACCACCACTGCAGCAAAGGCACAGGTGTCTCATGCTGTGTGCCCTGACTCCGGGATGTTGATGTATCACTTCATGCTACCTGATAATCCATTTCCAATTTGACAAAGCACAATGGCAAGCTGGCTTACTTTGAAACATCTGCTTAACCGTGTTATGCTTATAGTCAGGGCTTTGATTAAGTGCTTTGATGACTTAAAGCCTAGCTAGGGAGTAAAGAGAAGTGACAAAGTGCTAAAGTCAAAACCACCTCATTAATCCTTTTTTTTTCTAATTTATTGACAGATAAGAATTTCTCAAGACTTCACGATACAAAGTTATACAGTAGAAAGTCAAAGGTGCATTTTCCAGATCATGCATCATCCTTACATTGATTTTCATTTGCTTCTTAATGTTGAATCAGCCATTACCTACTATGTCAACATGCATTAAGAGCTACCATTAAATAGCTTTTTATTTATTTAAGTTCAGCTTGAGAGGTAGAGAGGCCTGCTTTATTGAAGACTTTCTTACCAAGAATGTTAAAGAAGAATTTAAAATGTTACACCTGCTGCAGACAAAAATCTCTGTTCAGGGCTTATACAGACCTTAAGCTTTTTTTCTTTTTAATTGCTTTGGTTTGTTTGTACAAGGAAGCAGTGGTTTCTGTCAGTGTTGATTTGCACACTGAAACCCTGCTTTTCCCTTTGTTCCACAATCCTGGCTATAATACCAGAGATTTCTTCTTTTTTTCTTTTTAGGATGACATTAAATGTGGTCAAAAAATGTAAAAGAACTCAAGTCAATAGGCCAGGTGCATACTAAGTGAAAACAGTTTAGAATAGGTGGAATCTTACAGAGCAGAAGCACCGTCACTATGTCCTATTTATATCATCCTTTCATCCACAGTTAGCTGTGGATGATTTTGCTTGGAATATCTTCCTGAGAACGCTTATGACAAGATAGGAAGATAAGCATTGTAGCTCTGCTTCCTTTTTGTCAAGTAAATAGCTGTAAGCTTAACTGACAAAGGATACACTAAACACAGACAGCTTCCATTTGGGATTTTGTTTCTCAGCCTTCCACCTTCTTTTTATTATTTGGAAGATTTGGACAGGATTTTTGGATTTTTTCAGAGTAGAGAAGAAGAATCTTGTGGGCGAGTGGGTAGGTTAATTTATTGTTTACTTGTTTTCTCTGCTGTTTTCAAGGTATTCAGGAGTATTTCAACACTTTAAAACAACACACAAAAGGCAGATTCACAGAGGAGCTCAGTGGTCTGGATCCTGAGAGTTATTTACATTCTTCATCTTCACTTTGGAAGATTTCAGGTTCCAAGCCTGTAACAAGTGAGTTCTCCTTGACATAATGATAAAAATAAACCTCTTTTGGCAAAAGAAATGTAACAGGGAGATGAACTCAGTCCACCCTTACAAGTCATCAAGAAAATCACTCTTTAACTTAGTTCATAGCTTTAACAAAGAATAGTGGCACATTGACATTTTTGGGAAAATGGGATATTATTTTTCATGTCACATCCAGGCCAAGTGATGACAAGGTAATTTTTTTAGCTTAGAAAAAAAATAATGAAAAATATTGAAGTAATTAAATATTAATAAACTGATGACAGTAATTTGGGATATTTCAGTTTTTTAAGTGCAACTACATCATTTGCAGAAGTATCCTTTAAGTATTTCAGCACAGTAATGGTAGCAGAGAAATGCTACTACTTACTAACTCCACAAAGACAGCAAATTAATTAGTTGAATAATTATGTACAGTACTTGGATTTGTAATGGACTACCTAGTGCAAATAAACAACCAAATTGGAATATCAGTGAAGGAAAAAAATATTAAAAATACCCTAATTCTCTTTTAAAGGTTAAAAAATTACACTGGGCTATTTTTGTCAGGGATATCAAAGTGGTGAAACACGGGTCTCCTCCAAGGGCTGTCCTTTCCCTTGGAAGTCAGAGGGACTGCACTGTTTGCTTTAAGTTACAGAGGTACTTAAGTGCTCTGCTCTAGTGCCTGCCATTGCACTGGACAGGGCTCGTATTCCCCAATTCCTTCAGCAAGCAACTGCATCTCAAGGAGCACTTGTCCCTGGACTTAGCTTTAATAAGGTGGCCTGTTTGGAGATACAGGCATGTGACAGCTTTAATCCACTGCAAGATTATGTGTTTCAGGATGAGACTGACTTCGGTGACATATGACTGTACCAAAGACTCGGTTCTTCTCTATTATACTCACATTAGTATGCACAAGCTATTTTGAAAAGAACTATCCTCAGTCATGTGTACTTAACATCACAATTTTATCTGACTTCCCTCATAGATTAAATTCATTCATGAGTTTTGTGTAAATTCAGCCAAAGGAAGTGGAACCACATATGCAGTCAAAGCAAACTCTATACTAAAGATACTTTAAAACAGAAATTGCAACAGATTCTTGAAGAAAGTTTTACTAGTTCATAAAAATCTTTTCATTCATGGGTTCATAGATAGTTATACAATTTATGTCTGCTCAAAATCTCCACTGAATCTTTTATCTGTATTTTTCACCCTCTGACTGAACTTTGGCATGACAAAGAGCAAAAAAAGTCCGTTTGTACTCAAGAATCCTTGAGAGAAACTTAATCTCTCTGTCAGCAATGGCATGTGCATTGCACTGTATGCATCATGCCTACTCTGAAGCAGCTTTCTCATTCCTTCAGGATAATTCCTTTATGAGCATCTGAGTACTGAATAAAACACATATAAACCAACTGGCAGATGTTCTTAGTAAATCATTGAGAGGTTCACATTAAAAATTAGCCACCTGCGTATTTATCTGTTCCTTTATAAGTATCAATAAATTATTTAAAATTCTGGAATGTCTGTTTGAATTTATCAGTGTATTCTTGTTCATTGGTATTTATATTGCAGTTTCCCAGGAATTCAAAGATAGGAGAACCTTTTAAATATAATTGTTAATTTATAGCAAACAGTATAATCATTGGGTGCAGTAACTCAATTTCTGGCAAAAAAATCCCAACAAACCAAACCCAAAAATTTTAAAAGACACAAGATATTCATGTTTCATTAGTTTTACTATTTGCTTGTTGCTTCAAACTAACACATGTCACCTGTAAATAGGTAGGTCCAAAGCAGACCAAGCATAGACCTTCTCTTTGAGGGCAGTATGAAATTTGCTACCTGCAAATTCTAATAAGTTCTGTCTTCCTTTTCAAATTGGTTCATTGATAATGAATAAGCACCACAAAACCTTCTCTTTCTTATTTGTGCTTAGGTGCAGTGAGAGAATTATGTGAACAGTTTCTGCTGTTGAGCATCTTTTTTTTGACAATTGGAATTCAGTAATATTTAAATCTATTGTCTGTTTTTTCTTTTGTTCTCCTGATTCTTGTCACTATGGTATAATTAAGCTACCTGAAAACTATAGAGGTTTTTATTCCTCTCCCATGTTAGGGAGATCTTTAGTTAGGAACTATAAAATTAACAGTTTCTGAATGTGTGTACATCTGGAGATCAAACAAATGATCAGAGCCCTGGCACTTAGCTGAAATCTGGCATTAGGTACTATAAATGGTGGTAGTTGTTAAAGTTCTTAAAATTTAAACCAGTTCCATCTGCAACTGATCATCTGCCTCCTGACTGTACATGTGAGACAGGGATCAAATAATACCTTGAAGATCACCTGGACCTCATAAAAGCCTGCTAGAAGCTTGGTTGAGGGGGAGATCTGGGTATTCAGGCTGCCTCTGGTGAAAGGGTTTGAGTTGATGGAAAGATCATGATTGATAGCTTGAGCTTCTGCTGAACTATTTTGTTCCAAAACAGTTGTATTATGTGTCTGAGGAAAAAGCACTAAATATTTTTACTAGGAAGTATTTCACCTGATTATGGTTTGATAGGGGACTTATAGTTAGGGACTTTTCCTTTCAGGAGCTTGATGTTTCTCATAAGCAGATTCTAAAATTGCTACAAATAACTAGGTCAATATGTAACTATGTTTTTGCTCTGATTCATCCTGTCTCTTTTTCACAGCAAAAGCTGCTTAGGGATGTTAGTGAATTTGGGTGATAAAAATACTATGCATGGTAGCATTTTCCCTTTTTATAAAGGCTTTCAGCTTCAGCTTCACTATCACAAGGTTCTCTAAACACTCAGTATAAGAAGAAAATCTTATCTTGTCAAGGATATGATCTTCACTTTTTCCTGTTGAAGAAAAGAAAGCTTTGAGAGATTTTGTACTTTTGAATTCTAAGCTGAAACAGGTACCTGCCAAATTGTCAGAAGGGTAAATGTTAAACCACCGTATGCTTCTTTATCATTTCTGACTGTTCAGCTTCTTGTTCAGGATGGAGCTACACAGAAATTCCCCTCTGTAGTAGCCTCATGCACTGATTAATGAGACCTGATGCTTACCCTCAGTACATAAATGTTCAGGGAGTGGGATATCAAAAAATTTGGCTGAGACTTTGCTATTATCATGTTACGTGTCTTAAAGCTCATACATAACTTGGAAGCTCTGCTCCACTGCTAAGGTTAGGAGAGGATAATAATGTATTGACATGAAAAAGAAAGTGGAAAATGGAAATAAAATACATTTCTAAAAATCATCTTACTCTTGATTGATGTTACTGAAGAAAGTTACACAAGAGTGCTGTAAAGAGTGAAATGGAGATGCTGAGGTTTGGATGTAAAATAAACCAATTAAACAATACTGTTTGATATCAGATGAAGTCACACGTGATGACCTGGTCAGAACAACAGCATTAGTGAATAAAAGCAGAAACTCCATCAAAACCAGATGCTACATCAGGATTTAACTATCATAAGCAAAATACATTTGGAAGTCAGTGCAGTGAACAAGGTATTGTAAATTCATCCTCTATTTTGAATATAAGCACAATACCCTGAAGAAAGAATACAACCTAAACCATAGTCTTAAAAAAGATAAATAGAGCTATATAAATAAGGAAAAAAAGAGGAGAAAAAGAATCCAACCCTTGTTGCTATGTTACTAGTCCTTGGAGCAAGATCATGCACAAATGGAAATCAATGTCAGTTCTGTTTTTCAGTTTTCCTCCTGTGTCATAACTCTCACAGTTCCTGGCTTGGAAGCAGATGATAACACAGCCAAGTCTTAATAAACTTTAAGTGGGGTACTCCAGCTGAACAGAGCATATTTTGAGCAGAGAGATTCAGTAATTGCTCATAGCAGGAATTGTAGACTTTTATTAATTGTATGCTGAGATTGGGGAGTGCATTAAGGCACTTGGAATGTGTGGCATGGAAGCCAGGAGAGCTCTGGGAGACACGGTGGCTGAGAGGACACATTTCTGGAACATTACTTAATTCTACCTCTAATCCCTGCAAAAAGGGAAGAGGGGGAGGGAAAGCAGTGCCACAGCATCAAGATCAGCATTGCCAGAGCATAGCTTTGTTATACTGGATGCTGCTGAGGCAGAGTGAAACAATCCTGACCCAAAAGAGTTGCAAAAAGTACAAGAAATACATGGTCTCGCAAGGAAGATAATGTGGGGACATGCATTTTTGTTCAGAATCACAGGCAGAAATCTCACCCCAACAGGCATCCTAACTGCTTGTTCTCCTTGCTTCCCATCTCATGGAAGCACTGAAATCTCCAAGGGAGAAAGAGCAAGTATATTGAAATTAAAATCTATGTAATGAAGAAATCTTCCCCAGCCAGTTTACATCTAAGAAACCCTGACAGCAGTTAAGTTAGTCTTTCACTCATTTTCTTTGTGCTTTATCTTGGGCAGGTCTAGCGTGAGGCCAGAGGTGGTTGGGGGCTGAAGCATGTGATATCTGAGCAGCAGCTCAGAGAACTGCACTTCTTCATCTGTGGAAAGAGAAGGCAGGGAGGACATCTTATTGATACCCTGAGCTATGCAGTTAAAATTAGTCCTGCTGTGAGTGTTGGGGCTGACCAGATGACCTCCAAAGGCCTTTTCCAGCCTTTGAGTATATGATTGTAGGAAGAAGGTCTGTAAACTGTCAAAAATTAGTATTCTTCAAAAAATGTTTTACCCAGTAAACTTAATATGAAGCATCACGGTATTGTGAAAATCAGAACAATTACCAACAATGCTATGACACATTTTGGGACTGAAGATAAAAACAGATACAACAGATGAGGGATCCCATAGTCCTCAGCTATTCTGTGACAATACAGCTTAAAGGCAACAAAAAAGCCAGCTGCATGGTTTTAAACAGCCATAAATATCAGTATAGTTACTTCCCCAAAGGGAAAATAGACTCTTTCCCCTCCTGTCCAAATCACTCAGAGCTGCTATTGCATAAGCATTTTGTTCCACTTATTTCTCTTTCTAGCAGTTAACCTCAAAGCTTATCTCTGCAATATATTCAGAAAACTTCTAAAATCCCAAAAGATTAGAGGAATACTCAAAGTATAAACAGAGTGTTTTTTTAATCTTCCCAAATGCAAATTCAGGAGGTATTCCTCAAAATATATTCTATATATTTTAATATTCATACATCTTTCTGGCTGGACATGACTGTAATAATCAATAGTGATGTTTTCTCTTCTGTACAGATCAAGCCAAGCAATTTCCAGTCTCTTTATGATATTCACTAGGAGTTAAATCCTCCACTTCTCCAGTCTTTTGTCTGAGTATCTTTTTAGAAGGCAGATTTGCATAGGTTGTAGGAGGAAAGGAAACATCTCTTTCCCTTTCTAATTAGGCTGTAGAAAGGCAATTGAAGCATTCTATCATCGCTACCCAAACTGGTTATCATTATTTTGGGTAAATATCTTGGATTTACTTAATATTATTTCATATTTTATGATCAAATTATGTGTCTGTATAGATCCACTGTCTATAAACAGAACAATGGTGACTAGATCATACATCTACAATACAAAAATCTACATTTATTCATTGAATCCCAGCATTTTTTCTTGAAATCACTGTAACAATGTATCAAGAGGGATTAATTGTATTTTGGCCATAATCCAGTTTGTGCAATGATATTCTTCCCACTAAAACTTCCATGTCAGTAGTACAAAGATATTTAAGGGCATGGCTTAGTCCTCAAATGTGTGCCAGGCTGCTATTTTTAATCAGCATCTTCTGCATATGAAGAAATACTACTTTTTCCCCCCCCAAACCCAAAAGAACTTAGATTCATTACATTTTTTCAATTGTTTATTTAATTTGATTTTCTGGCAGCTCTTAGTTAGGAAAAGAATCTGCATACAACTCTTTATATTTTCCCTCAAGATACATTCTTTGATGAAGTTTTATTAAATGTAGGTATATTTATGAATAAGCAAATAGTCTTTCTCAGACTAGGATTTGTTTACCACACAAACATTCTCAGACCCATATTTTAATGGAATTGCTTTTAATTTAGAAAGAGTAAATGAATTTTTAAAAAATATTGGTTTCACTAAACTAATATAATTTGGAAAAGATTGTTTTTAATTAGTGAGAAGGGTCTTCCTTCTATTTTTAAGGAAAAGCTAACTTCAGCAATTTAAATGCTAGCACAGATTTTAAGGGAAGTCTGCTCTCATATGTAGCTGCAGCTCTGGTAAGAGAGCAGAGACCTTGCGAGGGAGCACACTTTTAAAAAGTGTCTGAAGCAATTTAAATATGATCCCTGAATGACTTCTCAGTGGATTAGCCCCTAACCTTTAACTTTCATGACATTAGTCACGTCTCATCTTGACATTTATAATGGAATATTCTCCTATTCAATTGTTAAAAAATGTCCAGTTTGACTTCTGATTGACCTTTGATGAGAGCTGAGGTCTTTTAAAGGGTTTAACAGTTGTAGCTCCATTTGTCTTTCTGGAAGAGACTAACGATAGGTAGGAATTATTTCTATGAAGTAGAACAAATACAGCAGAAAATACTTGCTGAGATTAAAAATAATGAAATAAATGATGCTGGGCTTGCTTCCTTCCATTGGATATGTAGAAGTCTTCTATTCCCAGAAACCGTAAAATAATTCTTAGGTGTTTTTCTGATCTATCGGGGCAAACTCAAAAAATTCAAAATATTTTTACAGGGAAAACTGCAGCACATTTAAAGGAGGAGTACATTTGGACAGAGAACTAAACTTATATTTAGATATAAGTTATTTCATGCAAAAGAAAAAAATCAAATGGTATTTCAAAACACCACTCTGCAAACTCAGTCAGTAATATATTTAGAAGGATACCTTAAATACCCTAAAGACACACCTGGCTAATGTTAACTCTAGAACCATGAATGGCCAATGGTTAAAGTGTTCATTACAGAAAAAGACACCAGGATGTTGCATAGCATTCCCCATGAAGACTATGAGTGAGATTCTAGATCCGGAAGTATAAAAGGGATCAGCACATCTGTCCAGAACAGTTGATTTGTACTGATGAGCAAGTCCCTAAAAAATTTACCCTTAGTTGTCCAGTAGGACAAGAATTTTTCTGTCTTTCATGTAAGAGAAAATATTAATTACCACCTACAATGGCTTATGAAGAGGATATATGTTGTTATCCCATTAGCCTTTGCTGCCCCACAGCTGGTGGGATTCATTTCATTTCAGCTTCATTAAAATACAAAGGCACTACAAGACTGCTGATAGGGATGCTTTATTAAGAAATCAAATAAAAAAAAAATCCATATCCTTAATGCAGTTGAAGGAGATGGAGCTTGTTCTTGTTGGTTCTCAAGTCCAATGAATAATTTGAAATTTGAATAACATTGGCATATGTCACAAGGACCAATATTCTTCGAAAACCTTTTTCCTATGATGAGGACACAGAATTTTTATTGAACTGATTAGAAGTGTTTATTTATTTAAGCCAAAGATTATTATATGTGTCTTTGTGTTTCAGTGTCATGTATGATACCATCTGTTGGGCTGGAAATCCAGCATTTGGAAAACTGTAAGATAGAAAATCCAGGAAACTTTAAAACTTCCTCTGTAGTGCATTGGATGAATTTTTTAAAGAAGTCTTTAAAGTAGGTGCCAGTTACTGACTATGCACAGACTCTGTGTATTTGTTGGGTCTCTACTTGACAGAAATTTTGAAACAGTGGTCTAATGAATAATATTTGAATACGTTAGTTTTAAATTTAAAAATGCTACTGAGAAGCAGTCTGTTATTATTCTCCTTTGGTGAGGAAATCCATACCAGGGACGTTCCTAATGAGCTCTTCCTCTCATGCTGCACAGATACTCATAGTGACTAATCGAATGCTAAAACCTCATCAGCTTTGCAAATGATCATAAACAGCAATTGATTCTGATCTCCTGGATACTTTTACTGTATTTCAACAATCACATGTAATTCAGGATGCCACAGGGAAACTGGGGCCTTTGAAAACAGATTTATTCACATACAATAACTTCCTTAAGGCCTTTGAGCAACAATCTTTCCAGTATGCTTTAACATGAAATCTACTCATTTCTGAGGGTCAGAATTTCTGCCTTGCTCACTATGGATTTTTCTTTAGAGTAACAACAAATAACATACAGATTAACCACTTTCTCTAGGTGTGACAGATCTGAAGTTGTTTGGGTTTCTTTAACTTGAATATCTTCCAGTCCTTCCTTTTCCTTCTCTCCCTAGAAAAAATCTTGTGAAGTAGCAGCTGTCTTAGTGAGTCATCAGAACTAGCATGCCTAGCATCAATATTTACTACCAAACTTCAGATGGCATAAATCACAATAAAATGGACTGTCCTGATTTATGCCAAGAAAGAATACATAATGCTATGTAATGCTCCAAATTGAAGAGCCTTTTAGAAGAATCACAGAGAACAGTAGAATGTGATGGGTTGGAAGGGACCTTTAGAGCTCATCTAGTCCAACTCTCCTGCAATAGGCAGGGACATTTCCAGCTAGATCAGAAACTTATCCAATTTGACCTTGAAGGTATCCTGGGATGGAGACAGACATTTTAGTAGACCCTGTAACTATAAGACAAGGGGTAATGGTTTTAAACTAAGAGTAAATTCAAGTCAGAAGTAAGGAAGAAATTTTTTCACAATGAAGGTGTTGAGACACTGAAACAAGTTGCCCAGAGAGTTTTTTGATGCCCCATTCCTGGATACCTTCAAGGTATAGACGGTTTATTAGTCATTAAAGTGTAAGTAAAATGAAACAACCAAAAAAAAAGAGTAGAAAATAAAAAGTCACATTTTACATGTAGTTTCATAGACAATAGGCTATGTGCATCAGCTACACAGATCAAGATATATATAGTAAAGTTTTCATTAAATGAGTAGGACTAGCACTTTTTTATTTTAAATATCTAAGGTATTTTAGTCTAAAGGCAGTAGTCACCTTAAGTTTAAGATGGGTAAGTCACCAGTGGGATTTAGGAGCCTTTGTTCCATGCCCACCTGAATGTTTATGCATACAGTGCAAGCTGAGGAGCTCAAGGGTAGTTGCCTCAGGTTACAGAGACTGTTCAGAGATTGTTTTCAGTATGTAAGACCGGGAAACTACTTTCTATGGGAAAAATATCCCTTCAAATGCTTCCAGATCTAGAGGTTCCCTAGGGCTTTTCATAAAGAAGAAGATATATGGAACTTGTCTGCTTGTATACAACTAATGTGTCCCAGTATCCATCCACCTTCCTTTACATAGGTCTGTGTGTTGGGGGCTCTGCAGGATGAAGAACACATTCAGCCAGTTTTTCTTTCCAAAGAATCTCTGTGGCTCAAAACTTCATTATCTAGGATGTACCAAACACAGACCAAACTAGCCCTGTATTTTGATCCCTGGAAGTTAGGGAGGGGTTACTTCCCCCCGCACCCTTCACCACACATCTATTTGGCAAACATGGTGTTGCGTTGATGTTACTGTTAAATTTCTAACATTTAGGAATTTTTAACTCTTATTCAGTGCAAACAATTTCATGCATGAGTATTTTGACTTTATATTCTATAAACTGCACTTATTTCCAGAGTGTCATTAGGTATCTGCCTTGATCATCATCTCCTTTGAAATGTCCTACAGGATACAAAATGAACAAGTTTGGATTCTTCTCTAATCTTACGAAAAACTGACACTTCTGTTGCCATTTCTGTAGTGTTGCTATTTCCCCAGGAAAAAAAGGTATGTTCATTTGAATTGGCTGCCTCCCTACCCATCTGTTAATTTCTTTCCCTACGTTCTCTTCCTAATCACCTTTGAACATTTCAAACAAATGTGAAAGCAGAAAGTCTAAAAAAAATTCAATTCCTGCAAGTTTTGTGAAAACAGTCATCTGCCTCTCGGAAAGAGATTTGAATTGGCAGTCCCATTGTGGGAAAGACAGATCAAATTCAGACAGATAAGGCTCCTAGATCAGACAGACAGAACTATATATTGCACTCAGACAGATGGCTGGCCTGCCAGCATGGCAACAAAGAGCGTGTGTACTTCAGGATTATCAGCCACACATGTTAAATCTTTTCCAATTGTTGCTTTTGTCCTGCCATGGTTACTGCTGGAGGAAGGTTTGGGTCATAAAGAACACAAATCCATAAGAGATCAGCCTTCTTTAGTTTCACAACACACCAGCAAATTAGAAATGCACTCTTTGTTTTCTTCATTTTATGTTTGCACCAAGGATTTATAAGAAATCAGAAAAAGTTTGTATTATTTTTCTTTTCTTAAACCAAACAACCTTATTGAACAATATGCAAGACTAAAAAGCACCTGGAATCTAACTATATATCTTCTCCTTTATTTGAATCAAGGTCAGACAAAAAGTAAAACTTATTTCCAGAAATGTATCAGCTAAGAGTACCACTACCTTCAGGAAAAGGTAGGTACAAAAGATACATTCATGAAGATGTTATTTGTAACACGTGAATTGTACATCCATATTGTAATGATTAAATCAATGTCAGCAATATATTTGCTGAATTTGTGCTTCCTAAACTATTGCAACTTCAAAACAGCAAAATCTTTTTTATAAGAAATTTGAAATCACATTTTCTCTTTACCTAATATAAAGAATAATGGTTTTCAAGTACACTGCACAGCTGTTGAGGTAATTATATTTGAGGTTCAGCTTTTTTTATTTATCTCTGTCAATCAGTGTAACTGCAATACGTAGAAGCCATTGTATGACAAATGAAGACATGAAGTTAAACTCCTCAGTGGAGGTAATTAAGGTGGAACAGAAAAGGTCTTTTTGTCAGCATCTCACCTGTCAAACTTGGAGATCATCAAGATCTGCTCAGCCCTCGCTTCTTAGTCTTTCCTTTAGGCATTTTTCTTTCACTGGGGAAGAAGGAATACAGATCTGTCTGTGCTAACTTTGTATTGCACATAAGGAATTCCTAATGCCCTCTTGAAGACACATTTTCATCCTTCTTGACTTCACAGAGCGGAATAGACAACTTCATGAGGCACAGGCTGTGGCTGACACCACTGCTGGGATGAGCTCTGGGGCTTTTAGGACTGCTGCCCACACCTGCAGTGGCAGGGACAGTGGGCTGTGACGGGCTGTAGCACATCCCTGATACAATGACCCCTCAGACTGTGCCGTGCGTAACGGGTGGCCACACTACATTAAATGCTCATTTAGCACAACCTTATGAAAACTTTTGATGAACGTACTAATGACATGTAAGCTGTTTAAACAGCTTTGCTTAAGTTTCTTATCATTAAAATTGATACCTTGTGGCTGCAAAATAGAGAAAAATTTTAAAAGTGTAAGATACTCCTTTTGTGTCCAGCTCTGCCACAGATTTTCCAAGTCTATATAAATTGCCTTTGTTTTTTGCCATAGCAGCCACCTCTAAACTTCAAGGTCTGTTTTACAGATGCATTCATTAATGTTTGTAGGGTCTGAGAGATGCCTAACTGATCCCAGAGGAATTAATTATACCTACAAAGACTAAAATAGAGGCAGGACACTAACTGGCTGAAAAATATTAGGAATGTTAATTTATTATTTGTATTATAGAGAGTTTATACTAGACTAATTATTGAACTTCCTTTCTTTTCCTACTGCTCTTTATATAAATCAGACCACTGCACTCCTTTCAGCTTCCTTCTGGAATAATCCTAAACTGTATAGCTACAAAGTCCTGCTCCATGAGTATCATTCACAAAGGTGTGGTTTATTAATAAGCATTCAAAATAGAGTTTCGTTTAGTCTCTGGCTTCCTCCTGAAAGATGAAACAGTGTTATGTAACAGGAAATTTTGTTTTGAATCCTGTGTGGTCCATCCCAGGATAAAAACTTTCTCACTGCTGTTACAGAGACCTGGGTGAGCTGCAGGGTACCAAATACATCATTTGAATTCCTCTGTGCCACACACTAACAAGCCAAGTCTTCTACCCAGTGCACACAGGTGTCATAGTGAAAATTCATGGAAAATTCAGGGATGAAAAGTCCTGGCTCTTATTAAGTCAAATTTCAAAAGGCTGTGTTTCAACAGCTCAAAGTTCACATTTAAATGCTATGGAAATTCTGTGCTAGGTCTGGTGCAAACAACAAGCTGTTTCCATGGACGGGAATCACAGCAATGCAGCATGCAGATGGGGGATGGAGAGCGAAGGGGAATTAGAGAAATCCTTGTTGCCTAACTTGTGTGCAGAGGGCCCTCTGGCTGCAAGGTGTGTGTCACTAACACAGAGAGGGGCTTGTAGCAGGTTGTTTGAATGGAAGAAATAAATGGAAATGGATTTCAACAACCACCAAAAAAACCCACAACCCAAAAATCAGTGATACAAATAGTAAACAATAATTCTCTTCAGATATCTAGCCATACATAATGCTAAATTACTGAAAAGATCTAGGGATGGAAAAAACAAGAAATGTAGTTGTGAGGTTTTAATGAACTTATGTCACTGTAATTCCAAGGTTTGATTTTTGTAGTTCTGTTAATCTCCATGAATAGTGAACATTTCTTAAAGTAAAACCTTGCAAACAATTTTTTACTGGGGGAATAGAAAACCTTCTCTGAAAAAAAAATGCAAATTACTGTGAATCTCAGAGACTGTAAGTATTTTTCAATCACTTCTCAGCTGTTGTAATCACACTTGTTGCACCTCATAGCTGTACACACTGGGACGGTAAAGCTGGCCTCACAAAGCAAGACCAAAGGAATCTCAACCAGATCTTGTCAAAGAATTTTGGACAAATTTAAACCACAACTAATGAAAGCCAAAGGTGTGACTGAAATGGGAATGCATCACTCTGATCGCTGCACTTGTTGATTTAACTCAGAACTTCAAAGCAGAGAATCACATGAGAAAATACAGCACAAAAGGCATAAAATACCAAAAGAGAGAAACATCTATGAAATATTGAACAGATTTTTCTTCTAAAGCCCTCTCTCTATTACACTTCAGTTTTATTACCGTATTTTCAAGACTTTGGTATAGTTTCAGGTGAAATGATAGCTTTCGTAAACTTACGAGTGTGACAATCTGTTTTCTAGTTTTTCATTATGACTTTTAAAAATATTTTTAAACCATTCATAGACTGAAACTAGGTCCAATATCTAAAATTTCCTGTGAAATATTTGCTAAAATTTTGATTAATATTATTTAAATATATAATGTCAAAGAAGTTTTACCAAGTAATTTTCTGGTCTTTGAGAAACTTGTATATAAAATATAGTATAAGCGTATAGTAGACATATTACATCTAGTCAAAAGTTATTTAGCCCCATAAATTTTGTCCAGTAAAGTCTGGATGTCAATGCCTAAACAAAATAAGAGAGTAAAAATAAAATTATACAACCCCATAACATTTCAACAGTTTGATTCTGGGTCTTCCTGAGGTTAAAATTATGTCCCTGATGGCTTTTCCTTCCAGGAACTTCCTCAGCCTTTCTCTGTATTCGTGCAGAATTTGCCACCAACACATTGTGGCAAGAAGTTCCGTACCTTATATACTTCATCATGTTATTGAATAGGAAACACCCGTATTTATTTGTTTGTTCCATTTTTCATTTCCATAATGTTTGATGTTCCTTAGTTTTCCTAGTGAAAGAGAAGGTAAACAACAGTTATTATTAGCCATCTTCTTGCCACATTTTAAAGATGAAAATGCTATTGCTTAAACATTAAATTGATACATTAAAATACAACTTATGCCGGACTAAAACTTTGTAGTGCTGCTTTTTCATTTTGTAAAAGTTGTATTTTAAGCACAAATTCTGCAAATACTGAAATTTCCGATCTGTTTACATTACACTACCATGAGAGAAAATATCTCAAATTACTTTGGTAACAAATATTTTTGTTACAATTGGAGTCTAACAAATCCATTAATGCTTTCTGCCCAAAATTTGCTGCAGAGCTGAACACAGTACTACACATAGATGACTTGTTGCTCTTTCAGTATCTGTTACCATTAGCCTACTTTCAAACACGTTCTTCTATTTAGAAGAGAATTTTTGAGATAGACAACAGTGAAAAATGTCTATAAAGAAACTGAATCAAGAAAACATCATAGATTTTATAGGATAATTTCTTTCCTTAAAATAAAATCTGTGTTCTAAGACAAGTGTAAAGGAGCGCAAAAAGGGGTAAAAGATTAAATATATCACAATAGAAGTTCAAAATGAATGGAATGGAATTGTTTATGGCTGGATTTCTGAAATAGTTAAAACAGTAATACTGAATATTTAAAATAATTTATTCCTCATAGGATAATTTTCTAACTGGAGGCATTTTATCCTAAAGCCCAAAAACATTCTCTAAACTTCCCAATCTCTTTCTACAGATACTTGTCTCTAATTTGAGGTTTTAGAGAAAGAAAAGAAAAACAGATAAATGGACAATTTTAACTCCATAAGCCAACCCTTTTATTAAGAGATATATAATTTTAGATGGTTAGAGAATTAGATCAGCTTTATGACCTTTTCTGTGGCTTCCTAATTAAATAAAAAAGGCCAAGATTATCTTGAGATGTGGAGGAAATGCCTGTATTACACAGAACACTATACAGGTGAGGCAGAGTTTATGGAACCTGCATAGCTCAAACAGTAGAAGTTGTCATTAAAGCTGTGGGCCTTTCTGCAGGACCTAAATACACCCGAATCCTGAAGGAACATCTGCTACCAGTTCTGCAGAGTTACTTCCCACACCCTTAAGCATCAGCTCTTTGAGCGCTTACCATATGCCTGTACCTTTCATCCCTGACAGCAGCCATCGAGCGCCAAGCCTGCCGTGCCAAGTCCTCAACGCCAAGTTTCAGCATCTTGTCGCAGTCTTCAGAGAGCCAAGGATGTCTGTGCTTCTGCTAATTGGAGGTCTTTGGTCTTCTCTGCCCACCAGTGCTGCAGTCTTCCCTACTCCCTTTAGCCACTGGAAAAACACTCTTGTTCAGTGCCACCAGCAGTGAATTGCCTCTAAAGTATACACACACTTCAGCCTGCAGCAGCTGTTGGCTCAGCTGAGTATTTTGTGAGGGTAATGAACCAAAATTTGCAAGGGATTTTGGAGAAAATGATAAATAGTTAAAAGGGGATATTTTTCAACTGGCTTCAGCCTGTTTGAGACCAGATGTTTATTTGTTGTGCAAACATTAGAAATATTTGCTCCTTGGATCAAGTTAGTACTATTTGCATAACTAATAATTACAAGGGGGCACATTTGGCTTGCTCCAATCTATATAAAGATAGACAGTAAAAATTCCCTTGTGTGGTGCTAAAAGCCACATCTTTTGGTTTGTACAAGTCAAGGTTAAAAAAGATCCAAGTAATAGTATAGTTCAAAGATTTAAAAATGCTTTGGTGGCATTAGATGTCTCCTTCCTGTTATTGACTACTAAGAGATTTAAAATTAAATTTATTGTTGAATTGCAAATTCAAGTTTCCTGACTCTTGTATTATACAAGAAGTTATTTTTCCCTGAAAGGTAATTTATTCTATACTAAGTCGTCTCTTGCCTCAGCTTCAAAATCATATCTTTAAATATAATATAAAACGGTCACAAGTCAGACTATGACAGTTCCAATACATTTGCAGTGACAAATTAGGCTCATTACACTTAATATTGACATGGATCTTTTGAGCTTCTTGACTTTAAGTAAAGTTGCAAAGACTAAATTAAGAACACAAGTCTAACAGGGATCCATCCTTTAGGTACCACTTTCAAAACCGAGAGGTAGTGAGCCTTTGAAGAGAGGCAAAGGAACATGAACACAGGAATTCTGTTCAAATCTTCCTGTGTTTAGAGAATCAGGCCAGTGTGTCCATTCCCTGTAGAATGAAGTATCAGATCTAGCTGACCCTATTATCACTTTCCCTTTCAAAACAAACCTGGTCTTTTCTATTATTTCATCATTTTTCTCCATCTTCCCAATGGTTGTAATAATTTCCATTACAATTGCTGAAATTTTAAGATGGAAATTTATCAAAGTTCTACAGGCTGGAAGCTGATCAGTACAAACAGTATTTTCCTGTTACATTATCCAAACATTCACAAAATGGAAGATCAGATTGTAAAACCTTCTAAAATTCACTGTTGTTATTATTAAATAAATACAAATTGTCAAAAATTTACTCCCAGCTTCTTGATAGTTGATGTACTTGCAATTGGGTTGTCCAAAAACTCAGGCTTAAATAATCTCTTGTAGCACACTAGAGAACTAAGAAGCAGCAGACATCTTTATTTAAGAACAACATATATTTGAATTTTTGTGGCTAAAACATGAGATTATTAAAATCAAATAAAATATCTCAATTATTGTTTATTGTCATAATAATTTCTTGTGTGAAAAGGAAGGTACAATTCCTATTCCAGGAACAAGGATCATTGTTCTTCAAGAAGTCTGGATATCAGTAAAATAGGAAAATCTACTGGAAATCGGTGAGCTGGGAAAATTTTCTTCTCTGGATGAAGATATACCGTGTTGACATTATACTGTGTTGGCATTTTGTGTAGTTTCTTCAGTGAACTGAGTAACGTGGAAGGAAGGTCCCCTGGCTAAGCACTGGAGGAGGTTTCAGCTGCCTGTCCTCTCCGTGTCCCATCTGCAGTGTCTCAGCACACGGGTGCTACGGGCACTGAGGGTGGGATTGAGTCTTCCAGCTGCAGGTGCTAATTTAACATCTTCCCAGATCCATCCATGCTCGGGGAACAGGAACAGGCACCTTGAGAAGGTAGTGTAGGTAAGAGGTGGGTTTAATGACCTCCCAGAAATTCAGTCTATATTGCCATGGAAAGGGCTTGCATCTCTCCACTGGTCATGGAAATAGGTTTGAGACACTTGGCTCCTAATTTAAGTGTCTCAAAAGCCTAGTCTTAATTGGAACAAACAATTGTACAGCTATTAACATTGAGCAGGGTGTAATTACCTACTCCTGGTTCCCATCTTGTGGCCTTTTTGCTATTCCAGTATAAAGTTACAACTACAAACTGGGGTAAAATCGTAGCCCTGTGAAGGTACTGGATATTAGTTAACAAGGAGACCATGAAACAAATCACAAGGCAGTTTGTTTGAGAGACAAATACATTTGTGTAGATACTGATTTGGTCATTCATTTACACTTGTGAGAGTCACATAATTTCTTTCTGACTGTTTCTCCTTGTTCAGTTTTTCTGATTTGCTTCTCTGCTAGAAAACAAATATTTTTTAATAAAATACTTGAAAAAATATTTACATAACTAATAAAGTGAATGGGTAGCTAATGGGTAGCTCCATAATTTCTAAATACCTAAAAATTAAGTTGGCTGTCAAGATAATTTTTAAAATCTGGCTTGACATTTTTAAAAGAAATATCTGTTCAAATTAATTGTCACTACAGTGATTAATTGTATAATTGTATCTCAGGTGGATATGGTGGTTAGAAAGCAGAAAGCTTTCTGTATGAACTCTTCTCCTATTTCAACACTGAAAAAATGCAGACAAGAATATCCCTAATCTGATTAGGCAAAGAAGATGTGCAGCCACAAACACTCTCCCATGTCCCACAATCAAATCTGAAATACACTGTGATGCTAATGAGAAGACTACAAGGACCGCCATATCCCTTTGCCTTTTTCAAAGTTGTTTGAATAGAAATAGAACGTTAGAAATAATCCTCATTAAAATGCAATAAGGTGATAATATTCATGGCACATACCAGAGTTAGCCACTAGTTTCAATGTTTTCTGGATCATTATAGGAAGGTAGTATAAAACTGCCATCATTATCATTATCAATATGACCATACCATAATGATAAGGACACTTACAATCAAAAATGAAAAGCAAGATTTAAATTGATGATTTAAAGGAAACATTACTGATGAATGTATCAGCATCCTTTAAATGAGAAAAGCATATCTTTTGTGACTCAGCTGTCGATTTTTCTCTATGTGTACTAAATAAATTCCACTTATAATCCTTGAAATGTATGGAATGTTTTGTAAGTGTGTTTTAAGAATTCCTACTTCAAGCTGCCTTCTGGTCAATGGTTTAGTTTTTTTCTAGAGTGTTTGGAAGGCTTTTTTGCCCCTAGTGTGACAAGTATTTAGGATAATGTTTATTTTCATAGATAAGTGAATACCTTAATTTGCAGGCTTGCAAATATTCCAACCTATTTGGAATACCTCACTAAAAAGCCTGCATTTATCCTGCAGCTCCAGCTTTCTTACTTAGCAGTCTTTCTTATCTTCTTCAGCTTTAGAAACATACTAAAGTGTCATTAAAACTAAATGCTACTTTCCAAGGCAGTTTCAAAGATGACTGGTCCTATACATAATTATTTATTATTCTTTATTAGTGTGTGGAAGGGAGGGGGGGTTGTGGGAGTTTTTTTCCAATGAAAACTTTGAAGTCAAATGTGAGGAAAGTTTCATTCTGGAGTGGAAACTCATTTCTGTTCCTAAATGGAGTCAAGCTAAGATAATTATTTTACTATGAGCAATATCTGTGGAGTTTGATACTCCATGGAATAATATCAATTCACAGTTCATTGTTCAAGAGAGGCTAGCAGCTTGTGAAGTATAGGAATTGCTTTTGTATTCGTATATAATAGAAAGATTAATAAGTAGAGAGTGCTTAGTAACATAGATATAAAATCCTCTAATAGTCACCTGTCCAGAAATTAACATATCAAAAAATCTTTTTCTATTCTCTCCTGCAAGTCTGTTTGATAAGTCAGCAGAGACCCCATCATTCCGTGGTGTCAAGTTTATCCTGGGCACAAAGCATTACCCACCTACTTCATTAAGTTCCAATTCTTAAAGCTTTAAAAATTTTTTTCCTTTACTTGCCATTTTAAAAGCCACAAAAACTAAAAGTCTATCCTATATTGCCTGGTTTTCAGTATAATTAATGACGGTTTGTCAAATTGTGGAAAATTGTTCCCACTTGTTTTTCCAGCAGAGAATAAGAGTCTTTCTAGTGGTTCTCAAGATGTTAATAAGATCCATTACCAATTCCTTCCAGATCTCTCTTTTGGCTATTACTTGAGCAATTCTCAAGTATTTTGTTTTAGTAACAATTCCGTTATCTCTCTAACGTCTCAGCTAATGAATGAGCCATAGGGGATACTCTGTGATGCACAACCATAACGATCACTTGAGACCAACCTCGGAGACCGTAAGGGTAATAGCTGCTCCAAACTATATGGCAGAAGGATTAGCCTTCCACCTTACATTCAGACAGAGTTCAGATCTATTCCAATTTATCAGTATAAATAATCTAAGCTCATTCCTCTCAGACAACCTCTGTATTTTTTGCAGTTTTAATGGAACATATCTCTAAAGAGTAATAGTATTGGATTATTGAAATGATCTGCTACTTGCTGGAAGGATCAAAACTTTTTAATCTTCACAAAACTTTGTAATGCATCACTTTTCATATATTTGATGCTTTATTTTTTCCACCATCTTGCTGAGTCTGGATACGTCTGTAGTGACGGTCTTGGCAAAAGCGATTGACTTCTATTCATATCTTCTACCCTATTCAGGTGAATAAATAAGTTCATAAACATCCACTATATTTTTTCTTATTGCACTTCATCTGTAAATTCTAATTCACTTTACAGAGAAATTCTTTACGTTATCCGCATGTTAGAGAGGATAAAATGGAGGTAGTTTAAGGTAGCACAGCAAATGATTTATCCTAGCAAGACTTTGTTTCTTGAACTGCACTCTGTTATTTAATTTGCCAAACCAAAAAGATTTTTGCTGAGGTTTTCATTTTTTATTTTTTATTAACAGTATTAATACAGATTATTTGTTCATGTAACTGAAGAAAAAGCATAATAATCTGCATTGAAGCTACACAGCCTAATGAAAGCTGAAATAAATATTACCCCAGGAGTTCCAGGAGAAGACAACAAAAGAGATCTCACAGAGAGAATTATCTATACAATTAAAACCATTAAAGGTACATTAAATCCCAGACAATTAGCTTGATGGTAGTGATAGATTTAATTTTTCTTCAACTGTGAATGCAAACAGGGACTTTCTTTTAAATTAGACATTCAATTTCTTCAGAATTATTTCTTGCTCTTTTCCCCCAAGCATCACATTTCTGATATAATAAGTTACTATCTACTCAAGTAATTTTTATAGATAGGTCATTAATTTTGGAATAAAAGAGAAAGTAAGGAACTCCAGATCCTGGTTTAAGCTGAATTCTAAGGAAACTGAAGAGAGAGTTCTATGTGTCTGTCTGCCTATATGGCCTTTAAATAGCCTGGAATACAATGACCAACTTTAACAGAATGTGACAGACAGATAAATGTTTTAAAGTAGCGCTATGGGCTTCACACCAAAAGATAGTCTGGTAGAAACCTAAAACCTTTAAAATGAAACTCAGAAAAAGGATCTGACTTTTTAGAAATATGGTAAAGTTGTAGACGAAATAATTGCTATTGCCATGAGCTCCAGTTGATAGTTTAGGAGCATTAAGATTGCTAGCTGGTAACATCACAATACCAATTTGTGATATTATGTTTCAGAAACACAAAACTTTAATATTGTTAAATATTAATTAAAATACAATTAATTAACATTAGTTAAAAATATAATCTACTGGATTTTGTAGAATCATCGAATGGTGTGAGTGGGAAGGGACCTTAAAGACCATCTAGTTCCAGCCCCACTGCCTTGGGCAGGTGTATTGGGTTTGCAGGGCAAGGTTTTGGTGGTGGGGGCAGGGGACCTACAGGGGTGGCTTTTGTGAGAAGCTAAAAGCATCTCTCATGTCCAATAGAGCCCATGCCAGTGGATTCAAGACAGACCTGCCACCGACCAAAGCCGAGCCCCTCAGCATTGGCAGTGGCTTTGGTGGGCAGCTGGCATCCAGCTAGGGTCAACCCACCACAGCAGGGATGTCTTCCACTAGACCAGGCTGCTCAAAGCCCAGTCTAAATGTACTTTAACACTTCCAGGGATGGGATATCCACAATTTCTCTGTCCAGCCTGTTCCAGTGTTTCTCCACCCTCACAGTAAAGAGTTTCTTCCTAATCTACCCTCTTTCAGTTTAAAGCCATTCACCCTCATCGCTACATGCCATTGTAACAAGGCCCTCTCCAGCTCCCTTGCAGGCTCGCTTTAGGTACTGGAAGGTTCTTTAATGTCTCTCCAGAGCCTTCTCTTCTCCAGTCTGAACGAGCCCAGCTCTCTCAGCCTTTTCTCATAGGAGAGGTGCTTAAGCCCTCTGAACATCTTTGTGGCCTCCTTTGGATCCACTCAAGCCCGTACATCCTTTATTTTATTGCAGGCCCCAAAGCTGGACACAGCACTCCACGTGGGGTCTCATGAGAGTGGAATAAAGGGACAGAATCACCTTCTTTGACTTGCTGGCCACGCTTCTTAGAATACAGCCCAGGAAATGGATTTACCTGCTGCGATTACACTTCAACTCGTTCAGTTTTTACAGGGACTTTGCTCACTGCTCTGTGTTAATTATGGCATGAACTGCATATTCTACAAACTAACTTTCAACAGCAAAGTCAATAACCAATCTTTAACGTAAGAATAAAACCCACTTCGTAGGCTGAACTATTTATGTCCCTCTTAACATCTAATAAAAAGCCTAATAATAAGAAAGTCAGAATGGCTAGTTTTTGCTCCTGACTGCCTGAGAACCTGAGGGACCTAAGCACAGAACAGATATGCAACTTCCTGACAGTGTATGTAACCTCTACTTAATTCAAGGTTACACACCAGCCTGGAATATATTTTTTTATCAAAAATAAAAAGTTTTTATCCTGTTTGGTCCACTCTCTTCACTGTTTGCCAGTTATTGCCTCAGGCTATTCTGTGGGGCTTCTGAGTAGTTATAACTTCTCCTCCGGATGCTGTTGTGTTAGATTAACCTCTGGTTCTCAAAAGGTCATGTTTTTATTCATTCTCAGAATCAAACCACGAGTACATTCTCTTAGGAGATCCCAAAAACCCCTCTGTATTAAACAAAGGAAATTGTTCATATGTCTTCCACAAGTTTTCTTTTTCAAATATATATATTGACCTTATAACACTATCTAGCCTGAACACAGTTTCATTGTAAAGCATATGTGAAAGGCAAGAGCTTTTCTTCAGTGGCAAACCAAAAATAAAGAGCCCCATGAGCTCTTTCTGTCAGCAGGACAGCATTTCCAGTTTATTTATAGCAGTCTAAAATGGGTGCTTTCATTTCAGATTTCTGCCCATGTTACGGGAATTCATAAATGAATGCAAGTGAGTACATTACCTGATTTTCTCATGTTCCAAACCTATTTTTCTCCTAATGGCTCCAATAGTGTTCAAATCAAAACTATTTTCTTACTGAATCTAGACATCCAAACTAGAAAGCAATGAGGAGGCTCCACTACATGGGGATAATGACTCTTCATCCTTGAAGAGATGGATATTTCTTTTTAATATTTTATGAGGAAATGCTTCTGACTTCCATTTCTTTCTTAGAGGAAAGAACCCATTTAAGGGATTTAGTTACCCAGATGTTATAAAAATATTAATTCAATTAGTAAGGGGGGATGGGGCAAAAAAAAGTCGTCTGCGTGCTTTACTTTAGAGGGCTATTCTGAACCTTATGGCCCAGATCATCAACATCTTCTGACCTGATAGGACAACTGGCCTCATGGTCTGACCAGTGAATTTTATTCTCTTGTTACCTACTACAGTTATAAAGTTTTGCTAGGAAGAAGGTACAGCAGGCATACTGTAGTGGTTAGGCCTCAAAACTGGAATTCAGAGGACCTGGATTTATTTCTGTTTCTCTGCTACAGAGTGATGTGTCCTTGGAAAAGGATCTCACATCTCTGTGCTTCAATCTCCCCTTCTTCAAAGTAGGAACAGTCCTGCAAAATGTTCTCACATGTGCTGATGAAAAGTACTGTAAGAGAGTAATTTATTAATTGATACAAGCTGGTTTATGTCACATATTGATTAGAGTACTTTGTGCTGGCTTCCAAGCAAGTTATGTTTTAAATTAAATAAAATAAAGAGTGAAACAAATAGTGTGAGTGTGTCCCTACACACTTTCACCTTGTTTTAACTCCACTTGTTTAAATTGCCTTCACTCCTGGGCTGTGGCAGTTTGCCAAATACTGAGACCCTGTACACCTTCATTCATGAACTCTGACTCCTTATCTCCTTCCCTATGTGGTTGCAGGCTGCCAGGAACATAAATCCAATCAAGGGAAGAAGGTCTGTTCCCTGACATACCAAAACATAAGTGTGAGAGATTTTCAAAGAAGGTTTTAAAGGCAGCAGAGGAGCTGTTTGACCTGGAATAATCAGCAGGCTGTTCCAGAGCTACAGGGTGGCATAGTAATAAACGTGCAAAATGTTCAGTAGGTTTGGAAGACAAAGAGGGCAGTCAGAAAAGGAGAGCTGGCAGGCTGCAGAGAGGAAGAGGTGAGGAGGGCAGTGGCGCAAACAGAGGTGGGCCTGTGAAGTGTTTTAAAGTGAGGAAGAGAAGCTTGAACTTAATATGTAAGGAAACAAGGATAGATCAAGATCAAGATAGAAAATCTTTGCAGATGTATTTTGGATGGAATGAAGAGGCCAAAAACTGAGAGCAATGGATTCTGCTCCTCCAGATTTGAAATTTTATCTACAAGATTCCCACAGCCTAACCTGCCATCCTTTGATCTTTATCTTTTTCAAGTACTCACAAGAGCACTGCTGCTGTTGAATTGAAATTGCATTCCACTGCCAGATACTGGAAGTAACTTACCTCCACTCAGCCTAATCATTTTGTCATATCATCATTTAAAACATCAGTTACCCATTCTTCTTGGAAATTACATAATGATGTTCTTTCTGCTACTGTGAATCACTTCACTGTTCATCATGTAGGATAATGTGTAGGTTCTCACGCCAGAGCTGCATCTAGAGTGTTCAATCAGATGTTTTTATTGCATAACTTGATAGTTGGGGTGAATTTAAGGACTTTCACTGATGGTACAACTTGATTTTTATTTGGAAGAATTTACTCTATACCTTTGCACCACATTGATTTTCTCCACTAACCTTCACTGCATAATGCAGTTACAAGGTCCTAAATACAATGTCTTAAATATATTTTACAATATTTGGAATATTTAAAATCATATTAAACCTAATATTTTTCTGACCAAGAATTGAAATCTGCCCATTTGGATTTGACCTCTAATATTTATTCATTTGTACCTAAAAAAATTATAACCTGAAGGTATTTGATGTTATGCATAGCATATTGCCACTAAAATTAATGACAGTATTATTTCATATATTAATCATAAGTATTTGAAAAATACAGGATTAGTTTCACAAAGTTGAAGGAACAATGCAAATTTAAATTTCCATAATTTATGATTATCATTTAGATGGGTGGAGGGAATTCAGAAAATATATTTACTTACACCTGCATTTACCAGGCTGCCGTTTATAGACACCTTCAAGAATGCACTGTGTTAGATTCCCTACCTTCTACTATCAAAAATGAAAGCCATAAATCAAATTTGAACTTCTTGCCAGCACCATAACACCAGATTTCCAGTATAATATTATTATTCTATGTTACATATAGAACGATGATACAGGCATGTGAGCTATTTGTTTTCCCATTTACATGCATTCTCTCCAGATGCAACAAAATTTTCCTATTATGTCTGAGGTCCAGGTCCAACAGTTTGTCTCCTCTCAGAGATCTGCATCACAGGTTTTTCATGGAACAAGATTTTCAGTCTTATCTAGGAAGCCTCTTTGGACTCTCTGTATGCCCATTTTCAAGTTCTTTTTTCAGCTGTGGTAACAAAATAGCCCAAAAGATTGATAACTTGCACTGAACTCTTCCTTTCATATCTAATTGCCAAAGTACAGAGTAACTTTGAAAGGTGATAGTCTTGGCATTTCTTCCTCATCCTCACAGAGTGAAGAATTTTATCAGTGGGTCAGCTTCTATGGATCTATCATCTCTTGATCAGTAGACAAAGCACTCAGACAAAAAAATAACTTTGAGTTGTAGGATCCTAGAGGATAAATAATGATGCAGTAAAATCTTAGTATTCAAACAGATGTCTCCTCAACACAAATAAATACTGTATTTTAATTTAATCACAGATTTTGTGATTTTCTCTAACCTTCAGCTCCTGGAATAATATTTTTACATAAGAATCTCAGCCTTCATGTAAAAAACACCTCACCTTAGCTTTCATGGTTAAAACATTTACTGTAAAGTCTTATGTAAAATTGAAGAGGGCAAATAAAATGTGTAAACATGATCATGCAAATACATATTTCTAAAACCAAGCTCATTATTATTCAGGAGCTAACACATTTCTTTCGAGTGTCTGAGGTCAGCAATACTGCAAAGGACACAATCTTTAACCTGACAGTGTAGAAGATCAACATAAATCAAAAAGGATAGGAAATAGTAAGGAGAGAGTGGAGAACCTGGCAGGAAAAACACTGATACCATTATGTACCCTTTCCTTGGGTGCATGTGTGCAACACAGCTGAGTAAGTGGAGCAACTGGAGACACTAGACTTGGCAGCAGAAGTGGCTGAGTAACCTCAGTGGAGAAAGGCTGTTCCTTTTGTGGATGGGTTTGCACAGCGCAACATACAGGAGACAATGTTAAAGAAAGTGGAAAAGGGAATAAACAGGCTATTAAGGACAACATTGTTGAGGGAGAAAAGGAAGAGTTACACATTAGTTTACATATGTCTAAACCTCTCTGGCTTAGAAAGAAAATATTTTTTTCTACAATAACAAGATATAAAATATGGGGTTTATATGTTTTGAGTTGCATGAAATAATCACATTTTAACCCTCATGAAAGGTATATCTAAAGCTTCAGTAAAACAAATTCACAATTTTGAAATTTCCATTATTTATAAATCTAAAAGTGTTAAAGAAGAGATAAGAATAGATAATAGATCTGCATTATGATTTCAGCTTAGGTGTGAGTTTACAGCTCACATTCAAGTGCAAACTCCTTGTCCCTCCTCTGCCCATGGGTTGGTTTGTGTGCTAACTGTGCTCTGGGAAAGCCAAGCATGTCCCCTGTCAAGCTTTAGCTGTACAGACTGTACAGTTAAAGATATTCAGGCCACTTGGCTCCAAAATCTCAACTCAAACCTGGAGTGCAAGTTAGCCTGATAGAAAGACAGTGTAGCTGTACTTTAAGTTACCTGAGACAGAACGACTTTTAAATGACCGCCTAGTAACACGAAAGGCATGTGAGAACGGGGGGATCCTCTGTTCACCTCCCTTGAGCTGCTTCAGGACACGCAGACAGGTGAAATGCAGTACACACCTCATGGTTGCTTTATTGTATCTCAAACAAGAGAGAGCCGGGGCAGAAATGAAGTATTACAGCCCCAGCCCAAGCCAGCTCCCGTTACTGTTCCACCAGGACGGGTGCAGCTGCCATGGACAGTGCAGGGATTGTGTGCATGGGGACAGCACATGCTACCCACAGCGCAAGGTGGCCTCCCTGCAGAGCCTATTTCTTGGCCTTTCCAAGTCTCCATGGAGTAATGCTTGGCACATGCAAGCTCTCATTTTTAAAATGCTCTTTAAAGATGTTTTTCCAAACTTTTAACGAGTTCAGCAGTCTCTAAAAGAGAAATACAAAGCTCTTGAGCTGTTAAGTCTGAAGCTTTGGAGATGCCTAAATGCAGATAGTTTATTTAAGTTCTGTTCATTTACTGGGTAATTTTCTGAGTTTATTGCCACTGTACTATATGAGTCGTATCCTGTATTTCTTACTTAAATAATTTCATTCTTCAGAGAGTACCATCTAAAACAGTATGCTGTCAGTTGCCCCCTTATTTATTTTTCATTAACTACTCATTTCTAAACACTTAATTTTAGCTGGGGTTTCATTCACCCTCTGCTTTTGAACACTGCCAACTTAAATGAAGAGTCAAGTCACAACATTATATTATTTTGTATCTGTGCCTACACATGTAATATGAAAAGAAAATTATTTAGGATGTAGCCTACAGCATCAAATTTTGCCATGCAACGTATTGAGCACTGATTAGAACAATTCAGCAACACCTCAGGCCTATTAGCAGCATTGGGATCTGCTCGGCCTCGTAACCTATACAATTTTTCAGGAATATATTCAATTTCTACATCACTGAAAGCAATTCATTGCCTGAAAACATATTCTCTACCAGCTTTTATGACACTATGCAATGGAAATGGAATATAATTTAGTCTGGAAATTTAAATGCTGTCATGTCAACATCCTGATGATTTAGACATGCTTGAATGCATGTACGCACACTTTATATTAGTTACAGTGTAAGGGGTGCTGTTTCATGTAAAGAAGCCTGGCCTAGAGCTTAAAAAAACAGGTTTTGCAATTCTGATTTTTCCAGGGCCTGTTTGCTATCCTTAGGAAACATTCTGATGCCTTCTGTTTTCTATCTGCCTAATAAGAAGATCATAGCACTCTCTTTTATGCTGCTTGAAGAACTACAGATGAAGTTAATGAGGGATGGGAAGTCAAAAAAACCAAAAACTAGTAAGTCATTACATTGTCTCAAGCTTCCTTAACAGCTTAGTGTAAGCAAATTATGAAAATAAGTATCTAATGGCTAGACTGCTCTTTGATAGTTTTCACAAGCAATTCTGTGAAAAGACAGTCTGATTTCCCCTAACATTTCCCCTAACATTTCCCCTCACCTCACAAAACACCACAAACTTACATTTTATGTCTCTACTGTCTAGGCTTTATCTAAAACTTGGCCAAACTTGCGCAAAATCATCCTTGGGTTCCACAGACTGAAATGCCATCAGACTTGGGTCTGGCACACAGCACTGAATTTATACAGTGACAAAATGTGGGTTTGGATAAAGTTTATCCAGAGTTCAGATGTATATCTCATAAAGTAGGGATTCAATGAATGTGACCTGTTCTCAGGACTGGCCAGAAGAAGAAATATGAGATTTGACTTAGGGTATCTCTGCTCTCCCTTGATCTTAGTGCCAGTTTGGCCGCTAACGTATATGAGAGCAGCTTCAATAAAGGCAAAGTTATATCTAGCCCCAAGGGGGATGTGTAAACCACTGGGGATGTTCATTATTCTGAAATGATCTAACTCTGCCTCCAGCTATGTGTGCTATGGGAATCATCTGGCCAAACGTAGCTGCCTACAGAAGGAGTCATTTAGATCTTGTTTATAGTCAATGGAGGGAAATAGATATTTGTGGCATGGTTCATTTCACTCTGAAGAAGACATCTAACACAGATCAGATAAAAGGCACCCTAGAAGTGCCAGAGCATGCTTCCAAGCTGAGTCTGTGGAGACAAGAATTTAATTTAGGGCTGGAGAGTGGTAGAGAGAGAAAGAGGCCAATGCAGAGGGCAAGATATCTGGCTAATATTATCCTATTTTAGGATAACATTTTAATCCTTCCTAGAGATCTCCACTTTTTTCCTTTAACTAAGAAGAGATCATAGAATGTCAATCTTGGATATTCATATCCATGTGTACAATTCTAAAATGGCACTCTGGGACAGGTTAGGCCAAGTTTGGCCAGATCTGCAGGACTTAAAGCCCTTTAGATTGCAAACTCTTCATGGAAGTTTTATCGTAGCAGATGAGACATATTAGCAAATTTAAAAAAAAATCAATAAAAACAATAAAAATTTAGTATTATTTTAGCAGTACATTCTAAATGTTATTTAATCACACACGTCTCTTTAGACTTTTAGTTGCATCCAGTTGTGAAATGGATTTTTCCTTTCTTACATTCCTTCTGTGTCCTATCAAATCATTATTATTGAGAATAATGATGGTGATGAAATAATAATAATAATAATAGTAGTAGTAGTAGTAGTAGTAGTCTTCTAGTTACTTCACACTGCAGCCCAAAATTGCTTTGCAATGGAAGCTAATTCAAGGATTTAATCCATGTCCTGCACCAAAAGCAGCATGGCTGTATCTCTGTGACACAGCACCATAGTAAGGTATATTATCAT
Organism: Callaeas wilsoni; assembly: GCA_013398955.1. NCBI lineage: Eukaryota > Metazoa > Chordata > Aves > Passeriformes > Callaeidae > Callaeas > Callaeas wilsoni. The sequence goes on from VWPU01005807.1 coordinate 220,559, forward strand.
CACTTGGTGATACATTTGAGCTACTCAGCAATTACTGGTAGCTAAGAAAGCAGCGGCACATTCAATACCGTAACTATGTCTTAAGAAGCAAATACGATTGCAACCTGAATTAGTACACCCAGGACCAAAGGACTTGTTGAGAGTATAGGGTTTTTCCAGTATTTTTGCAGGATGGGACACGGATAAATATTATTTGAAAGTCGTTTGAAACAGAGCTGCACGTGATTTTGAAGTCTTTGATACCTCACAAAACTAGTTTTTAATTGCTATGGATCTATTAATTTTAATGGTGGAGTTATGAAGTATTTACACATTTGAGCAAATATACCTGATATAACTAATTTTCAGACTCACACTGATAACGCAGGGAAAGTAACTTTGTAGTGCAAAAGAAATTTCGCTTCAAATTATGCTTGTTTACATCTTTGAAATTCATCTTGACAGGTTAAAATGAGGAAGAAAGTTCAAAGCTAGGAATTTCCCCAGAAGAATTTGGCAAAAAACTAACATAAGGACTTTGTCTTCGCAATGTGTTCATTTTTTAGTGATAGTCTGGTCTGACTCAATTCTTCCCAATATAAACTGTGTTTATTTATTTTCTATAAAATTTGATTATGGAATTTAAAAAATACTATACCATTTAGTACAGAAATTGCAGTTCCAGATACTTTGTGAAGAACTTGCCTGTTTAATGTTTTCAGACACCAAAAAATATGTTGTGCAATGTAATATCTCTTTTGATAAGATTGCTAGTTGCTATACTTGCATTGAAAATAACTGGTGGCCTATTAGTGAGACTTAATCCTATGATGTCAATATGAATCTTCTACTTATTTGAATATACTGCACAGCATGCTCAGCAAAAGGGAGCTTAACTAATGTTAGTAAGAATGAAGCTTAAAAGTTAAGAGACTATTACAGCCATTAACACAGTAGCCCAAAGATTTTGGTAGAAATCAGATCTGGTTTTCACATTTTTGGTAGAAATCAGATCAATCTTTCACATTTTTGTGTCACAAGTTTCTGTCCAGGCTATCTGTAGATTGTAATGAAGACATTCCAATTAAATGTCTCTTCAACTGACACAGAAAGTAGCAACCGGAACTGATAAAAAACATATTTCTTTCATACTGCTTTGGAGGAATATCTTGAATTTGTTGCCAATAATTCAGGGGAAAAGTAGTAAAATATCATGTGTAGAAGAAGTTTATCCCTGTTGGGACTCAAAACAAATGTCTAAAATCCAATTAAACACAACTACTATTACATCCACAAAATTTATCCATAAAGTTATGAAATAAGAGAAAGGAGACACTTTCAGGCACTTTAGAGAAGCTTACATGGCAGAAAACTTGAAAGAGTTCTTAGAGTTCTTTGTGAATTCAAAAGACTGCTGAAGGATAGTGTATAAGGGAGAAGGATGTTTACTTGCTTTATAATTTGCTCTGAAGCTGTTCCATAAATTTATGTACAGAACAAATTGCCTTGGTTTTCATGTGTCGACAGTAATACTTTTGGAGACTGACACTGCCTATAGTAGTTTAAAATAGTTTAATTTCCAGAATAATAAGACTTTTCCCTCCAAAATATGCAGCATCCTCTACAAAATGGTGAGACCACATTTCCAAGTGAAATGCGACCAACTAGATAATTACCTTTTTCAGGACCCTCATAAAGCTTAGGAGCTATTATAGCAATTTAAGAATAGAATCAACTTTCAAAACAGTAAATGGTCACTTTTTGGGTGACCAAATGTTTCTATAATTCAAATGAGAGAGAAAGAAATACCTTGCACTGAAACACAGCATCTCTCCCACAACTATACTGAAGACAGCAATGGCTGAAAATCAAATGTAGATCAAGGTCAGCCTGCATGTTCTTGATAGGCTTAATATGCAGAACAAAGTGATTTAAGTAGCTGTAGACAGTATTTTTGCTTTTCAGGAACTGATTCTGATTTGCATGCTGCATTGAGGCTCTGGAAAGCCTCAACTTTTCACCCCTGGGGTGAAGAAGTAATTTAACTGTTACATACATACATAGAACTTTATAAGTGGGATTTATTTTAGAGAAAATAGTGATCCAGTTCTGTTTCTAAATGAAAGTGTCTTATAATGTAGGAAATAAAGTACTGTTTCAGTCTGATAATGAAAAAGAGGAGCAAAATGTCAGGCTTACTGATAGCTGAAATAATTTTGAAACACAGAGAAGCAGTGTTCTGCTAAACAGAAAACAGCTATTAGAACCTCACTGACGAGTTTGTGGAAAATGTTACTTCTATGACACAGTCCCCAGGCATATTCTGGGTGCTGGCTGTTATTCTTAGAGACTTATTTACAGCTCTTTTCAATAAAATTATCTTTCTGAACCTTTCCAGGGAACGGCAAATAATCATCATTATTTTTCGTTGTTTGCATTCCTGTAATGCCTACAGAAGTAACCAAGAGGCATTCAACAAATTATTTAAAAACAAACACAGGTCCAAAACTTACTAAATGCAGCCAAAAGGAACGCAACTGAAATTCAAAGGAAACACAAAAAACTTAGTTCCTTATCAGGAAAATGTTGCAGAACAGGTTTGTCTGTGAAATCAAGATTTCCATGTTTGTGCTTGTTTCAAGAATCAGAACTATTCAACCAGAACTTTTCTTGTGTTTCTACTTTGGTACAGATTTTCAAAGGTATTTCAAAGCCTTAAAGGATGACCTTAACTAAATTTATGGTAAACCAATATTACTCTCTTCACACTTCTAGAAAGGACTGAAAATTCACACAGATGAAGTAAGTCACTGGAGACAGATGGAGGAAAACCTTTCATTATTTGAAATTAATGGAAGACAGCCACATTTCCTTCAGTAGGGCTTCCCTTTACAAGGAGAGGTTATGTTTTAAACATGTTAATGGCATAGCTATCTGCACAACAAACCCATCCTATCACCTACCTGCAGTCCTGTAGTAGTCTGACACTCACTCCAGTGAGAACAGGATTAAGCTGCAGTACATTTTTCACTGAGGGATCCTTTTGAACCACTGCTGATTTCCCTGTCTAGCTGAAAATAAGTGTAAAAGAATTGCAGAGAGTTTTACTGAGTGACTAGTTAGTAAAAACTTACATCTCATCCTTCAATTCAACCTGCACTTCTTGAACAACACTTGATTATGTCTTCAGTCCTTTATCTATTCCATAGAACTGCCATCTGAACAAACTCATTTCAGACAAAATAAGGACCCTTAAGTCTAGCAAAGATTTTAAAAATATTAAACTGTTGAACCTCTTTTGATCAAAAAAAAAAAAAAAGCTCAAGGTAATGAATTTTGTTTTATAGATCAGTTGACATGTCTGCATTTGGCCAAAGATCTGGATAAAGCCTGGAAGGAAGCCTCCTGGCATGTTAAAGGAAGTCCCTGCACCTCTCTTGATGGTTGTCAGATTGGATGGAGTTAGGTTGTTTGCCTTGGCAGTCTTTCAGCTGGAGCCTGCAGACACATAGACGCGTGCTGTTGGACAGAGACGCGAAGGAGAGGCTGCATGACCCCCCTCCAGCTGCCCTGGAGGATTTTCTCTAGAACAGCAGTGATTCCAAGTCCATGATGCTTCAGATAGACTAGGAAGAAATATTCTCAGTCCCCATGAACTGAATCCATTGTCACAAAGTATTATGATAGCTTCAGATAAAACAAATGCTACTAGAGTTGCAACACTGACTTATCACGCAATGTTGAAATGGGACACACAAGAGGCAGCCAGTAGCAGTTCTAGAGACACTTTTTTACTGTTATTCTCTAGTAACATTTCTGCCACTTAGACTATCCCATGAGCATCAGTTAAAACATCTGAGAGCGTTGTGGTGACTGAACCAACCACAGTAATGCCCAGGGGCCACATAGCCCAGAAAAAGAGGTTTGGTGGGCTGGTTCCAAAGGTTAAATGCCCTTCTGAGAATGGTTCCTCCCACTGAATTCCTGTGACCTGATGTAGGCTCAGTCTGTCTGATTGACAGTGGACAGACACCCCTTGTATCTCCTAAGAAAAGGTAACCAGACCTGCCCTGCCCTTCCCTTCTTCCTATAGGTCACTGCTATGTCATCACTGCCTCCTTTTCTGTACCCCTTTTAAATGCACCCTGGCTGGAAGTTCCCCCGTCTTCGTATCCGGTCCCCTTCGAGGGAGTTCCTGCAATAAACCCTTGGAATACCGGCCGAAGAGCCCCCTCGCTCATTAATTTCTGGCTATGCTTGGGCAGTCCATAAGCCCCAGGCACGCTTGGCTCCGTGCCTTCCACTGCATGGGCGAGGAAGCTGGCTGGTGAGGCACACAAGTGCCACAGAGTGTCCTCCTCTCGTGCTGGGCACCTCTGGACAAGCTGCAGCTCTCCTGGCCCGACCAGCGTGCCGACGTATTAATATATGAGAGTTTTTTACACAAAACCTCATTAGCACAAGTACGCAAACTGTGATTTTTTTCAACTCCATGAAGGGCAGTTACAAACTTATTGGTGGTAGGTTCCGGTGGTCCTTTTCTGATCTGTAAGCAAGGAGAACATGGGATTTCATTATTTCCACTCCAGGTATCTAAAATGTAGGCTTTCTGTCTGAGCCTGGTATTACCCCTCAAAGACAGCAGAGAGAAAAGGATCTAGAAGTCGTAGAAAATTATTACAGCGTGAGATGGTAGTCCTGTGTCTTTCATCAGCCAGAAAGCAGCTTAGCAGAACAACTCAAGCTGTCTACATCTAGAGAGATGAGTCCTGTCCTTGGAGTCCAGATACAGGAGATACCAGTATTTTACTCTCATTCAACCTCTCTGGCAGCACTTAGTCCAGGAATTATTATTTCAATGAGGGGGCTTTGCAGTATCTTAAGTCTGTTGCAGCAGAGCTTCCCTATCATTTGAAAAGCAGCATTAAACAGAAATATAACTTTGTTAGATCAACCAGTTTGCTTGGTGTGGGCTCACAGTGCCTGCCCTTCAATAGCTGTTTCAACAGGTAGCAAAGATAGCAATTCAAACTATCGACTACAATGCAGCTTTCTTAAGAACTCCGTTGGGTTTGATGCAGTTAACCCTGAAAGATGCAACTTATTTGATTCCCAATAATTTTTTAGAGATCAGTACTCAAAGAGCTTCTCAGTGCTAATCTTTGTCTTATAACATAGACTTCACTATGACATGGTATATATTGGTAACCGCTGCAATATTATGTTTGTGACAATATAAGATATATTACTATGTTTTACATAGTTATTCTCACTTCATTTTAATTTTTTAAATATTCTTTCTGTTTATATTTGTAGTTATATATTCATTTTTCACTATATCTAACTGACTTGCCAACGATAATGCAAATATTTTTGCAGCAGTGATGAACCACCATCTCTCATATCATAAATAAAATACTAAGCAGTTGTCAAACTCAGAAAAAAAAATTGATAAGAATATGTTCTTTTGCATTGGATGCATTTTGAAATTATTTCGGCTTTTGTTTAAAATCTTAAGAATTCTTTTCAAACATAGTACTTTAGAGAAACAGAACAGAACAGAATTTTATTCCTTCAAAAGCTATTAAAATTGAAATATCCTGAGTAACACCAAGCATGGCGTAGAAAGGGAGGAGCAGTGTCTGGAATTTTGTGAGTGGCGTGTGTGGGCAGACTGAGCCATTTACGCAAACCAGCGTTGGTTGATGCGGGCACACGGAACCATTTCAAAAGCAAAAGCATCAATAACGACTTTGTTGTACTGAAGGGTAGACCAGCCAATAACCACATGATCCCATCCTGTGCTCTTGGCAGTCTGAAACCTGAGTTCCTGCATAGAGCAAAGTATAAATATAACTCATTCAATAAAAAATTAACTGAAGGCTTTCAAACCTTTTTTTAATAAAAGTCTTTTGGGTTTGGTTCTTTTCTATGGAAATCTTCAAGTCATGTTACTTCCTCCAACCAAACCAGTCAATCTCCTCACATAAAATAAATAAATTAGTAGTGTTTTCCCTACTTTCTGTCCCATTTTTGGAGTTGTAAAGATTATAGAAGATGTATCATTACAAATTTGAATGCAAGAGTGTGCTTCTCCTTTTTTTTTTTTTAAGGAGGAACTGTCTGGATCAATAAAAAGCTAACAATGTCCCTCATTAACATTGCTTTTGGTTAACTGGATGCTTGCAAAGCAGCAATCACATAGATCAGACAACCCTAGTGAGCTAAACCTAATACTTCTGTAGTTATATTTGAAAGGCAAAATTATATTAAACCTCAGATATCACAGACTGCTTGACTGAGGTGTTGAAACTTGAGGCAGATTAAAATCATTGAAGGGGGGGAAAGGAAAATAAAAAATAAAGGAAAGAGAAATGAGGATTTAGTTTTTGTGAGAAAAACACTACACTAAGCTGTGAATTGATATGGTGAATTACATTAACAACTGATACAGATATACCTTAGGTTTGGAGGCAGATTAAATCCACATGTAGTTACCACTCTGTGATACAATGTTGATCTGTTGTGTTGGGCCTTTCCAATAGAAAGGCTCCCCCTTCAGCTAAATATATGCACACGAGAGAGGATGCCTCCACTAATATCAACCAATCTCTCAGGAGGTCTGCTATGATCCTCTTTTTGTTGGCCTGACAAAGGCAATAACTTAATTTACTTTCACTTCTAGCCTCTGTGATACCCCAACTTCTGGAAGCAGTTTCTTCCATCCTGTTTTTCATTCCAAAGAATTTTAAAAGTGACTCTAAATTTTGGGTAATTTTTGCTGTGAAGTAATTTTTAGCACTTTCTGAAAACTTAACTCATAATATTAATGCTCTCAAAATACTTGTAAATATTAGGCCTAGTAACACAAATAGCAGGATAAACTGGATCAATCTAGCTGATTGTATAAGAACTACATGGATTTACAAGATGTGTTTATTAGCCTGGTGAACTTCCTTGAGGAGGTGGCTACAGTGGGTGCTTGACCAAAAAGTCATTATGGTGCAAATATCAGAAGACTTCTGCAGGGATAATAACATCTGGTCATAGGATGCTGATGATGCAGAGAGGATTAGTCCAGCAAAACCCATAGCGGCTGCTCTCCCCATATCCCACAAGACCTAGTCACTAGCAGAGAGTCCTACAGGTGCCAGGCACCTAGGCAGGATTTCTGAAGGGCTGAGCAACCCATGTTAGTTAGATGGTTGAGACAAGGACAGGACACAGAAAGGCAGGAGAGATCATGCCACTTGTGCAAAAGACAATTGAAGGAAAAAAAAGGAAACCCCTCCTCCAATAATTAGATCAAGGTGGGGACATTCCAATGGTGAATTCCTGGACCTTTCTGACCATTATAAGAAAGGAGAGTCTGAGCAGCAAGCAAGATTCACTGAGATTAAAGTTTAAGGCTGATGCCTCTGAAGGCATTTTGATGCACACATCTGCTCCCTTGACCCTTATTGAAAACAGACATGGTCACTTCTGCTGAAGCCTTCAAAGGTTTCAGAAGCATATACGTGCTGAAGGGGCTGAGCTTTACTATGCAAACACTAACTATTTGGGTCATTGAAGCATATGAAATATTCATAGGAACAAACATGATCAAAATTCCCCATTTGTTTATGATTGGAGTTCAAACATCATCAAGATGTTTCTGCCATTGTCATGTATAAATCTGTCCTCTGCACAGAAAAAACTCATTCCAACTCCCCTCCTGCAGCCCACCTCCTGCCTGCCCTTCATGAACCTGCAGTCATTCCTGCTTACTTCTGACTCTGCTGGGTGCAGGACACTCAGGAAGGTACCAGTACCACACCTGGCACTGGTTCAGACCCTACTCTCAGAAAACAATTTATTGCTCTAACAAAATGATGCGACAGTTTTCCAGACAATTTTTCTCTTGTATTTTGAGAAAGAGGCCAGCTTTAGCTCCAAACATGAGTCACACACCAGGCAGGTAGACAGTAACCCTTTCCTGGCTGGCTTGTGTTGTTCCTGTACATTCCCTGCTTTGCCCTGTCCCATTGAGACCATCACAGAGCATCTCTGCCTCTCACCCCACTCACTATAGCTGTGCAGACTGAAGCGGCATCATCACCAGCACATTGCTGTGTGCCACTCTGCTCTTCAGCCAAGCTTTTAAGAGCACAAATCTTTTATTGCAGTAACAGGATAAAATCGTATCTGGACAGAAACAGCTCAGCTTTGTCATCATGTAGAGGCTGAATCTCAGTGTTAGAGGCTGATTGCACCTCCACCCGATGGTACAGGTGACCTGATAACCCTGACCTGTCACTCCAGCTCTGCAGCAAATGTAGGGTCGTTTCACAGCTCTCTTTTTAGGCAAATAGCTTTTTTTGTTGGCCTGTTCTTACAGCTGGATCTGATGGTCAGTATTGATAAATGAATGCTTTTTTCAGTGTCCTTTGCTTGATGTGTATCAGATGGTATTTCCACAAGAAAGAATCTTGTTAGAAGAAAGAGGCCTTTTACAAGTGCAGAAGCTCAGGATTCCAGACATGTACCAACCTTATTGCAGTATAGATAAGATTGTCCTCATGCTGAGAATTTCTCATAAAGTTATTTTGAATAAAAATAACAATAACAATAAAAAAATTTGTTCTTTCTGTATAACAGAATAATATGAAACTTCCAAAGCAAATAGGAAGAAAAAAAAAGTATTCAAATAGAAACAAAAAACATTTTCTAATAAAAATAAGGCCTCAAGGTACAGTGGAATACCTCTCAGATACCTCTCCAAAATCTTAGCATTTGCATTATTCTTTCTAAGTTATGGTGGAACAAATCCAATTCATAGAGTCAAAACATATTATACAAATATTTATTTATTTAGAAGAGATAATATGAAAACCAAGTAAATGAAGAAGTAGGGTACCATCTTTCAAGTTTCAGTAAACTAATGGAAACCAGGAATGAAATTTCTTCATAGCCAGATTATGAAATATGACTCACTGTGTAGCTTTTTTCATAGCATCAACAAAAATCACTAGCAGTGGTCAGTGACAGTCACACAGACACCCCTGCTGTTCCACCATTATTTGTATTTATAATATATGTTCTATGTACTTGTAATTGTTCATCCTAAAGACAGTACAAACATGAAACTTACCACAGAATCACATTTCTAAACAATTTTGCTTCTTTGTAGAGTAGAAGACTCTGCTCAGAAGCATTTGGGTGGGGCAGGATTCACTAATAATGTCTGGTGTTGTAATTGCCACAAGTTTCACAAGAACTATATTTCCCACCAAGACACACACACAATTTGTACAAATTCAGAAATAATCCTCTGACGCAATGAGTTAAATATCCATTGTTGTATCTCACCTAACATCAATATGACTTAACATTTGGCAGGAAATAGACTGGAATTATGCATGATCTATCTACTTTATCACAAAACCATCAAACATTGCTGAATTGTTTGTAGTCTTGCATGTTTTACTCAACTTTTAGATTTCCAGAAATGGCATTACCAGGTCAGCCAAGATCTTCCGGCTAAAAAAGTGACATCATTCCTGGAAGTTACATTTGGTAAGAATCACATTAAAATGTAATACCTTCTTTTTATTGCATAGGCTTCACTCAATAGAACTATGAATCACTTTGCAATTTGTTTGTGTATCTCCCCTTAGGTGTAAGGATAGTGAATGTGACATCTCCTGCCATCAGATTTACATGCCATGTTTAGGAAAGGAAATTAGGAGTAATGTAAACCAATGAAATTGCAGGGTAATTTTCATTTAAAAAAATGTGATCACTCAAAGATAATTTAGGTAGGTCAGCAAGGAAAAGGCTCTGCAAATATTTTCCCTGGCTCTTTTCTGATATTTCAGTCAAGATTTATTTTTTTCTAAAAGATGACACACAAGAAACAGTGTTTTCTTGGCATCTCCTGCAAAATAAGTTAAAGTTTACCTACTGAATCTCTAATTTCCTTCCTACGTACTTGGATCTTATAAATCTCTCCTCAAAATAGTAGACTTCAACTATGATGTCTACCATGGTGGCAGCTGAATTTGATGTGGCTGCACAGTTTGTCGCTGTGTCAGTCCAGAAGTTCTTCTGAATGCATTTCATTTTTACAATTTCAGGAAGTGTTTTCAAACCGTTTTATAGTCCACAGAAGGATGTTTCCTAAGCAGGAGAATACTTGGATAATAAGTTCAAAAATAGCTCCTTTTTCATTATTGGATGTAAAATTCAACTTCTGGAGCAAAAATGTGGCTTTTGTGGTCAGCTCAATGCTATTGCTGTGAGTTTAATATGTAGCCTCCAAACATTTTATTGTTAAGTTTCACTTGAAAAACACACCTGGTAACAGCAGATAGGTGTACTGATAAGTTTAATAGCTGACTGTGCTTGCTGTATTTCACCTTAGCTTGAGGCACAACTATTAAACTGTTGGGTTTTTTTAAGCCTCTAGCAAACCTGTGCAAGAACCCATTCACTGTATTCAAAAGAAACTAGAACTACCAGTTCTTCCAGCTCTCTGGACCCAAAGACATAAAAAATGATTGTCTAATGTCTTCCAGGTGTCCTGTTCCTTGTTGAAGAGCTCTGAAGTGGAGTAGGTGCCAGTAGACCCCAAGAGGGAGGGGGAATGAGTGCACTTGCATTGGGCTCTTGGGAGATCTGGAAACAGCTGCTGCAAAACTGGAGAGATGTTGGGAGAACAAGGAGAGACTCATTGAGGTGCAATAGCAAGGACTTGTGGGTACACTTTGAGGAACTATAGCAGGGAGGGATATCTGCAAGTCTGCAGTGTGCTGCTGACAGAAAGGGCACCTGGTCTGCCAGAAAGGAGAAGGGCAATGAAGCCAGGGCTGCCACTGCTGCCAGTTTTCTCTCCTCTCTTGCCAAAACCTCACAAGAGCCAGGTTCACTTAGCAGCGTGCTCCTACTGTCATCACCTTTTCCCCAGGCTCAGTGAAGGGGAGACAGGAGGCAGAGAGCACATCTAAAAGATACATTCATGGTTGCAAGGAAAATGGGCCAAGATCGGGTCTTGGGCTCTCTGAGCAAGTGAAGCAAGCTCAGTTCACACACAAGTTCAGCACAGCAGGTTTTTCCATACTGCTTGTTCGCAATAGTCCATAATGCAAGCTATACCCTAAATTGTGTCTGGACTTTGTCTCTCTGAGTGCCTTTTGGCATGTTAACAATTAAACACTCACATGCCATATCTGCCTCCTCTTGTTCTCTTGTCTCCTCATTGCAATCAGACCCCCCAGAAAGGAAAGATTTTTGTAGCTGGATCTTTCTAGGCACAGGTATTGAATCAGCATTGCACAGATTTTTGGGTTACTTTGTATTTTAGCGAGGATTTGTTCCAAAACAAGTACCATGCCCTTCTTTCCTGATAACAGCACAAATATCACACAGCTTCTGGCACCAGTCAATTTATGAATTTCCTACTCCAGTAAATCTTATGTCACTAACTAAAGCACCATTCCTTAGGCTTAATTAAATCCCCTACATAAAATTACTGTGCATAGAGCTTTCTAACTGTCAGATTAACACTGCCTGATATAATTAAGGTAGAAAATTAAACTCTAATCAAATCAAAATAGATATTATGTACTTTACACATGGTACCTGGACACTGAAGAATTTGTAGTGGCAGGTAGCTATAATTAGTGCAGGATTCAGGGTTGACTAACTCATTACTTTAAGATATTTTAACTTTTTTTTTAAAATTTTCTATTAGACATTCAAAATGTAGTATTTTCTGCTTTAAATCTTCTTTAAGTCTTGCTTAATATTTCTGTAGCATGACAGTGTCGAAGTAAAATTCTGCTTGAGTTAAATGAGTCTGTTATCACAATTTGCAATGCAGAATTAGAGTCACTGGGCCAGAGACTTTGGTGTGTTACTGTCAGCATGTACTGCACAACCAAGCTAGTTTAGGGACTATGTGGGTTTATTGACACAGGGCTGAAATGTCTTAAATCTTGATGTATTTATATCCTGTGAGGTGGGAAGTACTACTATTCCCATTCTGCATATAGAATTAGGCACAAAGAAATTAATATTTGATCCTTCAAGGTGTTAGACAGTTAAGTCTGTCTGAAATTATAGAAGTGAAGCTCTTACATGTCTTTGTGGACCTATGTTTAACTGATTTATGAAGTCTGCAAAAGCTGTGATGGTTGTATTATTCTAATGTTAAGCCAAATCCCTATCCACCCGTCTTAGTCCAGAAATACCTTAGAGTTCCTTAAAGCAGAAAAAACAAGGGACTTCTGTCTTGGAAGTGGATCCTGCCACATTTTGTCAGGTGATATCAGATGTTGTTACTCACCCCAGCATCAGCTCTCTTGGATCGGAAAGCCTAAATCTGAAGAGGATACTACTAACTCATAGAAATATGACTCATAAATTTGAAAATACGTATGTCTACCTAGAACTTTCACTTACCAAGCTGGTTTCATATCTGCTCTTCTCCCCGTCCCCCCCTCCATTTTCTTTACCATAATTTTACAGTGTCTTACAGCCTGCTGAGCTGGCTATAAATCACTGATATAGAATACCTTACCTTTTTTAGGAGTATGAAAATATAACGATATGGACATGCAGCCCTGTGTGCTGACGAAGGCGAATGGAATGTAACTGCCTAAATCCTCGGGTCAGTCTGCACGTGAGGTGCACATGAATGACACGGGCCAGCAAAAGGAACAAAACTTCATCTTGCACCTTTCTTCTCCCACTCTTTAAAGAAGAGTTGGGGCTCCCTCGGTGTCTGGTGGTGTTTTCTGTTGCATTGGCATTCATGTCACATAGGTAGGTACTTCAGCTTTCGCTATAAACTTTAATGAAGCGTGCTCCTACTCTGGGTGATAATGACTGCCTTTCCAGGCTTAATGATAGGAAAGTCCCAATAAGTTATTAAGCCCATCTCCCAAAACTGTTCCCTAGGGTACCTTTTAATTTAAGAGTCCCAAGTAACAGAGTTTCTACAGCTTCCCTTGGGAGACTTTGCTGATTACTTGGTTTGCTCTCAGGAGTTTTTCTGGATATTCATCCTGGATTTTTGTTCCTTTAAATTCATCCAATTACTTGTTTAAATCAACCAGAAGTTTCATTGTGGAGCTGACAATCAAAAAATGCGAAGATAGAAAACAGAAAGATACTTACTAGCAAGAAAATTAATACCGTGGTTGGACACTTTGATCTGGCATTTCTGCATCCAAGTGTCTCCAGCCCTCATTTCTGCAGCATCTATGAACAGTTCAAGTCTCTTTTCTAGAAAAAGAATGTTTGCATTTATCATAATCATAGGCTTTCTCCTCGGTAAATGATGTAAAGCGTCTGCATGTCACTATAAAGGGACAGGTATGGAGACTTTGGTGATGTCTCAAGAAGAAGAAAAAGAAGAGAGGCTCTGTGGCCACTTTTCTGTTTACAGCTTTGCACAGAGTTGCTGCACATGGGTTCTTGTCTGCAGAACAACAGGCCCTGCATTCCTTGCAGCTGCAAGTGAACAGTGGGGTAAGAAACTGTCTCAGACTGAACTCTCGACACAGGACACAGTCTAAATGATAGCCTAGGTCTGAATTATCACCAAAATGCAGAGACTTCTAACCTTATACTAACAGAGTTGCTTTCTTTGCTGACTGGTTAGAGACAGACAAAGCTGATTATTCTAAACTCCCCAGGTTATTCCTTTCTGTATCACCTGACAATTTTAGAAGGTTTTTTCACTAATCCAGTTTTGGGCTCTTCAATATCAAAAGGTAAGAGCCATATAGTGATGATTTCATTATGTTTCTCTGGAGTTTTGTTTCTGTTGTCATATACTATTCACATTGATATGTCACATAATATATTAGAGGCGTAAAGAAGGAGAAAGTATTTAACACAGTGAAGAAAGAACTCATGCTTACATGGTGCTCAAAGAAAGCAAGGGACTAATCTGACAGAACTGAATAAATTCTGAGAGGTTTTTGTTTTTTCTTTTAATTGAGGGAGGCTATTTGAACAATATCTGTTCATTTGTGTGTATTCTTTTTCCTAAATTGTTTCGTATTTGAAGTTTTCCTAAGGTAAAGCCTTTGGGAAACTTCTTGAGCAAAGTCCATTTGGGTTTTTGATGATGGATCTGCCATGGCCTTGGGAAGCTGATGTGTCCTTTTCTACTCAACTCTTCCACTCATCTTCTCCATTAATTAGTGTTACACATGAATGTCGGTGGAAAAATATTCCAACAGCCTTTTAAGCAACTTCAGAGAAAAGAAAAAAAAGAAGTGTTGCAGTAGGGTATTTACAGTATAACCTAGTGGTATTTCCTAATGGCTGCTTTGGCAACTCTTGCTGATCACTTTTTATGGAGTAATCATTTATGCCATTCATTATGACTCACCTCTTTTGTACAATTTTTTTGTATATTACAGAATACTAGGGCTAATTTTTAGAAGGATCACTCTGAATTTTTCTGCTTTGTATATAAATGTCTAGTCTTGTTTTAAATCATGTAATATTTTGGCCTCAATAATATTTCATAGCAAAGAAACCACAGATGCCTTGTCATTTGCATGAATAGAGCTTGTTCTTCTGCGACTTTCTGCCAGGAACACAGCAAAAGGATAAAAATATTTTGAGAAAGCTTGATAATGGAGACTCCCAACCTCAAATCAGTAACTCAGGATGTCACACTGATTCAGTTACCTACCCGGACTGTTTGATTCTTACCTCAATCAAAGCCAAACACTAAAAGTTTTGAAGTTCACCATTACCTGCTGTGACTCTTAAGATTTGTCAGAACATCTTGTGCCCTTTTTAGTGCAAACAGCCTGAGTTTTCTGAGCTACCAAGCTGAGCTACCTTATGAAGAAAGGGTTTGCAAACAGAAAAATCACTGTGTCCGAAATAAAGTGTCAGATAAATCAACATGACATCTATGTGCGGTGACAGGAATCCAAAGACTTTTTTGAGTCCTGAAGTCTACTTCCTATGTATCCTCCTCTGCCTGATATGACATGAAATTGCAGTGTACAGATAACTTGGAAAAGTGATTCGTCTGTGATGTGCAACACACAGTTCCTGTAAAGTGACAGCTGCAGCAAAAGATAGCTGACTTGTCACTATGTCAGCTATGTCACTAAGAGAGGGTCACTAAAGATATGAATCAATATCAGGAAACAGGAAAGAACAGTAATGAAAGGGAACATTAACTGCATCAAAAGCACTTTTTAACAATTTTATTCAAAAAATCTTCACCCTTTGCTAAACTTATGGGTTCTATTATAGCTGAACTGAAAAGCATTGTCGACCCTGTCACAATCACTTGCACAAATTTTAGTCAACCAATTCTAACGAACACTGGAGAGGTATAATAAATGTTATATATGGGCTATATATTACATACCAATGAAACTGTAGCTATGCATGGATATAGCTGTACACTTTACCCTTACATATGTACTGATACCCTTGTGAAGAACATCTGCAAAGAGAATATTGCTAGGTGTGTGCACTGCTGCTCTGGTCACGATTTGGATTTCTCTGTTTCAAGACGGTGCTTAAGGACAGCAAGGTGATGGCTGCCAGGGGAGTGTGACTGGTTTTCCACATGACACACAGACTAAATCAAAAGTGTTTGTTCTTTCTTTTACTTTTCCGCCTGTTGGTTTGGATCTTATTTTTTATTCCCTTATTTTTTAACAGGCAAGCAGATCAGGGCTGTCTCTCCAAGACAGAGAGAATCTGAACTAAACAAATATTAGTGTATAAAAGGTGATTTGTTTTGCACTGTGATCTCAAGAGAAAGCTGTGTTTCATTATGTGCTTTGACTCAGGGATGCAAACTTGTTTCTCTGATGAGTTTAATACCCAGTTGCTTAGAGACAACCTTGAAAGAAGGATTTTCCAGTTAGATCCAACTGGGAAAAAAACCCAAAACAGCAACAAAAAAAA
>VWPU01005808.1:0-13763 GCA_013398955.1 Callaeas wilsoni
TTTGGGAGGGGGCTCATAAAAAGCCACATCCTTGTGTTGTCTTATCAGCTCAGAAAGCTCCAACTGCTGCAGAGAATCTTTTATCAGAAGGGTATTACAACAAGTATAAATATCTCCAAACACACAAACCTAAAGCAAAAATCATCCCAGGTTTTCCCCAACTTTGAACAAATGACGTGATTGTGGTTGCTTAAGTAATAGCTTCTCAAAATAAAATCCTGCTGCTACTATTTGAAGTGGTTTCAATATCAGCTTTCACTGTCAAGCTGATATAACTAAATGAGACAGAAAAGCACTATTTATGCAAAAAAATCATGAAAAGTAACACTGAATTTGCATCAGTTTCAAATAATCTTGAAAATTCTCAGCCATTAAGGTGCTGCCTCTTCCAAAGTGTGTGTGCTATTCTACCATAGCCACAAACTGGAAGATCAGGTTTAGACAAACTGAGTGGAAATCAGTGGAAATCAGTCATGTTGCATAGCTCTACAGCAGGTGTGAGCAGATTGATTTATCCTATGCAGCTTTGAAATTCGAGTGAAATTGCAAATCCTATAGTCATCTTTCTAACATACACTTCCTACCTATCCGGTGCATACTGTATCCTAATTAATTTAAAAGGATTAAAAGAGGGGACCTGTTGGAGCAAACCTGGAGGAGGCCACGAAGATGCTCAGAGGGCTGGAGCTCCTCTGCTCTTCAGACAGGCTGAGAGAGCTGGGGGTGTTCAGCCTGGAGAGGACAAGGCTCTGGGGAGACCTTAAAACCCCTTCCAGTGCCTAAAGGGGCTCCAAGAGAGCTGGAAGGACTTTGGACAAAGGCGTGGAGTGGCAGGAGAAAGGGTCAACGGCTTCAAACTGATAGAGGGCAGAGTTAGATTAGATTTTAGGAAGAAATTCTTGGCTGTGAGAGTGGTGAGGCCCTGGCACAGGTTGCCCAGAGAACCTGTGGCTGCCCCATCCCTGGAAGTGTCCAAGGCCACATTGGATGAGACTTGGAGTAACTTGGCCTAGTGGAAGGTGTCCCTGCCCATGGCAGCAGGGTTGGAACGAGATGATCTTGAAGGGCTCTCCCAACCCAAACCCATCTGTGATTCTCTGAGTCTATGAAAAAGCCACATTTTTCAGAAGCTGAGATTAGAGCAGGATGGGTTTAAATAATAAGATTTTTATTCATCTTTTTGTAATTAAATAAGTGGCTTTTGAAGCTGAAATCCATTTCCTCCCATTATTATGTGCAATGTTGCTACAAAAGCAAAGACAAGCAGTGCAGATGGGTTCCTATTAATAGCAGCTCGCCCGCAGCATCTCGGTGAAGCTGCGGTGGCTCCATCTGAAGGGATTTCCAAAAGGATCGTTGCAAGCTGCAGAACTCAACACAAGAGGGCTCCAGCTCCTTTTGTCAGGGAAAAAAAAATCCCAGCTGGTGAAAAGAGCTCAGCGAGGCAGAGAGGAGCGCTCCCGGCCGGGGCAGCGCTGGAGCGCGGTGGGGAAGAGCGGCAGGAGATGCCCCGTGTGTGCCCGCCCCGCAGGGCACCGGAGCACCCACACCTGCAGCCAGCGCAGCGGGAAGGCATCGGCAAGGCCGAGTGAGAGTGTGCGGCACATGGGAGCCTCAGGCTTTGTGCTCCAGCACCGGAGAGGTCAAGAAAAGTTCGCCCCGGTTGTCCCGGCTCTGGCGGCGTGATCAGCTCCGCGTCCTCCCCACCCGAGCCACGGGTGTGCTGCCAGCAGCGCTGTCCCAGGGCAGGACAGCAGGCGGCTTGGAGGCTCTCTGGGACCGGGCTGCGAGCTCAGGAAGACACAGAATCCCTCTTTCACACCGGGGTGCTGGGCAGCAGTGGCCGAACATGAGCCCGGGTGTGCCCAGGTGGGCTGGAAGGCCACTGGCACCTGGCCTGTGCCGGGAAGAGTGGGCAGCAGGAGCAGGGCAGTGACCGTCCCTCTGTGCTGGGCACTCAAATCCCGGCCTCAGTCCTGGGCTCCTCAGTCCGAAAAGGACATCGAGGGGCTGGAGCGTGTCCAGAGAAGGGAACAGGGCTGGCGAAGAGTCTGGAGCACCAGGAGCAACTGAGGGATGTGGGGGAGCTCAGCCTGGAGAAGAGGGGGCTCAAGGAGAACCTTCTCACCCTCTACAGCTCCCTGACAGGAGGGTGCAGCCGGGCGGGGATCAGGCTCTGCTCTCAGGGAACAAAGGACAGGACAAGGGGAAACGGCCTCAAGTTGTGCCGGGGTAGTTTTACTTCGGATATTAGGAATAATTTTTTCACTGAAGAGTTTGTCAAGCACTGGCACAGGCTGCCCAGGGCAGTGGTGGGCTCACCATCCCTGGAGGGATTTAAAACTTGTGTGGTTGTGGCACTTGGGGACATGGGTTAGTGGTGGCCTTGGCAATGCCAGGTTAATGGCTGGGATCAAAGATTTTAGAAGTCTTTACCAACCAAAACAATTCTGCAGTTCTGTGATTCTGTGCTTACTAGAGTGGACTTCAGAGGAAGTAAGGAAAGACATTGTCATCCATGTCTGAAAATAGCCCACAACAGAAGGAAGGAAACGGATGTCAGTCATTTCTGCTGCTCATCTCTCATTTCCCCTTGGAAAATTTTATTCCACAACCATTACAAGGTAAATCTGTTTTCTGGAGGAGATATTTAGAGCCTTCCACTTTTCTGTGCTATAAAGCATTTGAACGAAATATTTTGATAGATAGCATCATTTAAATTATTTCCCTTGTGATGGGTTTCTAGCCTGTGTGTCCAGGACAACAGACATCCCATGGAAGTGCTGCATTCCAGACAGGCAACTCAGTGCACCCTGTGGGGGGAAAAAAAAAGCATTTCCCTCTGTGTTTGCTAGCAGCTGGCAATTATCTGCAAAAGGTTTGGCTGGGCTAAAAACTGTAGTGAGTTGGAATGAAATCACAGAGCACTTTATTTATAGAGCATGTGAGCAGGGATAACAATAATAATAATAATNCAGCACTTTATTTATAGACCATGAGAGTATGATCAGGCTGGATGTGAGCAGGGAGAACAATAATGATAATAATAATAATAATAATAATAATATCGATGATTATTAAATACCTAATAGATTTAGGTATTAATTATTAATTTGAAGCACTGCATGAAACATGGCCACGGTACTTAGAAGGACACACAGCTGGACTCGTGCCCACTGTTGCACTTGAGGCAACACAGATTTTAAATACTTTCTGAATATTCTCAACCACAAGGAGAGCCCCAGTTCCACTTGTATTTGAATGAGTTCTCTAAGTTATCTTAATTATCACTCAGCTTTGTTCAGTGGTTTGCCTCTTTATGGTCTCTCTTCTGGATACCCTCAGCATCAGAACTTGTCCCTGGAAGGTGAATGCTCTGCCACTTCCTGCTGTCTCCACTGCAGGAATCATCTTCCTGCGTTTAACAGAGCTTCCCAAACCCTTTCCTGTGGCTCTGACCCTTTAGTGCACAGGAAAACACAGAGAAGTGGGGAGGAGGGCTGAGAGAAGGGCCTCTCACCCCAGATGCATCCCCCTGACATGATTCAATGTACAGATGAGTGTTGGCACAAGGCAGTGGATTTTCTCGGGATTTTAACATGCTTTTTACAAGGAGGTAACCCCCGTGTCTCTGGTGGGAGGGATGATGTGCACTTAGCAGGTTGCTGGTATTATGACATGGACATGTACACATGGAGCTTGCATGGCTGAGCGTGTTATGTCACAGGCCATCTCCTCAGCTGTGCAAGCAACTGCAGAGCCACTTCACCGTCAGACCCATTAGCACTTCATTCCTTAAGAGCTTAATCTTGCAATCCTTCCTACTGCTAGTAGCCCTTACTCATGTGAGTAAGCAGATCTTCCATTTCAGCCCTTGTAGCCTGTAAGCTGCTCCCTGTTCCTAGAAAATCCTCGGTGCCAGGAGGCTTTCCAGCCGTAGTGTTGTTGCTGTCATGTTCTTTACAACTATAATATTTATTCCCTAAAAGCTGCCTCATCCCATCCTCTCTGGCCTGGCTCTTCACTGGAGATGGTGGCACGGAGCCTGCTGGCTTCGGTCCCGTGGGCTCAGGGGCTTTATCTGAGGAGCTGCATCCTGTGAA
Source organism: Callaeas wilsoni (assembly GCA_013398955.1). Classification (NCBI taxonomy): domain Eukaryota; kingdom Metazoa; phylum Chordata; class Aves; order Passeriformes; family Callaeidae; genus Callaeas; species Callaeas wilsoni. The sequence goes on from VWPU01005808.1 coordinate 4,104, forward strand.
GTGCTGAACATCCTCAGTCAGCTCCAGGCAAGGGCTAAAGCATGGGCCAAAAGGGCAATCACACACAGGGACTCCAGCGCCACTCCCTGAAAATCACTCCCATGCAGAATTCCTGCAGGCAGCTCGGCATTGTCCAGGCTTAGCTCTGGTCATCAATAATTTGCAGAGTTTCATAGCACAAGCTATGAACCTTCCCAATTTAGTGGTTCTGTGCAGCCTCGAGTCCCTTAAATATCACCTCTGTATAAACCACATGCTCCCTCTGAAAATGAAGATTCTTTGAGAAATCCAGCTTTAGAAAATGCAGGTGTTACAACACCTGTTTTTACTCAGGGAACACATTAATGCAATTAACTTCCCAAGGCCTTACTGTATGGGGAGGAGTGTTCATGGGAGCTGTGAGCAACAAGTACCTCTTTTTTCTCTGGTGTCAGAATTAGGGAACAAAAAAGTTCCATGGGTGGTCCACAGGGAAGGGAGAAACCTTTTCCTTTCTTTTTCTTTTCCCTCCTCCACAAACAAGCAGTAAAGAATACACTGCCTTCAGCAGGCAGAATGTCCCTATTTGCTTTTAATTGCACATTTCAGCAAATTTACCGACTGCTCCTTTGCCATTTATTTGCCAGGGGCTGGGGTATGAAAGGTGGTTTTCCAAAGTGTGCTCTGTGAGGGTGGTGATATCCAGCCCTGGGGTTTGTTTGATTACATCCATGCCCTGTCTAAGAGGGATGTTTTAGCCCTGAAATGAAAATAATGCCAGGAAGTCATATGAGGTTTTGTTTTCTTGGTTCATAGAGAAAGCAGCTGCCCACATTTGGTTGGGTTTGAAGGGAACTGAGTGTTTTGTGCCTGCTATACAAGGTCAGAGGTTCACAGACCTTTATGTTTAATTGATGCCCTCCCATCCTCAAGGCCGTATCTCCAGGCAGGTATCAGTGATCACACCAGTTTATTTCCCAGTGCCGGTCCCTTTAGCTGTCCCCTAGAGCTGGATCCCCACTGGAACATGCTGCTGGATGACCTGGGGACCGTGGGAAAAGTCTTTTTTGCACTCTGATATTTCAGAGTGTTCCCATAAACAGTGAATGTCTGTGCCCAAGCCCAGGCGGATTTTCGCTCTACATGAGGAGAGGAGCAGCTGGCCCGGTGGCCAACCAGGGATGCTCTGTGGTTGGCAGAGCTGTGGATTGTGAACAGAGATCGAGTTTCAGGAAGCTGGTTCATCCTTGGCTTTGCTGCAGGCTCCTTTTGGGGTCTTGCCCACGACACTCTGCTGCCTCTGGGTGCCAGGTACTCCGTGCTTCTCCAGGACATTTTGTCTAACCACTTCTTTAGATGTGGGCAGATGAGAGGGGTTCCTGCTTCCCCTCCTTGACCTCCTCCGATATTCATCCCATCACAGTAGCCAGAGGGGAGTGAGCTCCATCTCCCAGTTCTGTAGCAGAAGCAGATCCAGAGCCCCACGGCTTGTCCTGGGCTGGGGATGGTGTGACACCCTGGGCAGTGTGACACCCTGGGCAGTGTGACACCCTGGGCAGTGTGACATCCTGGCCAGTGTGACACCCTGGCCAGTGTGACACCCTGGGCAGTGTGACATCCTGGCCAGTGTGACACCCTGGCCAGTGTGACACCCTGGCCAGTGTGACACCCTGACGATCCACTCTGCCTGCCTTGCTCACAGCCTTCACAGGAAGGAACCTGTGCCCTGCTGAGACATAACATTTAACCCTGTAAACCTCAGCTGAGGATGGGGATTGGACCTTTAAATGTCCCTTCCAACCCAAACTATTCAATGATTCTGTGAAACCCCACCTTATGGGAGTGGAACCTGTTCAGAGGGGCAGCTCTGATCTGAAGTCTTTCTACACATAAAGCAATTGCCCTTAAATTTGTGACCATTTTGAAAAGGAATTTGCTGTTTGCTGGAGTGTTGGATTAGCAACACCTTTAGGACTTGAACTCCCAGTCTGAGTATGACTTGGACCACACCTGAAAAAGTTATTTAAGAAAGTAGAAAAAGGCTAACGGGTTAAATTTACTGTTTTTACCACCAGATCATCTGGATATTAGTGGGGAAAATATTTTCAGGTGTGTATTTCTTCCTGGGAAAGTGAAGCAGACACAAGTGTGACTTTAGCATAGCTGGTCAGAGATCCAAGGTAGGTTCAGTGCCAAAAAAAGGTTTCAAGGGGACTGCACAGCCCCTGCCAATGCCTTCATTAGGACTGAGAGTGCATCTCTGAGTGAGCATCTCCACTGGACCCCAAAGTCCAGAGGTGCCCTGGCAATCTGCCATCCTTGGGGAACATCACTGCTACCGTTACCTGAGAGACAGCTGCTTAAAAATATTCTTTTCATATTCCTCCAATGCTACAAAACACAGCGTCTCTGGCCAAATTTTTATATATGCTGCAATTCCATTTAAAAAATGGTGAATTTAAAATACTTACAAATACAGGTTTATATTTAATACATAGCTACTTTTTAGCAGTGTTGTGTTTTCAATTTTTTTTTTTTTTAAATTTCTCCTGCCCTGGGTGTGTGTTCAAATGTGTCACTTTCTTCTGAGGATTGTAATTTTTGCACTGTGGGCAAAGCAGCCTCAAAAGAATAAGGTTTTTCAGGCAAAATATCCAGGGGACAATATCTGCTTTCATAAAGCTCTGAACATGCTGTTTGCCATCTCCTAATCTTATTCCTGGTTTGTTTTGTTTTGTTTTTTTTTTTAATGCTGTTGGGGACTAACTTCTGGTGGCAAAGTCCTTGTACAGAAAAAAGTGAATATTTTAACCAATAGCCTGAAATCACACATTCTTTCATTGAAAACAGTTAATTAGGAATTGAGCTCCGAAGTTAATTTCACCAAGGTCATTCCCTGTTCTATTGGGTCCAGTGACCCTGTCTTAAGTAATCACGGCATTAACATACAAGGTTATAGCTTTCTTTTCAGTTGATGACATAATCTCTTTAATTGGTGTCAGGAGGCCTGCTTATGAAAGAACCATGGAAAACACCTATAGACTATAATTTTACTTTCCCCATTCACAGAGCAAATGAAACAAGCCTTAAGAATGTACTAGAGGCTCATTACATCTCCCAGCCTGTCAACACAAAGCCCCTCCGTTCCAGCCAAGGCATTAGGAATGATCAATTCTGTTTACCCCTAACTCCAGCCCGTGAACTATTAACCTTTTCAGCAAAACTGGTGAATAGTAAATGTCAGATAATCCTCTCTGAGAAAGTTAACAGGGTAGATAATGCATTTTAATTGATTAAAACTCGCATGAACAAAAGTTTAAAATATCAACAGGAGAATCCCGCGCGATTCCTATTTTTGGTAGGACGTGATCCAACTATTCTGGGTTGACCCCAGTGTCCACTTTAATTTTAGCTTTTCTGAGAGAAAACTTCTCTAAAAACTATACCTGAAAATTAATATCCTGCTTAGCAGAAATTCTGCTTTTAGGAGACAAGATCCCCTTTGCAGCTTCTGTGCTCGGGCTACCCAGGGCCAAGCCAGGGCAGGATTTACACTGGTTGTTATTGGAGGTGGGTTTTAACAAATATCCCTGCAGACCATATTTAAAAAGCTCCAGAAATTGGGTGGAAATACTTTTTTGTGTGTTCTTTTAATTATTTTTTTCTAGAGGTTACTACTTAGGTTCTTTTTTCTTTGCTCTTTTCTTTTTTCTTTTTCCATTTTTTTCAGTAGGTTGGGCTCTTGCATATTCTGTGATTCATCCAACTCCTTCACAGGGAATTTTCTTTTTCACCTCTGTGAAATCTGTTTGAAGCACTCTCTGAATGACAGAGAGTCTCAAATTCTATAGTAAGCAACACTATATTGTTTATGGAGGAAACGAGATGCATTTCCCCTGCACCACAATTATTCACATCCTTTTTTTTTCCCCCTATTGCATTCCTCTAAACCTTCTACAATTTCAGGTTTTTATTTTTATCATTTCTTGAGGGGGTTCACATAATCTCCTTTCCTACTGCTGAACATTGCCTTCCGAACATTCCCAGCTTCAGAAGCCCTCCCTTAAGTTCATATTTATCAGTTACAATAAATTCTTGTAGAAGTTATATTTTCTGATTGAAAATAATTTTTGTTTTGTTTAAAAAGGAGAGGAAAAAAATTGAAAACAATTTGATTGTTTCCAAAGGAACAAACCTTTTTAAGAGAGAGAACTTTAGAAATAAAAGTCTATTTTTTCTTGGTTGTGGCTGAACAGCACATTCATGTCAGCCCTTCCCAACCCTTTAACTTGAACAGGCTTTGTTATATTCTGTGTTATATTCGGGCTGACATTAATCCTGCAGATCTTCAGAGCCATAGCCCTTTGTATTCATAAAAAAGGGAAACAAAGCACACAACTCATTATGTGATACACAAAATAATGCAAAAGACTGGCAAAAGCGTTAATATGGAAGAGAAATTGTTAAACATGTTTCAGAGAATAAACTCAGCATTATCCAGCTGTTACTAGCAAAGCTTTATTCCACAATAGTGGAACAGCTTTATTCCCCATTATTCTGTGAGATGATCCTGAAGGAAAGACCTCACCTGTTGCCACTGGCTCTGCCACACCAAGCACAAACCCTCCCCGAAAATCTGGGTGTGAGTTTTCAACTGAGATATGTCTATTGGCAATTTTTTCCCCAGCTTTCTGTGGCTCAGAGCAGCCTGGAATGGTGAGCTGGACTCTGTGGATGAAGTCAACAGGGGAATTCTTGGTCACTTGGGCAGAGCAAAGCTGAGGACCAGGGAAGCTGTGGCCAAATCTGTCCCCTTTCACAGGCAACAGTGGGGCAGCACATGCAGCAACTGCCTGGGGTGCTCAGCCCCACGAAGGGAAGGGGTATATGGGCAGGAATGGACATCTGGGGGTTGTAGGTACAAGCAGAGAATGTGTTTTACCATCCCTGGAAATACCCACTGGGTAAATGATGGCCTTTGCCCTTCACCCCTTTCCTCTCTAGGAGAGCAGAAACAGCTGAGCTTGAGCAAAATCCAAGTGGGTTTGCTTTGCTGGGATGAAGTTTTGTACCTATCAGCCTTACCCTGGCCTGCTACATCCAAGTGATGCTGTTCTGTGAGCTTCATATTATAAATCATACTATCACCTTTCCATTTTCTCTCAGTTGGAGAACCAAGGTGTTTTTTCAGTCTTTTGTGTAGCTTTTTGGAGGACACATTGCACTGCTGCATTTCCTGGTGCACGGCCACCTCTCTTTTTTTATACTGTGGACCATAAGATGGGGACAAACTTTTTAGTGGCAGTGGTTTTAAACTAAAAGAGGGTCAAGTGAGACTGAATATAAAGAAGAAGTTTTTACGATGAGGATGGTAAAACACTGGCACAGGTTGCCCAGAGAAGCTGTGGATGCCTCATCCCTGGAAGTGTTCAAGGCCAGGTTGGATGGGGCTCAGAGCAACCTGGTCTGGTGGAAGGTGGAAGAACTCCAGATGATTTTGGGCATTACCCCTGGTTCCTCTGGAGCTGCCCAGTTGCAGACTCAGCTGGTTGATGTCAGCAGAAAAGCTTGACATGAGTTATTGCCATTTTCTGCACTTCTGGATCTCCCAGGATGCTGATCCTTGGCTGTGTTAAGGTGCTCTGTAGACTGGACAAACCATACCCACTTCCACCTCAAAGAGCAGAGTGTGACAATGGGACTCAGACCCCTCTTCAGGGGCTTGTTTTCTTCTCCTGAGTTTGCTGTGGGCTTCTGTGTGAGCTGGATGGGGCTTTCATTTCTCTGCCATTACCTTCTCTCGTTCTGCTTCCTTCTGGAGTTGAGACCTAACAATTAGTCTTAGGAGAGCACTGCTGGTCCAGCTCCCTCAGCTGTCCTGGTGGAGCAGCCACTCTGTGAGGAGCACTCACCTGAACTTCTGCCATGGGCCACAGTAGAGTTCACTGCGTCAAAATTCAAATCTTTTAAACTCACTCCTTTTTCTCTTCTTCGTATTTAGATAATTATGGTTTCAGAGCACGGTCCTGACTCGGATGCAGAGGTAGGGATGTGTGTGTCTGGGAATGCAGTCTGGGAGTCAGAGTAGGTTTAGATTGGATATGAGGAAGATATTCTTGACTGTGAGGGTGATGAGGCCCCGGCACAGGTTGTCCAGAGAAGCTGTGGCTGCCCCATCCCTGGGACAGTTCCAGGCCAGCCTGGATGGGGCTTGGAGCACCCTGGGATAGTGGGAGACATCCCTGCCCTTGGCAGGGGGCTTGGAAAGAAACGATCCTTAGGATCCCTTCCAACCCAGACCATTCTGTGATACTTGAGTTTGCTTATAGCTTACTGCGTGGATTTGGGAATGAAACAACTCATTTTCTCAGACAGTGCTGCTCCTTAGTTAGCCAGAACAATTATAAAATACGTTCTGCCCTCCTCACCTCAGCTTCCATTCAGAAGTAAGGCAGCTTCCCTTCGACACAGAAACACTCCACAATTTTCTTATTTGTCTCCTCTTTTTTTTTCAAACTTGTTTAAGTCTTCAGGAGCCCGTCTTGCCCATTTAGCCACAAAATGCGTGTGCGTGCATGCGTGCGCGTGTGTGCTTCCAGTGAAAAGAAGGGAAAAAACCCACAGGTTTGAGTTTGTACAATGTTTGCCCCTTTTCCCAGCAGGGATAGGTTTTGAGAGCCAGGAGACAAAAAGCATGGCCTCAACAAGCTGAATTTAAAAAAGAACATCATTTTCGTTATGTAGTCAATCTCAATTACAAGCAAATGTTTTCTCTGTTGAGACTTTTCTCTTTTCAGAGCATTATGCAAGGCTCTTTTGTGGGTTGAGAGAAAGGATCAGTGGTCAATAGGGAGCAGAGTGTTGTGTACAGTGGATTTTTGTATCCTTTAGTCTACTACATAATGCGTTTTGTCAGGAGAACAGCCCAACATCCTGAGCAGATTTGCTGAATTAAAGAGCACAGCAGGGATAGGAAACTTGTTGCTAGGTGACTGACAACTGCTGCATGTCACTATCTCTGTGCCGGAGGTTACTCTTCCCTTTTCTTCCACCACTCAGTCTTGCCTTTTAATCTGCATCTATAATTAACTCTCTTAATACCGTGCAGCCATTTCTCTCCCTTTTGCTTCACGTGGTTCTCTCGACGTTATTTAATCTCCAGCGGGGAGGATAAAAACTATTTAATTTTTGTGCTTCACTTGGTGGGGAGAAGTTGGGCGGTTTGGGCAGCGCAACATCTCGTGGCGGGGCTGGGATGAGATGGCTCTTAAAAGGCATTTCAGGAGATGTATGCTCTTTGTTCATCTTAATGCTCAGTGAAACATTGCTGTGTTTACCGTCCTCTCTAAAGCCTGTTTGTTTCAATTCATCTTAATTGAAACGTGATTGCTTTTAACTGTTTAGGTTTGGTGACCTTCCAAGCTCTTTCACTTGTGTATTTTGCAAAATAGATTTTCTTTATACGAGGCTCTTTCTTCAATGACTGGAAATCCAGGGCTGCATCTGGCCTAGATTTGTAGTGGCAGAGGTCAACCAAACAGCAAGTGTATACCCTGCTTTTTTTTACTCTTATTTTTGCTCTTATTTTTCACCCGCTGATCAGCCATTGGTTGTATTTGTGAAGGTCCGTGTTGTTCCAAGGATGGATCTGTGTTTGAGAATTACACCCCCAGTCTACACCCGTCAGTCACTCTAGAAATACATTTATTTTAATTTTAGTTTTTATTCCAACAGCTAATTCAAAATACAGGGTATTTGATGAATGTTCTAATTGCAGATATGTGATTATTTGCTTGGGGTTTTTATAAAAAAAAAAAAAAAAGACAAGAAAATATATTCCACTGCTTATTCCTTGCACTCTTTAAAACAGCACCCTTTTTCTTCATTTTCTGTGCATGTGCTTTGGGGAAAGCTGAATTCAGAAGTTCCAAGGAATTAAATCAACAAAAGCTCTTTTTTCTTCTCACAGGTTTGTAATAAAGCTGCGATCATGGGAAGTGTGTACCTTAGACACTCTTTATACTGAAAATTAGACAGCAATTTAAGAAGAATGGCCAGGCAGATGGGAGAAGTGCTGCTGGTGAAATTAGGTGGCAGTTGTTGCTTCTGGGCGACTGTCCCCTCTTTGCTCAGTGAAGGGCTCAACTTGAGCAATTTAAAGGAAAAGGGAGAAAAAAAAATCCCAAAGACTGTTAAGTAGCTGCTTCTAAGCAGGAACTCTTTCCTCACCAGAGCAAAAGGTTTTACTGACACCAGGAACTGTAAATTGTGGCAGTCTCTATCAGCTTCTCTGAAAAGGGCAGCCTCGGTCACTGGGAGCGTGTGGATTAATGAGCACTACCTGATTAATGTCCATGACGAAGATGTTTTTACAAGAGTGATAGGACGAGGGAAAATGGCTTTAAACTGGAAGAGGACAGGGTTGGATTGGCTATCAGGAGGAAATTCTTGACTGTGAGGGTGGGCAGGCCCTGGCATGGGTTGCCCAGAGAAGCTGTGGATGCCCCATCCCTGGAAGTGTTCAAGGCCAGATTGGATGGAGCTTGGAACAACCCCGGACAGTGGAAGGTTGCAGGGATCATCTGGTAGGGATCAAGTAGATCCAACCATCCACCTAGATCATCTATTTCTAACCCTTCTGTTGGAACTGCATGATCTGCCAGGCCCCTTCCAACCAAACCATTCTACAATTTACGATTCCATGAGCTTGGGCTTCAAGTTGGTAGCCTGGGGATGTGAGTGGAGTGACTGTCAGCCGTAATTGTGGCGGTGTCTGAGTTGAAATATTCACAATCGTAGATCGATATTGAAGAACTGGTGATTAAATTACATTCTGTTAGCGACAGGCTCGAGCTCATGGCACGACCCCAGCCTTGGGCTCATGCTCTGAGCACAGAACAAGTTCTTGCCTTTCTCTCCCCGACTTCGAGTGCGATGGACACACAAGTCTTCTAGGAAAGTAGAGGGAAGTGGAATGTTCCTGCTGAGTAACTAAAAGGCTGGAATTTTCCTGAGTGCAAGCTCTAACCCCAGGGAAACCCAGTGCAGCATCCATTCATGTTTGCCCTCACCAGCTCCTGAAGAAGTACATTACCGCAGGAAAACAGGCTCTCCAGCAGGACAAGGTACAAACCACCCCCGTTGTCACCTGGTGCCTTTCCTCCTCACATCCTCGGCTTCCAGCTCCCTCTCAGCTTTTTCAGTTTTTAATGCAGTCCTTGTTACAGATGCAGCTGTTGCCACAATCTGTCTCTGCCAAGCAGAGCCCTTTTCAGGCACCAGTGCCCAGGCACGAATGGGAGAAGAGCAGGGAAGATGAAAGGAGACGGTGGAGGAGAAAGATGACGGAGAGGGGTAGCTCCAAGCAAACCCCTGGTCCCTCTTCCAACACTGACCAGTCTTTGGACACAAGGTCTGCTCCAAGTGGAGTTGTTTTCCCAAACTGTGAGAAAATCGATGACCCTACTGGCTGTACCTGTGCTGCCATTGCAGAAGTTCATAGCGTGGGCAGGAAGATCGTGAGAGAAGTGGGAGACGTCTCTCAAGGCCAGGTCTTGTGTGGAGTGCCTGGAGAAACTTCCAGGCTCCTTCAGGAAGCTTCTTGTCATGCCTTGCCTGTGAAGTACAAGGACATGATGCAGAGCAGGAGGACAGATTATGGCATTAACTACTCCGAGGTGA
>VWPU01005809.1:0-43008 GCA_013398955.1 Callaeas wilsoni
CACAGCGCCCCCTGCCGCCGCGGAGGACCGCCCGCGGCCCCGAGCCCTCCCCACGTTTTGGTTATTTCCTCGTTTTATTGTTCACGGTGCTTTTTATCATTATTAGAGTCATTGAGTCACCCAGGTTGGAAGAGACTTTTCAGATCATCCAGTCCAACCGTCCACCCAGCACTGCCACTGTACCCCTAAGCCGCTAAACCGCATCACCCAGCCCCAGGTCCAGAGCCTGCTGAGCACCCCCAGGGGTGGGGACTCCGCCACCTCCCTGGCAGCCTGTTCCCGTGCCTGACCTCCCGAACAGGGAAAAACACGTTTCTGATATTTAATCTGGATCTCCCGCCTCAGCTTAAAGCCATTTCCTCTGGTCCTCTCGCTGCAGACATGGCAGAAGAGACTGGCCCCATCTCACCGCAGCCTCCTGCCAGGGAGTTGTACAGAGCAAGGACATCCCCCCTGAGCTCCTGGAGACTAAACAACCCCGGCTCCCTCCGCCACTCCTCAGAAGACAAGTTTTCTAAACCTCTCACAAACCTTGGTGCCCTTCGCTGGACACGCTCCAGCACCTCAATGTCCTTTTTAAAGAGAGCGGCCCAAACCTGCATGCAGAACTCAAGGTGCAACCTATTCCTTTATTCTTTATTAGTAGTTAACAGTCTTTGCATTTTAATGTAAATTTTATTTATTGGCATTTATTCATTTGTTATTTGTACTTACTATTCTTTTCATCATTTTTACCCCCCTCTGCCCTGCCCTTCTGCAGACCCTTTACACCCTCTGTAGTGTCGCGAAATTTCTTTTCCATGCCGTGACCCTCAGGGCTTCAGTGTGGGGCTGGAACTCGGCATCGTGCCTTGGCCATGGGCTGATTGTCCTGATGCATCAGGTGCCGGGGATTTACAGGCTGGAGGTTTCCTGCAGTCCCCATCATGGCATGGAAGGACTCCAGACTGGTTTTCTGTCCCTGTACGTAATACTCATCCATTATTGTCTCTGTGACAAATGCAAATTAGCCTGGATGGAGAAAAGCCCACACCTCTCCCAGCATAGATCAAGTTGATACTGTCCATTAGTGCAGTATAATACGTTTAAAGCAGAAAATACATTTTTAATGGAACAAGTCATGAATTCCTTACAAGCCACGAGGTGAAACCTTGCCCCAGGAGGTCTGATGCAGTACCGACATACAGCCATGTGGGACCTGCTTTCCCAAAATGTCCGTAAGCTTCTTGTGAGCCGACAGCTTCTATCTTCAGCTTCTTTTTGATTACATGTCTCCATATCCCTTTACGCTTCCTCGTCTCCCTGCTGGGGAGGGTTCGGGTTGGGCTTCTCGGCGCTGTAATGCTTTCCTGCAGGAGGAACTCCACGTGTCACAGGGCCCTGCTGCTGGACTTCACCTGTCGGTGGGCAGAGCCGCCTCGCGGGGGTCTTCTGGAACCCGCCTACTTCATCAGCTGTGTGCTACAGCTCAGACAGGGAAAAATGCATCTGACCACGCTCGCAGCCATCCCTGCATCCGGCAGCATGGGAGCACCGGAGGGCTGGCACCGGGCGGTGGGACTGGGACTGCAGCGGCACCGGTTCCACGGGGATGCTTCCCTGGACAGCTGCCACGGGCTCCAGGTCCAGCCTGGCAACTTGCTGGTGCCACAGGGGCTGCCCAGGCAACCCTGGCACGCTCAGCCCCTCACGGGACAGGACGTGGGGGTACAAACCAGTGTGTGTCCATGCAGAGCGTGTATTTATCGATACCTGCTGTTCCATAAACACGTGAGAGACGCAGCAGCACGGCAGCTAGAGCAGGTGGGGGTCATGGTGCCTGTGCGAGGTGACGGGACCTCGGTGGTCACCTGGACCCACGGCGTGCGGTCAGCAAAATGTTGGCATTCCAGAAATCCCACTTGTGAGCTGGGAAGAGCTGATTTCAAAGCCAGCATGGAAAGGGTGTGTATGTCTGAGTTCAAATTGTTAACCCATAGTTAGGGCTAAAAACATTCAAGTTTAAACATATAATAATCAGGGTACTGAGAAGAGAGGAGAAGGAGCTAAAGGCGAGCACTGGTAAAGGGATCCAATATCAGCTCCTGGAGAATAGACACTACTGCTTCACAAATGACCATTGGAAAAGAGATCATGCAAGAAATGGGTTCAGTGCAATCACCATCCCTCCACACTGCAGAGAAATCCCTGAGCAGAGAGAGCATGATTTTTCTAAGCTCTTAGAAGCAGGGATTAAATACAGCATGTGAGAGAGCTCTTAGCACACTAATGATTCGCTAATTCACAGCCATGACTGAGAGAACCATTGTGAATTAATTAATCCTTGCAAATTAGGAAATGAGTAAACATTAAAAAAATCCAAGTTACTTCACTGGAGAGGAAAAAAAAAGGTATTCATAAAGGCAAGCATGCAGGTGCTTTGCTTAGGAAGGACAGAGCTGAATGGGACCCTGGGGCTTTCTGCTGCTCTAACTCCTCTCATCAGCATCCCACATTGAAAAATAGCAAAACTGGGGAAAAACAATATGTCAGCCTGTGAAATTAATCCTCCTTCAAGCAGCTCCATTTTGCTCCCCTCTTTTCTTCCTTCAGACCTCCCCTCAGCTCAAAAAATAATGTGGGTCGTCTTGCCAGCTGTCTGGACAAGCACACAAGGGGGGAGAACAGAACCAACACCCACTGAATGTTTTAACTGGCCATGGGCATGGACTGGTGTGATTCACAGAGCAGAGCCTGTGTTCCTGCTTCCTGACAAGGTCTTTCAGGAAAAAAGGCTTTGGGGAGGAAATATTAGAAGTAGGGACAACTGCAGTTATGCTGAATTTCTTCTGTTTAGAGTTTGGCAGAAGAAGAATCCTGAGTCTTTCTGTGGACTTTGAACCAAGCTGCAGAGGCTGAATTTAATCACCAGGTTTCACAAGTGCCTGTGACAGTTCCTGAAACTGCATTTCACCCATTACTGCCTGGAGACATTCACTGCAGACTCCTGAAGCTTTTCACAAAGAAACATGTGTGGGTGAGTATTTTTTTATCCTTCAGTTCATTCAATTAATACATAATGAGCAGACTCACACCCCCAAAATCCTATTTACGGTAGAAAACACAAATAAATGTAACTGTCTTTCGTATCAGTTAGGGGTTTTTTTCCTCCTGGAGATTCCATGATTTATCTTAAATGGAACCTTGAATTACAGAATTAGAACACATTTTAAAAACATTATAGCAAACCAAAAGAACTAAGGGTTAGCATGTAAACATTGTCAGAAAAGAAAAAAACAATTACTTGAAGAATCATAGGAAAAAAAAATCTGTTGCAAATTCCTTTCCTGGACAGCAAGTTGTTTTAATAAACTTTTTATTACCGTGGAACAATTGAAAGTTATCTGTAAAGCACAGCATCCATTCCAGGGAGGATCTACTACCAAAGCCAAAACAAGGTTTCCATCAGCATGGTAAAAATGAAAGGAAGTAACAGAAATCACCCTGAGAAACAGCATTGTCATAGAAGGTGTTTCCTGAGCTAAAAAAACACCCCAAAAAACAAAACACCACACACAAAAAAACCAGCCAAATACATCCATTAATTCAATAGAACTGGAAGCAAATACAGTAAGAATCCCAAATCATGCAGAAAGACACAAGGCTGTGAACACTGCTGAAAACGACTGTCGAGGGGTTTTTTAAGATGCTTTCCCTGTTCTTTTACATTTTAAAGAAATTACAAAGTTACAAACTCGGTTCATATTTAAGCAGTGCCTGTTAAACTCTGAAGCTCACAGCCTCTGGATAACGCTGCTATGCGCTTGCTTACCCCTTTACCCCTTCAAAGGGCTTTGCAGAAACTAATTAATTAGCTCTTACAGCAGAAACCTGTGATGGGCACGGGTTTAGTGCTGCTCTTCAGCTGGGTTTGGGCTCAGCTAGCACAGGAGCCTTGTCCCATCACTTGACAACACCAGCAAATACATACAGGACCTCTCCTGAGACTCTCCTCCTTCTCCTGATGGGATCCCTGGCTCCCGATGAGGAGAGGACTCCAGGGCTCTGCTGTCCCAACCTTCAAAGCCAGGCACTGCTTTGGAAAAGGGCTACAAAATTGTTTCTTCTGAAAATCGTCTGTGTGCAGGCGTGAGAGTGCATCACTGTCTGCACACGTGTGTACAAACGCACCTGGAAGGGGGAGAGGGGATGAAATATCACCTTTGAAACACAACAAGACACCCAAGATCAACAGGTATTCTTCTGGAAAACTCCTCAGGGAACTCATGTGTCTCGTGGCCTCTTTTGCTTTTTGACAGAGCAAACCCAGGGCGCAGCTCCTAATGTTAAAAATAAAAAAGCAAGAAAAAAGGGTTGTGACAGTGGGGGTTTTGTTATTATTTTACATGGCCTCATTATGGAGAAGCCAAAACAAGTGCAAACTCTGCTTTTCTTCTTCCCAGACCAGCCCATGGAACATTACCCACCTTCTCACAGCTCCTGATTGCTCTTCATCTTGTCAGGGCCATGGTTTTCCAGCCCCAAAGTGACTGTGCCCCAAGAGCTAGCAGGACTTCCTATACCTTTTAGTTCCTCCACAGGAGTAAGAAATGCTCGTCCCTGTAATAAAGGACAGTTTCCTAGATACACTTGAAGAGGGGAAAAAAGTAAAGAAATGGAAGAGGAGAGTTGGTGTAAACCAGACAGAATTCATAAACAAAAACAAAATAGTATAAAACCTTTTGCTTTCGTTGGTAAAAACTTAGTTACAAAAATACAGATTAAAAAAAAAATCTTAGAGAACATCACGAGACTTCATATAGAATCCAGGATGGACTTGGCTCACACAGACCAGAGACTCTGCAGCTCATGCCTTCCCCTCCCAAACCTTCCTATTTTCCACTGTCACAGCAGCAGCCAGGCTGTGCCAAGACAGAACCACAAAGTGCAAAACACCCAAGTGAGTGTTTCCCCACTGTTTCGGGTGCTGCAATCGCAGCCCTGCAGCACGGAACTGGGCAGCAGGCTGGGAATGCTGCTGGTAAGGCCAGTGCCCCTGGGCTGTCCAGCTGCCCCTGCAGGGCCCAGGACAGCACACGGGCCACTCTTCCTGCCCATGGCTGGCACCGTGGCCTCATTCCTGCTGACAAGGTATTCTGTTTCGGGGCTCAGGATGTGGTGCAGCACACGTGTACACATGTACTATAAAAAGCAAGCATTGGCGTGTGGCCAGGCTGGGTAAAAAGCCACATTTACTCACAGAAGAGATATTTTTCTCACAAAGATGAATCTTAACCCAGATCACTCGGCAGCCTCAAGAGCCAAGAAGCTGAGAAGAAACAGGCAGCGTGGGAAGCGCAGGGGCTGCGACATGGGATGTGCAGGGCTGGGGTACAGGGGACTGAGCCCGGGGTTCCGACGCGTGGGGAGTCAGGCATCCGCGTTGCTGTGACAGTGAAGCTTACTGAATAAACCAAGCACTTGCTACATTTCAGATCGAGCTTGTTATCAGGTGGCATCTGGTAACATCTCACACACACAGAGTGTGAGAACACCCAGCGCTGCCCTCCTAAATGAAATAATTCAAGGCGCGCTGCATAAGGAACGTTCAAGTATTCTCCTTGAATGGTCCCTTGAAGTTCCCTATGCTCTCCTCATGAAGCTTGGCTCTTCTCCCTTGTACCACCTCTCCAGCACAGGCAAGGGGCTAACCCTTACAGCCTGTCACCACCCACACAGCTTATCAGATTTTCTTCTTCCTATAAGGCGCTTTTGGCCCAGGAGCTGTGTTTCAAGCATTCTGGCTGAGAAGCAACAGATAAGATTTCCTGTGGGGCCTGGAGCGCTGCTAACCTGCCAGGCAGGAGACAGCTTGAGCAATAGCAAGAGCATCAGCTGATCCTTACACGAAGGCCTGATGGGGGTGTGTGAAAGAAAAGCTGAGAATTACTCAGCTGGTACCAGCCTTGTAATTATTTCCTATCCCAGGAGTTCACTCCCAAAGATGGTAGAGCCAGCTGGTACCCAGGAGGCCAAGCTGGGGCCAGAGACATTTGGTACACTCGGTAAAGGAGATGGATTTAGAGATGTCAACGGTATTTCCAGATGTTCAATGCTACTTTTGGAGCTGGACTTTCTCTACAATGAAAATACTTCATGTGGCACTGTCCAATGCCATATATGACCTCTCTCTCTCCACCTGCAGCAGGTGGAGCAGGTGAACTTCCAACTGCACTCCTACCCTGCCCACACCATGGTGAATTCACAGGCTTTGATAGGCCACCACTCACCACAGACATCAAACTCATCTGCCAGATGCCCTGTGCCTCTTCCCCACTCGCCACACAATGCTCACCCAGCCACAAACCCCATCGCCTCCCAGCCCCCTGCCAAAAACGGTGACCTGGTACACACAGTGTCTCTCCATCCCCGAGGATTCCAACACAAAGGGTGTCTGGAGCAGCCTTCCCCAGCACAGCCATGGCTTCCCTCACTGCAAGCTCTGATGGTGCTCTTGGACCCATGTCCCATCGTGGGTGGTGTCTGCTCATTGGGGTTGTGCTCTCAGCCCATTCCCCTCATCACAGCAAATGACTGCAAATGCTCTTCCCCACATCCCAAGAACAGATAAATCATCCTTTGCTTTTCTGACCAACTCATTTCCAGCACTGTCCTGTCCTGGACGGGCTGCAGGACACGTGTTCTTCCTGCAAACGCTGCTGCACCGGGCTGAGCTGGGACATGGCAGGTACAACATCCTGCACTGAGGCCAGTCTGGAGACGCAGCCCTGGTCCCCCGGGGCCATCCAGCAGTGAGTAATCTCCGAGAGACTGCGGCTGAGGTGCCTGTGTGCCGGGAGCCAGCCTGCCTGCCCAGGCACCGCCCGCACCCTCCGGACCCTGTGCGTCCAGTCACCGCGCTGGCACGTCCTGCTGCTCCTCACATTCCTCCCCTGCTGTAACATTTCAGCAGCAAAACAGCCCCGGTGAAGCAGGGCTTCAGGACAGGCTGCTTGGGGGTTACAGCTACCGAGAAACATCCAGATTAAAATGTTTTGAAGGAGAGCTTTACTCCTCCTTTTAAAACCTCAACCTTGAGCCAGAACTGACCTTCTGAAAAAGCCGGACAAAACCCTCTTTATTCAGAGTGAGTAAAGCCCCTGTAAAACAGCCTCTCCTTGGAGAGTGTTTGTTCATGGCAAGGCAGGCCTGGAGCCCTACCCAAGGGAGGGAGCACGGGGTGCAGAGGGTGCCCCATGGTTGCACACCAGGGCCAAGCCACTGCCCATGCTGACAGCAGCCACTGCCCCCACCTTACCCTGCCAGACCTTCGCTTTGCTCCTCGCTTCCCAAATGCCACGTCAGTGCACATGCCGAAAGCAGAGCTGCTGTCATAAAACCAGCCCCAGCAAAGCCCCAGACACCTGGGAGGGCTGGATGGGCAGCAGCCCTGGAGCAGGACCCCTTTCCCTCCCTCTGACAGCGCTCACGGGCTCGGCTGGGGCCAGCCAGCCTGCAGAGACACCTCAGAGCAGGTGCAAGCAGTCTCTTAACTGGGCACAAATCCCGTCTGAATGATCCCCAGCTTGGAAAACAAGGGGGATCAAGCAGTCCTTCCGTGACCCACACTGCAGATTGAGCAGTGCTCAGGAACACCTGCCCAGCTCTC
Source organism: Callaeas wilsoni (assembly GCA_013398955.1). Lineage (NCBI taxonomy): Eukaryota > Metazoa > Chordata > Aves > Passeriformes > Callaeidae > Callaeas > Callaeas wilsoni. The sequence goes on from VWPU01005809.1 coordinate 7,649, forward strand.
CTCCCACTCCCACAGCAAATCCATCCCTGCAAAAGGCCGAGCTGCCTTAACGAGGCCATTCATTAACCAGCCAGGGCTGAGGTTGGACTTGGGGCTGCCTCAGTGCTGCACGAGGCTCCTTGTTAGTCCTGTCGGGTTCTGAGTTGGTGTCCACAGTATCACCCCAAGCTGCAGGAGGCAGGAGGGACCGGCCTGGGTGGGTGCACAGGTCTCCCTCCAGTGCATGCAGCATCCTTCCTGCAGCATGGTGCTCCCCAGTCCAGCTGAGATGCCTCCTGCTTCCCAGCTGCCGTGCAGCAAGGGCTCTGCTGTCAGGAGAAACAGGTGACACCCCCAGCAGGGTTTTGGGCTCCTTGCCCCAGAGCTCGGCCTCCAAAGGAGCAACTCAGCTCAGCTGGCTTTCCCCTCCAGCCCTGAGCAGGAAAGGGGAAGAGCTGTCCTGGCACATGGCACCCTCGCTGGCAGGAGCAGCTCTGCCTTGCACAGATCCCAGAGAAAATGGACTGACACAGAGATGAAGCAGGACGAAAATTGCAGGAATTAGAGGAACAATCACAGAGCTCCTCAGCTTTAACATCAAACTGGAATTAATTACTTTCTTATGTGACTTCTCTTGGCTCTGCTTCTTTTTTTCTGGGCTTCTTGCTTGTTTCCTATGAAGTGCCTAAGCTGAAATATTATCAGCTTTCATGGCAAAATCTTATTTTAAATTATTTTATCAGCCAGAAATAAGGGGACTGAAAGGTTCTCTCGAGATTTTTGCTTTCATTAAAATAAACCTTTTTTCCTACTAAAGTCAGTTTCACAAGGCTATTTTAACTGGTCATAATCAATAGGATTGGAGGCTTTTTATTATTGTTATTATTATTATATCGGCAGAAGCTCTTTTTTAAAAGTCCACAGTCCCTTCTCTGGTGTTGCCTTGTCCAGGGTGTGGGAAAGCCCAGCCCAGGTGCCCGGCAGGTACCTGCCCTCCATCTCCTCCGCTACTGTGTGGGGCAGCCAGGGCTGCAGAGCAGCCAGCACCACTCAGCACCTCGAGCAGGACGGTCCCTGGCCAAAGCGCCGTGTTGGATAGCCCAGAGGGAGCAGGCAGGGGGCAAGGAAGGGACACTCCCGCTTGCAGCCCGGTCAAATTCCCTCGCCCCGTGGCCACCGGCTGCCCCGAAGCCCTCCCTGGCGGGGCCGGGGGCTGCTGACCATTTCTCTGCTGGTTATTAGATTGTTCACGGCTCTCAGGTTTGTTTGAATAAGCCCCTTTGTTCGGCGGCGCTTTCCCACGTCCCTCCGTTCGCTCGGCAGTCGCGTGTCCCGAGTCAAAGAGGAGCCCTGGCCGCCGGTCCCCAAAGAAAGTTTTCTTCGGAGCAAGACATCTGCGTCGGAGGGAACCTGCCAACATCTGCCACACTTTCCCCCTTTTCAAGAGCCTTTCTTTCCCTCTTAAAAACTGCAGGAACAGATGTTAAAAGTTGTTTTCTTTCTCCGGGGTGTGAAATGTAGACAAATAGCAAAAAAGAAAACTCTAAGCAGCGCTCACCCCTCTCTCTTTCTCTCTTTCCTTTTCTTTTTTTTTCTTTTTGGAAAGCCCAGGAAAAAAAGGGAGGCTTTGTTTAAAAAGGAGAATCCCCTTTTCAGTGAAACCTGGCAGTGGCAACGCAAAAGGAAAGCGGGAATTTGCAGAAAGCTCCTGTAATGCTCATTTGCATGGGGCTGTTGGGTCCCTACAATCCCCGGCACAGATGTCAGCCTTCCCCAGAGCCAGGGCAGCTCTCCCGCCCGCACCCCCCGCCTCCGAAATAAAGGCTTTTGCCGTGACTGAGAGGTGTAAAATAACTGTTTACAGCAAAAGCTGCTCTTCTTTTTCACCGTGGTGCTGTCTTACAAACGAACCTTGAAATGAGCTCACCCGGAGCAGATGCCCGTGGGCCGGCCGAGGGGCTCGCGCTGCCCGGGCCGGGGCTCAGATGCCCTGCGTGGGCTGGGCTGGGCACCCGGGGCCACCGCGCTGCCCTGGGCCTCCCCTCCCAGCCCGCTGTCCCCCTTGCCACCACCTCGCTCGTGGTCTCGTGGAACAGCCCCGTGGCCCCGGAGGGTGCTGGCAGCTCGCAGGACAAAGGAGGCAGGGGGGAGGGTGAGGCAGAAGCCGCGAGTGAAGGCCCAGGAAGGGGGAGAGGATGAGGAAGGAGGTGAGGATGAGGAAGGAGGTGCTGCCGTCACAGACACCTGAGAGGTCTTTGCTGGTGGCACCGAGGGCTGGCCAGCCTCCCGGGCCGCTAACATGGGCCACACACACTGCACCCTGCAGCAGTGCCAGCAGGCACAGGACGTGCTTTTCAGAGCTTTTAGGTAGTTCTGAATTTGCTGACGCCCCTGCACTGCTCAGTTGGGCCAGGAGCTAAGGTGATCTCAGGCTTCCCCCTGCTGCCCTAAGTGCCTTGGGAAGGTGCCACCCTCTGCACGAGGTGCTGGTGGAGGGAGATGGGCAGGCACTTCCAGCCTGGCCAGAAAACTGCCCAGGGCCAGGCGTGTGCTCTGTGCCCTGCCCAGCCCAGCCACTGCCTCCTCCAGGCCGAGCTCCTGGAACCTCGTGGCAGTGCAGATGCCTCAGCTACACCTTTTATAAATACCAGCAACCATCCACTTCCTGGGTGGACCGAAAAAAGCTTGGAAAACCAACGGAGTCTTCACTGGCGAACAGCCCGGGCTGGCTGATGTGAGGGCCTCCTGCATGGGGTGGGATCTCCTACTGCTGTCTCTGAAGACAACACACCTGAGATAAGAATCCCATCCCTTTACCTGGCACAAAGGCTAAGTTATTAACCTTCCCCTCCCAACCCTCCTCTCCCAGCACAACAACCACACCAGCTCATCCCAGGCCATTGCCAAGTAGGGCACTTATAAAACCAAGTAACTGCACCCCAGCTCTGCATGTGACTGACAAACAGCCTCTGCCTGCCAGATCCCATGGCTGGGGACATGTTTTGGTGATGAGCCCAGGCAGCAGGGCATGCAGACACGCTGCAGGTGTGTTTGCCTTGACACACAAGCAAACACACTCACACCCACATGGTGCTTGAGCAAGGGACAACGTGATGTCCTTGCTGTTGTCACTGGGGTACATCCCCACCCGGTGAAGAGGGCCCTGCAGCCATGGCACTGCCCCGGGAGCTGGGAAATCCCACCAGTGCCTTGGGAGGCCTTGCAGTGCTTCTGAACCGCTGCAGCTGCTTCCTCTCCACTTCAATAAGGTGACACATTCGACACCAATCCAGAGGGCTTCGCCTGTGGGACTCAACAGGACACTGCCAAATCCTGCTCATTAGCAAGGCAGCTTCAGAAAGCAAATGCAAGGTCATGAAAAACGCCTTCATACTCTCCCCCAAACCAGGCAGAAGTGAGGAAGTATAAAAGTGCGTTCTCACCCCACACCAAGCCTCCTCAAAGGCCCCTCTTCTCCTGCACCAGCATTCCAGAGGAGCAAACAGACAAACCCCCTCCTCACAAAGCCACAGCAGCCTCGCAGCATGGGGGGAAAAAAATCAAAGAAGTAAAGCTCCCACAGGACTAACTCACCTCTAGGTTTGTTTGCATCTTCAATACCCTGTAAATTTAATATTAAATTCTACAGAGCGGCCAAAACCTAGAAGAGTTACATATTTCCTACCTCCACCCAGGTGCAACAGATACTTCAGGTTCCCAAGAGGTAAAGTTCCCATGTTTTCCCTAGAGGATTTCTGTGATGGAAACAACCTTCCTACAGGTGTCTGCTGTCAACAGTTTTTAATCGATCATCATTTCCTTGTAATAATAATCCCTGGGAGCAGGAACTCCTAGCTGAAGTACTCTATTATTAAGTTAAGAGGCTGTTACAGTGATGTGAGATGACTGGGGTCAGGTTAGCAGGTAAAAATAGGCATCCCTTCAAGGAGACAGAGGAGAAAAAAGATGAGTAGAAGGCATTTTCTCAGGTGTAATTCAACCGCTTCCCGGCTATTGTCTCCCTCCCTGGGAATCTGTGCGAATTGAACGAGGAGCCGTGCAAGCTGCTCAGAGCGCGCCCATTTTCCTCCCCTTCTTCCCTAACAAAAGATCCCTCCAAAGCCCAGCGTCGGAGGCTGGACATCTGTCGCCGTTTGGGGGGGCCGGCGTGGTCATTGAAAAGAAGCAGTGACCTGTCAGCTTTGATTGATGGCCACAAACCTCCGGGCTCGACCCCTCGTGTGGGAAAAGAAGTCCCGCCAAGGAAAGCTGCCTTTCACATGCTAATTCGGGGTTATAAATACAGCCGAGGAGCAGCGGAGCAGCAAAGAGCCCGTCTGGAAGGGGAGCGAGCCACCGCCCGAGCGCCTCCTTCCCTTCCCTTCCCATCCCATCCCGTCCTGCCGGAGCCGGGCCGGCTGCCTGCCCCAGCTGCCTGCCCCAGCTGCCTGCCCCAGCTGCCTGCCCCAGCTGCCTGCCCCGGCTGCCTGCCCCAGCATGACGGCCGCGGCCACCGCCGGCGCGCACAAGGTCGCCAGCACCAAGGAGGAGAGGAAGGTAGGTGTCCCCTGCCCTGGGCAGCTGAGTGAGCGGCCACCTGCCACAAGCCAGCCACTGCTTCCAGGGCACGGAAAGGGGACAACGCTTCTTCTCCCATTAGAAAGATGTTTTATCTGAGTTTAACTCATGTGGGTGTTCTTCTGCTTCCTTTCTTCTTCTCCTATTAGAAAGATGTTTTATCTGAGTTTCAATAATGTGGGTGTTCTTCTGCTTCCTTTCTGTGCCTTCTCTCTGTTTTGATTGGGTGAACTCTGTTTAGAATGAGTGGAAGAGGGAGAAGGGAGAGGTGCAGCCGCCGCCTCCGGGACCGGCCGTGGCTGGAGCTGGCACACGCTCCATCCACATCTTGTCCCTGCTGAGCGCTGTGTCGCTCTCTGCTGGCTTCACCCAAGGGACGGGGCCTCTGGCCTTGCTGAACTGCAGCAGGAAGAGGAAATGAAAACATCAACCCCAATTTTTCCTGCTCCTTTTCTTTGCCAGTTAAGGAAACCCCTCATTGAGCGGAAGCGAAGGGAAAGGATTAATAACTGCTTAGACCAGCTGAAGGAGACGGTCGTGGGTGCATTTCACCTGGATGTAAGTGCTCATTTTATGGTGCTTTTTGTCCTTCCGCTGGTGGGAAATTGGACTGAGGGAAGGGGGGAAGGGAAATGCTTCATCCTTAGAGAAACTGGGCACGGTGCAAACCCTTCTTGGCCTCTAACTGCTGCGCTCTTTCCTTATCAGCAGTCTAAACTGGAAAAAGCAGACATCCTGGAAATGACTGTGAAGCACCTCCAGAACATCCAGAGCAGCAAGATGATGGGTGAGTGCCCGCTCCCTTACCCCGCTCCCAGCCCCTTACCCCGAGCTAGCAGGCTTCATCCACTGGCAGCCTGGCACAAGCATCTTTCAAAGCGGCCGAGGCTGCTGGGGTTCGGCTTTCTCCACTAGATGGGGAGATGGAGCTGGGCACTGGTGAATCCACGGGAGGTGGTGTGTCCTTCCAGAGCCGCTTTTTGGCGCAGTTTTGCCTTGGAGGCAGGCAGTAGGGCACAGGGACTCACACCCTGCTCACCTTCCCCCCGCAAACAAAGCATCTAGTAAAGCCCAGTGGCCTCAGCGGTGACCCCCAGCAGGAGCACCGCGGTCAGCTCTCACCTGCTCACCAGCTCCCCTTTGTCTCCTCTCCCATGCAGCCGACTCCAAAGTGGGTCTGGAGGCCCAGCAGAGGTACAGCACTGGCTACATCCAGTGCATGCACGAGGTGCACAACCTCCTGCTCACCTGCGAGTGGATGGACAAGACCCTCGGGGCACGCCTCTTGAACCACCTGCTGAAATCCTTGCCCAGGTCAGGTGAAGACACCTGCAAAGCAGCGCTGAGGTCTTTGAGCCCATCTCAGCAGCCTCTCTTGATGCAAAAAAGTCCCCTGAGCCCTAAGGGCAGCACTCGAGGAACAAACCCGTCACAGGAGCGCCTCTACCCTGTGGAGAACAAGCAAGCTTCCAAAAGTTCCTTCCAGCTGCCCGCGCTGTCGGTTTTCAACCAGGTTGATGCTGCACCTCCCAGACAGGTTCTGCAGCCAAATTTTTCCCATAACAACCCTAGAATGGGGTCATTAGATATGTGGAGACCGTGGTAAAGTGTGTTTTCAGTTTTTGTCCTAACCTTAGACACTCTTATGTATGTATCTTATAGATATGTTTCTTTAAAACACTTGTGGAGCAAATCTGTTCCTGTAGGTGTACTAAAGACCAGGGTACTTCAAGCCGAAGTAAACCTATGTGTAGCCTGCATTGTAGAAGGCTGCTATTATTTTTTATTTATTTAATACATCTAAATTATTGTATAGAATCCTCTCATGCTCTTTAGTGTATAATAATTATATCGTTTTCTCATCTTACATTCTAAAATAATTAACTTTCTATTAATAAAAACACAAGACAACAAGCAACGACCCTCTCTGGCATCAAATTTACCTTTCAGAGCTCACAAGAGCCATTGAGATCAGTTTGTTGGATAAAAGGGTAAGGGACTGGTCTCTTCTGCTTTTTATTATTATTTTTATCCCTGTGCAGTGTAGGAGATTCCAGTGCTGCGTCCTGTAAAAATGCTGCAATGATTGGGAGGAAAAAAAAGAGAGAGAGAAAGAGAGAGACTATTATTTTTATCCCTGTGCAGTGTAGGAGATTCCAGTGCTGAGTCCTGTAAAAATGCTGCAATGATTGGGAGGAAAAAAAAGAGAGAGAGAAAGAGAGAGACTCAGTCTGGACTTTTTAAGGTGTTTAGAAATGCTCTCTGGGTTGCTCACTCTGGCTGTGCTGTTCCCAGCCACACAGACATCCTGACACTGCTCTTAAACTTTTGAGTACGTGTGTGTATATGTATATATATATGTTACATATATTTAGGGATTTTTTAGGTTTTTTCCATAACTAAATGTTCTAAATAAACCTTTTTAAGATAACGACTGACATTTCTCCCAGCCTTGTCCCATGTGCTCTGAATAAACAGTGTTTGAGCATCTGCTTTTGTTTTCTTCTTTCGCAAACAGTTTTTCCTCAATGCAGTTGAAAGAGCTGGCTTGGGGTTTGCCCCGATACTTTGTAGGAAAGCAGTGAGCACCACACACACAGACAGCATTGCCTGGATCACAGGAACACTTTAGAAGTTATGAAGGAAACAGGGAGTTGGGTTCATCAGCCTGGGTCGATGCTTTAGCTTTTACCTATAACTGAATCACAAAGATCATCTAAAGGGCAGAAGGTAAATTTCCCTGCGAATTGGACCAAGGAGACTGGGACAAATCTGCTTGCTTGCTGGCAACATTTGGTGCCCGTTTTTCATCTCAAAGGCGGTTAAAAGTTGCTCACAGCAGAAATAAAAGAGCGGGGAGCTCTTAAACAAACACCGCGCATACTAATGAATGGCCCCGCAGTTCAGAGGGGCTCATTATGCAGCGAGATCTATTTGATGAGGTGCCGAAGGAGTGAAAACCAGCACCTCCGGGTTTAGCATCTTTTCCTGTGAAGCTTTCCCTTTTATCCAGCCCTCTCGAAGAGCCATTAGGAGCAGCGGCATGAGGGTGGTAGGAGAAACAACTGGCCTACGCCTGGCTGCAAGGAGGCAAGGCAGGTTTCTTCAGCCGTGGGGTCAGATGTCAGGTAAAGACACGGAATTGCTCAGATCTTACCTCAACCTCGGTTTCCACCCTCTGCCTGAAAATGAAGACTTCCCTCTCTCCTGATGGGGCTCTTTGGAGTGATCAGCAATGTGGAAAATACACATCATCGACATCATCATCGTCATCATCATCAATCATTGCCATCATCATCATCATCATCATCTCGCTGCAAAGGTCCAGAGGAGGGTGGGAGCTGGGGCCACGCCAAGCGAACCAGGGCAGCGAAGCACACAGAACGCTCATGGGTAGAGAAACCAATCAGGCAAAGAAAACTGCAAAATCCTGGGAGAGAAAAGACATTAAAGATCTTCCCAGTTTACTACCACACATTCTGCTGAGTTTAGATAAAAAACCCATCCCGTGAGAGCCCCCACAGCTGCACCCACCAGAGGAACCTCCACTGCACAGCAGCGTGACCAGCACGGTGAGCAGCTCCCTACCCCAGATCGGGCCTGAAGTGCTCTTTCACTTCTAGATGGTGTCAGAAAGGCATCTCATGACACTCGTGGCCACCTTATTGTTGTGCTGGGAGAGACTGTGATGAAAATATTTTGCTACAGTTTGACAGCATCATCTTAAAATCTTACATTCCCTCTAAAAGCTGTAAATCCCCAGTGACTATAATTATTAGCTATGGTTACTGTGCTGAAAAGAGATCAGCGGGAAATATCTATTTCCCACTATCTCCGCTTGTTTATTTTGTGTCTCTGAAAATACTTTGTGGTTAGTGAGTTTTATTATTTCCTGTTTCTAATCAGTAAGGGCTTTTTTTCTGTTGTGGGTGTGGAGGGAAGGGTCACATCATAGCTGGTGAGAGAGTTTTAAAAATAGGAAAGTGAGACTGCAATACTTGGCCAACAATCTCCAGTAACAGTTTTAGTACAAGACACTCATTTTTCATTGCCTCCATTTCAAACCAAGGGTGACTTTTTATATGATCTCCTTGTCCTTTATCCAACCAGTACTGCAGGAATCCATTGCGAGTCACAAGTTTTCAGTTAAAAAAAAAAAAGTTTCTTCAGAAAGGCAGAGGATTACTCATAGCACTTCAAACACATGAATTTCAGCTTCTAATTACGTTTGACGAAGGAACTCCATATTTACTTCAAACCCATCTGGTTTCAGCAAAGCCAGGACCCTACAAGAGTGGTAATACTTTTCTCTTCAATAGAAGCACCTCTCTGCTGACAACCCAAAAATGCATTGCCAGCTGCTAGCATCTTCTCCCCAGGAAAAGGACGGAGCAGCTCCCCCAGGCAGCTGGCTGGGGCAGAGGGGAGAGCGCAGTCCTTGCCAGCTGGTGGTGGGAGCTGCCCCTCGCACAGGCTCTGCACACAGCAGCACATGCTGCTTTCACATCTGCGGCACGCACCAGTGGCTGTCTCTGGACTGCCAGAGGTGCCCCAGCACAGCCCAGGGATGGATCCCCAGCAGCCAGATGAGCACCTTCCAGGCTGCACCCCCATTCCCAGCTGGGACTGCATTCCCAAGGCACAGGCAGGGTTTGGAGGCACAGACAGCAGCGAGGCTGCACCTCACGTGCAGGCTGAAAAGAGCCAACACAAGCACCCAGACCGGATTCCTGGGCTCAGGCACGGCCAGACAGACCTGTTTGCTGGAAGCGGTCACAAGATGCAGCACATCTCCCCAGCACATGCAGGGTTGGGACAGCAGCAGACCTGGGCTCTGTCCCCTGCCAAAGAGCTGTTCCAGACGTGTCTTTGTGAGTGGAGAATTAAAAAGCAGAGGTCAGTTGCTGTGTACACATGGATGTGGGGAGGGCTGCACCCGAGCCTCAGGACCCTCACATGCCTTCAATACAAAGCAATTACTGATTCTTATAGCGACATAAGCCCAGGTGGACAGAACACCCACATGCACAACAGTTCCCTTCATATAAACTTCACTCCCAGACCTGCTCTCATGGAAACCAAGAGGAAAATTCTCACTTATTTCTCAGAAAACAGGACCAAATCCTTTCCCACTAGGAAAGTACAGAGCTTCATCAGTATGTAAGAGAAACTGAGGCCCTGCCATGCTTTCTTCTCCCAGGCACGCACAACCCTTGGGGCCCCTGAGCATCCCTGCCTTTTCCCTTACTCCTCCTCCCACCCTGAGGGTCCCACAGCCACCCTCAGTAACAAGGCCAAAATGCTTTAGGGATTTAGGAGTGGTGCTGAGCCCCTGCACTTGAGAGGGCTGAGCCCAGCGCATGAAAAGGAACATGAGCTGTATCTTCAGCTGACCTCTTTGTTGAGTGCTCACTTTGGCAGAAAGGAGCCTCTGTGTTGCCAGTGTGACCTGTCCAGAGGGCCTGGAGGGGTCCTGGTCCTCTGCACTCCCAAGCAAGCGGCCTCGTGAAACCCCATGCAAAAGCAATTCAAATGTTTTCAGGCTGATTTGAACCACACTGCCATGGCTGTGAGTGCCTGCAGATCACTGGCAGAAGTGATCCTCTTGGGAGGAAAGTGAAAACAAACCCACCATCAGCAGAACACCAAAGACTTCACTTTCCCTTTATACATGCCATTATCCCACAGCTTCCAGTGTGTGCATTCCTGTCTGAAGAGGGACACACTCACATTTCGTCTCATGAGAAGCAATGCTGTGTTGGGGACCTGACCCAGAGTGTCACGTTTTTCAGAGCTTTCACATACTCATGAATAATGCAGAAGAAGCTGAAGCCAGCCCTGGATCTGTTCTGCACTGCTGAGATATTTCATCTCTAAGTCAAAGTCCTGGTGAGAACGTGGCTTGAGGCATCACCACGGACCTACCAGAGCCTGGGAATGTTTGCTCCGAGACTCTCCTATGGCTCCTGCACTAGGTAGCATAAATTGCATAAATTATACCACATATTTGAAAGTAAAAAGCGTATTAGAACATTTCCATCAAGTTTTCCATGGCTAACGCCACCAAGCCAATGGACTTCTTCAATCAATCCCACATCTGCTGCCACAGAGAAATTGGGTCCTCTAGAAACAGCTCAAAGGGCTCTTCTTCGGGGCTGAAGGATTGTCCATTCTGCTCTGCAAAATGTCATTGAGGAGAAATAGGAATGATGCCTCCTCTCCGGGGTCCCTTCTCAAGGAGGAATGAGGAAATTGTAGCACAGAAGCTTAGTGGCTGTTGGAAAGCTGCTCAGCAGGGAATAACTTGCTGGGGAAGGATGGAGAAACCACTGCCAAGTCTGCCCTTTCTTTACCAGGAGTTCTTCCAAATCCCCTCCTCTCTGCCTCTCTCCCTACCCAGCCTCCTCCTCCTTCACAGCAGCAGGGGTCTGCTGTAGGACAACTTCTCACTCAAATGGGCATAACCTGAAAGTGGCTAATTGGCAGCCCCAGAAGCATCTTCTCACGTTTGCACCATCTCCCACTGCTCAAGCTGTTTCTCTTCCACACAGTTGAGAAGAGCAAATGCTAGGCAGGATGGTGAAGTGAGGCAGAGGAGCCATGGCTGAGCTCCGTGGGACAGAACAGCTCCAAAAACAAGGGCAGAGTATCCCTGTGTAGGAGCTGGGACTTTCCTGGGTCCCTCTGGCACTGTGGGAAGAAACCACTCAGGAGCAACCACGTAACCTCAAACCTCTCTGTCCCCTGCCCTTTCCCTGCCCTACCCTCGTTAGCCTGCGTGGGTATTAAGTATAAAGCAAAGCACTTTAAAATATGTACCCTTCCCACTGGAGAGCCTGTGAGAACAAGCAATCCACAAGGGATAGCAATCACATCACCTCACGTACTCCTCAAAGGTGCTGAGATATTATTTCGATAGGTGTGACAGAAGAACAGTCCGGTCACTGAACACAACGAAAGCAATACCTGGACAGACGGGTTCTCCAAACCAGACACGTTGCTGTCAAAACACTCTGGGCAAAAGGAGACCAGTGGCTCCTGGCGTTTCCCATGGTTTGCCCTCATGAACACACCTATCAGAAAACCTCTGCAGGAGTCCAGGCCTTTGTCCTGCCTTGACCATAAGAATCCATCAGCACAGAGCACTTTCCACCACAGAGCCAAGACACCAGAGGAAAGCCCTGAGCTTAACCAGCACAGCTGACCTCAGCCACAGCCTTGGACTTGGTGCCAGCAGCCCCGTGGTTCTCCAGAGCAGACGCAGCTGGAGCAGCACAGAGTGGGGCAGCTGCTAAGCGTGGCCCCTGGGACAGCTGCTCTTTAGTCCCAGCTCTCACCTCCACCTGCTCTGCACCTGAATTTTTCCAGCCTCCTGCTTGGGGGCGATGATTGTATTCATCTGGGAGATGTCTAGATGAAAAGCACCAGCAAGATGCCAGGGATTACACAGATTAAAGAGATGAGGCAGGACTTGAAAAGCACCTCTCCAACCGTCATGTGAATCACTTCTCCACTGTCTTCCCAACTCCAGCACTTGCCTCTTCCATGTCTCTCTGTGCAAACATACCTTTGCTACCACTGGAGCCTTTCCCCCACAGCCAGAAGTGCCTGGCCCAGCCTCCCCACTGCTCTCAGCCTTCTCCAAGTCACATTTCCCACCAGCACAGCACACCCAACCGCTCTCCTACCATTCTGCCCTTGTGTCGGCTATGGTACTGTCAACCCAGGTCTTCCTAGCTGACCCAAACTGCCCAGCTCACTCAGTGCACAGCACCAGCCCTTTCTGAACTCGCCCCACCGATGAGGGGCATGTGCCCTCCCCCCGGCCCCGATCAGGCATTGCTTATCCTCCAACAGCAAACGCAAGGGTATAACATGAAACCACGAAGCTGTGCTTGGGAAGATTAGTTCGTGGCTGGGAGGTGCTGTGGTTTTGAGGAGAGACCCTCTGTTGCCTTCATGAGAAGTTTTTTCCCATCCTGGCCTCTTATCAACCGGCTGGGAGAGGATGTCCCTATCAGAGTAGCAGGCTCTGCCCCTTCCTGCTGGAGGTGGTGCCTGGCCATTCCAGGCAGCAGTGATTCACGCAGGAAGCGTGTGGGTTGAGGTGATAACCCTGGCTTGACAAGGAGGAGTGGGAAACTTTGGCATCGAGCCTGAAAAGAGCCGCTTTCTGTTCCAGCTGTTCCTCCGACAGCTGCAGGGAAGCTGGCACGGCTCTGAGCACTCACCGGGTGCTTCTGCTGCCGTGCCCAGGTCAGCGGCAGCTGAAGGACGGAGCTTGAAGGTGGTGAGCTTGGAGGTACTCCTGAGGGTATTCCCTGGCCCAGTGCATCTCCTGGTCAGGTTGCTCAGCCCAGCTGCGGCACAGCCAGGGCACAGCAGCCAGCGGTACTGCCGGCAGCGAGGGGGTTGCCGCCCTGCACCTCCCAGCAAAACACCTCCAACTCCCAGCCCATGGCCTCCCACACCCCGCTCTTCTCCAGCAGAGGTGCTTTTACAGCTGCAGAAGGCAGCAGGGGCCTTCCCAAGCTGTCCCAGGATGGCTGCAATTACTTTCCAGATCACAGGGACGCCAGGGAGTACCCGGCATCTACTCTGATGGAGGTCTCAGCAAGAAGTGGAGGAAGAAAACCATTCTGGCCATTCTCTCAAACACCTCCCGTGCAAAACAGCAGCCAGTGTTCTCCTGATGGCCCATGCTGACCCAACCACCAAGGGGGGATACTCAACCCTCCCCCTGGCAGAGAAAAGCCTGCAAACACTTCAGCACAGGCCACACTGCAGCTGTAGGTGTGGGGCACAAGCGAGATGACCAGTGGTCCCTGGAGAGCTAAACTTCAACACCCACTTGAGGCCACTACTCACCAAGGGCTCAAGGTCACATAAGCTCAAGGGCAGTGCCTACTTGAGCCAATAACTGTGTGTGATAGAGGAGATCAGTTGGCTGGAGCAGTTGGTTTTGAGGCTCCCACACCTACCATGTAATGCTGCTCAAGGATGTCACTTCCAGCTAGGCTTAATCTCCTGGACCAAGCCCCTAGTCATGCATGTCATTCCCAGCTGCCCAGAGGACCAGCTGCTGCTTTCATCCACCACATCCTCCTCCACAGCTGGAGAACATCTGGTGCAAGCTCAGGCAGAACTTCTGATCTGGTTTCCACCAAAATGAACCCAGTTTGTATGCAAAAAACTGCACTGCCAACCCATAGAGTGTGCAGAGAGTGAGGACAATTAGGAAATTTGCTTCAAAACCACATGGCCGCTCCAAGATGAAACACCAGTAGAGTTAGAGCCTATGATCTCTCAACTCCCACTGGTTTTGGAGGGAAATATGGCTACCCCAGATGGAGCCTTAAGTGTTTCCATAAGCTCTGGGTTTCACAGCTTCAATCCTAGCCCCTCGGGGGGGATTTTACACACCTTTCACCTTTCATCCAGCTGTCTGTGTCTGTATCCAGCTCCTGGCAGGCACATCAGAGGGGCCTCGCCCAGCATGCAGACAGCTCTCCTGCCCTGAACCCGGGGCGGGCAGCGCTCCAGCCGCAGTATTCCTGGGGATCGAGAGGCAAGTCTGAGCAGGAAGGGATCTGTCTACCCGGGGCACACCCCTCCACATGAAGGGCCACTGGGCAAACAGTCTTGAGATGGTTTTGGGTAGTGCCCACCTGTCAGCAGCTGGCCGGATCCCATGGCCACCAGGGCTTGTGCTCCACACCGCACACCTCCACAGCCGCGCCCATGGCCAGGATGCATCCCGAGAGAGCACGGGCAGCTTGGGGCAGGCATCAGGAAAACACCCATGGCACAGGAGCCAACATGGGCCAGCGGCTTCCCGTCGGACAGACCGACTGCTGCCAGCTTGAGAGGACAAAATTCTCCATTTACATGGGAAATGCTGGTTTTAGTGGCTTTCATCAGTCAAAGAGGAAATAGAGTAAAATGAACAACCGGGACAGCAGGTACACCAGCTGTGTGTTTCAGAACAAGAGCAGGTTCCCTCCAGCACCAATGTGTCTCTGCCATTCCCACCCACAGGTCCTTCCACAGCTGGGACAGAAACCACAGCAAGGCGGACAATAACCACCTCCTCAAAGGCAAGATGTCCTTGTCCCAGAGGTCTTTCATAGCTTCAACAATACTCTTTTCAACCTTGCCACCTCTTCACAGGGAGGTAAAAGGCTGAGGAGGAGTGGAGTCTGGCTGCCTCAGAGCCACGAAATATCCGTGGCTGACCTGAGTTCCAGACACCTGCAGTGCTGTGTGGTGCTGGGCTGACCTGGTGACTGTGCTCACCACTGCTGCACTGCTGCCATCTGTTAAAATTCCTTCAATGCATGTGAAAACCCCTCTCAATAAATATGTGGAGGGAATACACACTCATTTTCAGGGACACTGCAGTAACCCAAACAACTTCTTTGGCCCACCATATATATATATATATCTCTATATCTATCTATATATATATCTATATCTCCTTATGTGTGCCTGTGTATATACATATACATGTATACATAGATATGGGTGTGCATGCATATAAACATACACATAAAGAAATATCTGTGAGACTTCTTGGGAAACAGAAAGATAAGGAGGCAGTAAAACATGAGGAGCCTAAAGCCAGTACACAAAATAATTGCTTCTCTGAGAGCCTCCCTGCATTTTTCCACAATAAAGTCAACAGCACCGAGGGCAGAAGAACCAGCCCAAAGCAGCAGTGAAACCCGCAGCAGTGGAGCAGAGACAAACAACCACAGACAGGGAAGTAAAATGCATAAGGCAAGCAGCAAATCGGCTTGTACACGCTGCCATCAGAGTCCTACTGTGGCGTTTTTTGTGATTCCCAGGTATTGTGAAGGAATCAGAGCTCAGCTCCTGCTGTGCCCCTCGGACACAGTGCAGAGACAGGGAGCCTGGCACGGGTGGGAGACAGGAAAACTTCATCTTGGGCTTCCAAAGAGTTACTGCACTCACTGGCAGGACAAAATGGTTTCCAAGGTCATACGGCTTGTTTGCTGTGGAGAAGGGGCCTCTTTTTTTTAAAGGTACATTTCAGAGGTGTGAGACCAAGAGAACTACCATTTTCAGGAAAAAGAAGGATGGAAATGCTAATTGTTTCCACGCTCCCCTCTTTCTCCGGCACCCTCAAAACCATCAGCTCCTCTTTAGCATCCCACTCTCCCCAGCTCCAAAAAGGTAATTTCAAAAGGTTATTCCTAGAGACAGCACGATGTGTGTACACTGAATGAAGGCAATGCTGCATTCCTCCTGGGGAGATAAGGAGGTGAGGGGAGGAATTTTTTCCCCTGCGTGTCTGTGCATGACCCAGACCCGAAGAGCAGCAGTGTGCGACTGGCAGCTCCCCAGCAGACTCTGAAGTGTTTGAATGCAAGTCAAGGTGGCAGAAATGGTCAGGCAAAAGGTCTTCCTGCAGCCAGCCCGTTCAGACCTCCGGGGCACAGCGAGAGCCCGGGGCACAGCCCCGTCTGAGGGCTCCCTGCCTCCTTGGGGACCTGGGTTTTACAGAGAGCTCAGGCTCTGAGTGCTGAAATATCTGACTCTGGGGTGCTCTGAAGAAAAGCCCCCAACCTCAAGGTGTGCTGGGGTATGGGAACGTGGGCACAGGCCCACAAACACATGGATACACTTCCCTGACACGCTCTGCTCCCAGTGATGGGAAGCCCACCACACATTCCTGCTTCTAGGTATGAGTGGGGATCAGCCATGCCTTGCTCACAACACCGGATACTGGCTTAGGGAGCAAACAGCCTCACTCCTCATATTCCTGAGCCAGCGGGGACTGAACAGGAGATGCAGTGTATTGGCTGCCAATCAATTGATACCCATCCAGCTCCTGTCACCTGCCCTTAACCAGTTTTGCTGGTGCAGCTATACTGGCAAAACTCCCCACCACAGCAAAATCCACCGGTGGCATCAACACATCAGACAAGCAAAATCAGCTTTGTTTACCCAGTGCTTTTATACTGGTATAACTGGAAGGGATTTTGCAGTGAAGCGGAATAATTAAAATCAAACAAAGAAACAAATCTTTGTCATCAATGTCCTGCGCTGTGCAGCTGTTGACAGTGTGAGGTGTCTGATTTGAGGTCCTCTGCAAAGCAGGCACAAAGGACTGTTTAATTACTGGTGAAAAACACTCAACTCTGGGGTGAGATGTATGTGGATTTCACAGTTCTTTGGCTGGGGTAAGCAATCAAAATTACCATAGGCAGCTGGAAATGGAGACAGAAAAGCAGAAGAGAGCTTTTAGCATGAGGCGTCACCCACTGTTACTCTGAGACTGATGTAAGTGGCCTCTGGCCTGGAGACCCTCCGAGCTGTGGGATACACCTGTGCAGGAGTGATTGGTGTTTAACTGCCAGGTCAGAGACAGGAATTTCCCCTGTTTGCACCATTGCTTGAAATACCTGTTACAAAACCAGAGCATAAGAATCACTCTAGATGAGAGTAGGAGCCCACCTAACACAGCATCACATCTCTGAAGGCCCAGGGAAAGAGTTAACAAGGTAAGCACAGAACTGTCACTCCATACAACAGCTTTATTTTGCTTTTTTTTAATGGTTTCCATTTGCAAATTGCCTAATTATAATGCCTGTATGTCGAAATTAGAATTAAGCAGGGCCAAAAAAATGAAGCTCGAGGAGAGCTGAATTTCAGAAAGCTGATGTTGAGGTTCCTATTTTAAGTCCAGTCAGATTTAGGGCTGCCAATCAAAGGGTCACATTTGCCTTCAAAGGCTGCAGTGCTGTGAGGGATTTCCTGATGCTAAGCGCCCTGGCTTAGCTGCCCGTTGCTGCGGCGGGCAGAGACCAATCACGCCGACATATCAAATACCCGGCAGCTCAGTGCTCTTGTCTGGGGGGATATAAAAAAATATTTGCCCTAATCCCATTTTCCAAGGGATGGTGCAGCCTCAGAGTGCAGGAGATGCTCTCCAGAAGGTCCTCTCCCCGGGGCCCCGTGCTGGTCTCCGCAGCAGCGTCTCTCCAGAGGTGCCGCTCCACCTCAGCAGTGAGGACATCAGAGGTGGTGGGGACTGCGTTGTGTTTCCACGGTCCCACTCTCTCCGGGGGAGGTTTCTGATCAGCCAACACAGCTGAGGGGGAGGAGATGGGTGAGTCCCTGCACGGGTGCCCCTGGGAAGGGGTGAGCTCAGCCTGGGGCAGCTGCAGCATCGACAGAGCAGCCAGGGCAGAGATCTCCCCCACGCTTCCCCTCTCCTCCCATCACCTTGCCAAAGATTTTACAATTACTTTTAGGAGTTTCCCCAAGGGAATAAAAAGATTAAGGCATGAGTAACAAAACCAGAGGCATGTGGAGTCTGGCCATGGCCCGGGGACCAGCCCAGGCTCCCACCTGCACAGGGGGGGCTGCTTTGATGCCTGCAGCATGCGGGAAGTCCCATTTGGGTTACTGGAGACCATTTTCTCCAGCTATTTTGCCACACCTTATGCTCCCACCATGCTATCCTCTATTGCAAAGCTGACCCCAGACACGAGCACATCTCACCTTGTCTGCCCAGGGATTGCCAGCTTTTCTCAGCTCACAGTGCAGCAAATAGCAGTGGCTATTCATAGGGAGAAAAGGTGTTCTCAGAGTTGAGTGTTGGCACCCCATCCTTTCCCCAGCTGAGGGGAATTGTGGATTCTGATCTGGTTCCAAAGTCTGCACAACCAACCCCTTTACCAGAGCCAGGATTGCCCAACTGCCTACAACAACACAGCCTGTGGGTGAAACCCACCTTTCTGGGTGGTATCAAATCCATGTTAGAGGAACGGCCAGTTGCAAAGAAGGAGGTGAAGTGTCTCTGGAGGAGACGCAGCACAGGCAGGCCAGGGGAGGAGAAACTCCACGATGGTCTCTTGGAAATACCTCATTTCACCTGTAACTTTGGCATGGATGACCACCAAACCTGCTTTGAGGGGCAAAAAATAATACACGTACGTCACACCTGTGAGAGAAACAGGCATCGACAAAGACTTCCCTGTACAGGTTGTGCTGCACTTGGGAACAACCTGCTCTGAGTGACTCCGCATTCCAACCTCAGAAATCAGAAATTCCAGGTGCAGCTGGAAGCTGCCGAGGTTCTGAGCACAGGCAGCCCTTTCCAAACCGGGGCTGGAGAGGTAAACCGGTCTGCAAACCCTCCGGGCCAGCTCCCCGTGCCTGCACGGACGGCCCGCTCGGAAGCCTCGGTGTGGGAGGGTGTGCAGCACCTCCCTGCTGGGCTCTGAAACCAGAGTGCAGCGAGGGGCTCACCCACAGCCGTGGCCGCTGGGGAGAGCATTCCAGGGTGCTGTGACAGTCTGTATTTATGGGAATACAATACCCACGGGAACACACTGGGGACTCTCCCAGCTGGCGGAAACGGGGCAGCTCCTGCAGTTACACTTGACATAGGAGCGAGAGGATGCCAGCTAGCACCTGCCCTGTGTTTGTACAACAGCACAATACAACAGCTGCTGCCTGCCCCCTGCACCCCAGACCTCCTGGGAGGTAAATATACTGATACAGGATAACCCCAAATTCTCGGCAGCCGGGGCATGCGCTCGGTGTCATTGCTGGGCTCTGACAAGGACAGGCACGGGGATTTGAAACAAGTTCCCTAGGATGGAGCTACCAAAACACTGATGCCCGCAGGTATTCTCTTCTCTGAAAGCTGCATCTCTTCCTTCTTTCCTTCAAGTGAGTGTGTTATTGCAGAAGCCTAGTGAAACTCTGAAATCACATTTGAATGAACTCTAGGAAACAAAGCCACAACTTAGAAACAAATACTAATTGCAAGAGCAGTGGAGGCCTCTAACAAGCTGAGCAAAGCCAAATTCCAGCCCAGGTGAGCTGCTCTGGGGCAGTGTGGGCGCACGCAGCCCTGGCTGGTGCCTGTACAGAGCAGGAGCTGCTGTGGGTGGTGGAGGGGTTACATGCAGATGTCATTCCAGTGTATGATCTGGAGAAACGAGACACAGTAATTGAGGAACAGAGCAAAGATCAGTTTCTCCCCCATCCTCCTTTGCATCAGGTGTGAGAGGCAATCGTGCCAAGCACCAGACCCTTTCCTGGTTTCAGATGATCAAGGGACCAGCAGCACAGTTATATTTAAAGAAAATGAGCAATAGAGAGAAATGGCCCAGGTTTGCGCTGAGCAGATGAATTCTGCCAAGTTACAGCACACAGCACTTAATCCACACAAAGCCCTGCTAAATTTAGCGAACTAGACTCAGTGAAAAGCCAGGTAAAACTGCCAAAATACATCCCCCTGGGAGGTGTGACAGACACTGCCCAGATTTGCATGGGATGACAGCTAATTTAAAGCCAGAACTCATGCACAAAGATACCAAGAAGATCTGCTGATTTCAGTGCGTACCTTCAGTGCAGTTTCAGGAGACGTATTTCACCAAGTAAAACTATGATGAACTGAAAGAAAAAAACTCAACGGAGGGGTTCCATGAAGGTGAAACCATCAGGCATCCATGATGGTGTGGGGTTCCCTGCTGTTGGAACCCCGATGTTGGTGGCAGAGCCCAGACCTGAGCACAGCAAAGCTCCAAACACTCCCACTTCAAAGCCAAGCTAAGAAACCAGCTCATCTGTTGGCTTTTATTGTGCTGCTATTACCTGTGTGGTGAATTCCAGGTGGGGAACCTAACAGCAGACAGGCCAGCATTGCCTCACTCATGGTAAAGTTCAGGGGCCATGTGCAGCCCATAACGAGGCAGCCTGTGGAGTTCCACCCTGGGGTCACTGCTGAGCCACAGGGTTGGTGTGGTGCAGACACAAGGTGGGACAGCTGGCAGCATTTGTCACCTTTGGGGAGAAGATGGATTTCTAGCCCAGATCTGGAGACGGTAAAAACATACCAGCCAAGTTTATTCCTGTTAACAGCTGGCTTGGCTGTTGAAATCCTTGAATGGGGTGTTGGTTGCAAGTAGGGTGAGTTGTACAGCTTCATCTTCCAGATGGAAGTCAGCAATCCAGACTCTCCATACCCATCCCCTGTGTACCTCACCCCTGAGGCTGGAAGGAAGAAAGAACAAGGGAAGGGGATGTACACAAAGGAATATCATGGAAGGAGACGTACAGGAAGAGTGTACTTTGGTGGGTAGGGCACCAGCAGGGCTGGGTCGTTACTACATCTGCCAGCTGTCTGCCGTGTGACTTTAGGGGAAGTCGTGCCATTTCTCCACCTCACACCTCCAGTCTGCACCAGTATTTACATGACAGTATTTGCAAACTAAAGAACAAAAGTCCTATATATAACAAGCCTACTCAAGCCCAAGTAACTTGTGTGTGCTGTATTCAGAAAATACACGGTTTTCTTTGGCCGCAGCTTTACCCACATGTAAAGCCCAAAGGTGTACACTGGTCTGTCAATCCTTGTAATGCCACACCACTGAAGTGTACAGTGGAGCAGGGAACAGCACCCAAATACCATGGAGAGCCTAAAACTCCCCCTCAGAGGGAGCAATCATGCAGCCTGGCTGTACGATTTGGGTCTGCTGGTATGTCTCTATCAGGCAGTGACCTTATGGGCAAGCATCCCTGGAGGTTTTTCAACAGCAGAGGCAGGCCCTGGCACGAGAAATCAGTCACCAGCTCAGATTTGGCACTGTGGTGGAGATGGCAGCTGAGATACGACTGGGCAGGTGTACACATCTGGAGCAATGAACACAGGGAAGAATCAACCCCTTCCCTTCCTAAGGCAGACTCTGCATTGCCAGGATCTCTCAGGGCATGGATCATCCAAGACCAACACTACCTGCACTGACATACCCTCAAAGAAGCTGCAAATCTGTCCCTGCTTTGCTGGAGCGAAGGCTGGGTAAAGGAGCAGGGAGTGCAGGGGGTGCCCGAAGGCAGCCAGGAGTGAGGGTATGCACAAGCAGCTCAGCCAAAACAGATCAATAGGCACTAAAATGGGAGAGTCCCCGTGGAGAGCCACAGTAAACAGAAAGCTGCTGAAAGGAATGGAATGTGCAAGTGAGCAGCTTTCCCCAAGATATGATCTGAATCAACCTGAAGCAGCCCAAGCCAGATGCACCATCTGCTCAGAGCGTTCCACAAGGACATCACGGTCAACGGCGTCAGAACCAGCAGACAGATCAAGGAGTGTTAATACAGAACATATCCCTGAGCCAGCTGGCAGGGAGAGATCATGGAAGACCTTCAAAAGGGCAGTCTAAGGACCATGCTTCCTGCTTGAGTCAGACTGGAATTTATCAGCGGCATCATATATGCAGAGGTGTGACTGCCACTATAATGCAAGGGCTCTCCAGAGGGGAAGGGGTGACAGGATGGACGTCACACAGCAGCTGACAAGTCACCCAACAGAAGAGACAGCTGCTGTGAGACAGGAGATGGGCCATCCCATTTCAGTGCTCTAACAAAGCAATGCAGCAGTACAGAGGCCCTGGCAGAGGATATGGTTCCACAAGTATCACTGGTACACTGGCGAGCAGAAGGCCACTCGGTCAGATGATAAGGGTAGCAATGAATTCACATCACATTTCTCAAAGTTCACCGGCTTGGTGTGATCTCCAGAGAGTCCCCAGAAGATGCAGGACATGGCCAACACAAACACATGGCTCATGAGTAGTTCATGATCCAGGGGTGTTGTCCTGTCTCTGGAAGGCACAGGTTACCTCTGCTTTTCTTTTGCTCTGGCCATCTCCTGCAACAATAGATGCCATTCCTGAGAGCTTGTGGGCAAACAGTGCAGCTCCTCCCGGGCCTGTCACACACAAGAGGCCATCGTGCTGCAGTGCCATGGTGGCGAGAGCAGACAGGACCAGCCAGCACTGGCTGGCACTGCCCGCTCCTCTGAGCCTCACCTCCCTGCACGCTGCTGCCAGCACAGGTCTGGACCATCACTCCCTTAGGAAGCAACACACGTGGAGCCCTGAGGATGGAACATGGAAGAGGCTTTGTCCCCACCCCAAGGACCGGGCAGTGGGTGCGACTCCCTCGAGACACCTCAGGTGGCTCAGCACTCTGCCCACCCCCATTCCTCAGGTGCCTGGGGCCCGGCACACAGAGGAGCAGCACATCCCCACTGTTCACAGTCCCCGCACTCCGGGAAGGAATACAGAGCAGGGAGGTTTCTCTCTGCACCTCAGCTCCTCTGCATGCTTCACACACCAGTGTGGTTGTCTGAGGTAAAGGGGGAAACAGAGGGAGCAGTATTACAAACCCAGTTCCCAGAGGATTTGGGAAGGGGACAGGCATTAATGGGGAAAGTGAGAATTAGATCTTTTCTTTATGGGTTGGTTATATCAGCAACAGCATGGATAATGCCTGAAACAGGCAGCTCATGACATGTTTGCTATATCTTAGGAGTAAGATGAGTCAGTGCAAGAAAAACAAACAAGCAAGAAAAACAAACAAGCAAGGGCTGGAGGCTAACCAAAGGCTAATTAACACTGTACAGCATTTGCCAGAAGAGCCCCCTGCTGAGCTACAGCTTCTGCTGGCAAAGGGAGCTGTCAGTCTGTCCAGACAAATCACATCCCTCAACAGCTCCCAAGCAGCAGAGGGCCGAGAGGGCTCTCCCGGGGGTGCCCCTCTTTCTGCCCCCCAGGACACCCTCCACAGCACCCTGCAGGGCCAGGTGCCCTTTCTCCTTCACTCCCGTAAGTCAAGGCCATGCTGTGAAAGCACTTAGGCTGGAGAAATGCAGTTCACTGCAGGACAAACCTCTTGTGGCAACCTGGATTTTAAGAAAGAAATGTGGAAATTTTACAGGTCTTCCTGGAAAAGTTGGAGCGTCATGAGCTGTTTGCAGCAGAGCCAGGGGACACCGAGATGGCTCAGTGCCACCGAGTGCAGCCCTGCAGAAGGGCTCAGCTGCACAACATCTTCATGCTTGGCTTGTTCAGCTGATCTCATTCATGTACAGAAACAAGGCAGGCCCTGGGAACGCAGTGTATTTACTGTGTTTGAGGTGCGTTTTAAAAACCTGATTCCAGCAGCATTAAAATTAAATAACTTGGCAGAGAGCCTATAAAAGAGACTGTATTTCAAGACTTAGCAAGACAGGAAGATGGTTCATACAATTATGCTGACAGTAAAATGCTGAACTTAATTATGACTTCAGCAATGATGACATATTTGTGATGATTAAATTCGAGATCTGCAGATAACAGGACATGGATAAACTGCTGGGTTCCCTGGACTCTCCCTCCTCTCCCCAAAGGAAAAAATCCTGCCACAAGCCTCAGTCAATCCTCTCCCAGTAATGTTCAACTTCTCCAGATAAATTTAACAGAGGAACAAGGAAGAAAAAAGCTATGAGGAAATGAAGTTCATGTAAACTGGGCATCTCGGCCAAAGTGAGAGGTCCTGCAAGGGGGGTTTCCTTTTGCTGCAATGCAGAGCCACAAAGTATGGGCACAAAGGAGAGAGGTTCCAACCAGACAACACAAAGCCACAGGGAATCAAGCTTCACCACTCCCAGAGAAGCTTGCTAGGTGGCAAGTGCAGGAGGAGACTTTCTCCTGGAGGCTCACGGTACATCACAAAATATATTAAAGATAGTTTCACGTCACCCCTTCTCTCTTTCACTGGCTACTTGTTTCACACCAGTGCTAAGGACAGGTGGTGACCGTCCCAGGGTCTCCTGCACACACTGCACCAGGCCTGCTGCTGCCCAGAAAACCTTGCCTTGCTTCTATTCCAAAATCCTGAGTGGTTCAAACAAAATTCCAGCCACCTTGGCCTGCTAGAATAGCTCCCTCCCCTCACACCACCTCCTGGTCACGGGGCAAAAGTGACTCCTTTCCACATCTATTCCCCTTCCTGGACCAATAATCTTCGTATTGAGAAGATACTTCTTATTGAGAGATACATACTGCCCTGGGAAACTGGAGCGGGCAGCCTCCATCTCGATCTGGGTTACTGTGTCAAACAGAAATCACCAGGTACTTTGCAGAAATTCTTGAAAACTCTGACAGCATGCTGGCAGTCTTACCAGAGTGAACAGAGTGACTGAAAAGCCTTTTGGAAGGGACCAATGGAGGTCGCCAGTCCAAACCTCCTTGAAGCACAGCCATTGCCAAGAGTAGGTCAGGGTGTCTGTAGCTTTATCTAACTGAGCCTCAAAAGCCACTCAGGAGGGAGATTCCCCGACCTCTCTGGGCAACCTGTCCCAGTGCTGCTCCAATCCTGTGGGAGAGAGGGTTTCCCAATATCTGATTTGAACCTTGCAAGCTGCATTGAGTGACCCCTTGGTTTGTGAGCTGTCACTGATGGGAAGGAAGAGCCTGGCTCCACCAGCTCTGTGACTGCACTTCCAGGAGCTGTGGGATGTTGCTAGATTCCCCTCAGCCTCCTCTTGACCAGACTAAACAAGCCCCCTTTGCCCAGGCCCTGACCATGATGGTAGTTCCCTACGGGACCCCCTCCTCCTCCCCTCACAGCCCTTCTGGGGTCCCAGAACTGGATGTTACTGCAGCTGGCATTGCACAAATCCCGAGTCCTGCCCACAGTCCGGCACTCCGCATTTCTGGAGCTGCGAAGCAGCCTGATGCTGGGCAGTCTAACATGGATAAATTCTATCCAGCAGGACCATGGAAGAGGTGTTGCAGTGAACTGCTGAGCAGTTCAGGGTGAAAACAGACCTTTCAATAACTCCGAACAGTGGGCAACAGTGAGCTGCACGTGGGTCCAGGGTGCCAGCCCTGCTCAGGCTGCTGCGCAGGGATGGCCATCTGCCACAAATACTGAAGGAAGTTTGTCCTGCCCTCCCCAGGGACCTACCACACACCAGCACGGGGCCCACCTTGCCTGGGGGACTCAGGTACTGCCTCTATCTGGAGAAGGAGCAGGAAACTCTGATTTAGAAGCTTTCAAGATCGCTTCCTCCTTCAGATGAATTCTGTGCAAATAACATTATTGACACAACAAAAAGCCAGATCGCACTCGAGTAAATCATTCAGTTGCCCTCCCCATATGGGCCTGAACACAAACATCGTAAAGCCTTTTCCTGGGACCCAACACAAACAGAATAAAAGCAGCCGTGTAGCCAGGACACGAAACCACAGTTCCCCTCTCTTAACCCCTAAGCCACAGTCCACACTCCCCTTCCCTCCTTGCTTTCACAATCCCAGGAGGTGGGTTTGTCTGGCCTAAAAGGAAAAACTGAAAGCAAGCCTCCTACTTGATGCCAGACAGGGCTTGCCAAGAGACCCTGTCCTGGTGGAAGCAGTGCTGCCCATGAGCCCCATGCGTGCCCACCCTCATGAGATGGGTCTAGATCCAGGATGGAGGAGTGCCTGTGCGAAGCCTTAAATCAGCCCCAGGAGTTAGGAGGGTTTCATACCCACCCACACGATGTCTCCTGACAATTTCCAGATGGCTTCTTGCTAAGCATATGGATTTCCTAGCTCTCCCTTTCAAGAGCCTTAACTCTCAGACACTATATTTAGATGGTGGACGTTTAGGTTCCTTCTCGGAGCTCAACTCTTTCTCCTTGCAACTCTTCTTGTCTATAAAAAGCCATAAGAAAGTAATAAATATATAAACCCAAAAGAGTCAGCATAATATAGGAACTTTACCTAGAAGAGAAAATCCTAGAAAACAGGAAGGATTCTAGGAGAGACGGCTGTGTCAGCATAGCTGTGGGGCGATGCTGAAGGAAACCACACACTCTAGCACTCGCAGGACCTGCAAAACACAACCCACATGAGAGCCAAGAGAAACTCCTGACAGCTTCTTCTGCCTGCACTTTGGGCTACATTTATCACCAGAGTTTCCTCAAAAAGCACCACATGCTTTTGGCAGTATAGAGAATACTAAGGAATATGTGAGTGTCAGATGGT
The DNA here is from genome assembly GCA_013398955.1 of Callaeas wilsoni. Lineage (NCBI taxonomy): Eukaryota > Metazoa > Chordata > Aves > Passeriformes > Callaeidae > Callaeas > Callaeas wilsoni. The sequence goes on from VWPU01005809.1 coordinate 34,039, forward strand.
TGAGGAAAAGCAGCAAAAGAGCAGGGCTAGAATCTCTATGCATCTGCCTGACCCAGCTCCAGGGGCTGCAGAGCTGTTTGGGAGAGATGGGAGGAAGAAAGGAGAGAACCCAAAGACGTTCAGGATGCTGCAGGATGCTACCAGGCAGAAACACGTTCAGAAGTCATCCACCACCACCACGTGTCATCCCCTGCCCTCCTGGGCTGATTGCTCCTCACCAGAGGGACAGGAGAGCAGGCAGTGGGGCAGGCACACAGCCCACTCTAACAGAAGGGCTCTCGTCTGGGGGAGTGCCACACCAGGACCAAGGGTCCTGTCTCCTTGCTCCGTGAGGAGCAGCATCAGCGTCCGTGGGGACTCTCTCCCAGAGGATGCTGTGACCTGTCGATCTCTCCCAGCACAAGCACAGGGGGCCCTGCACTGGCCCGGCCCAGCCCTGCTGTTCTGCTGCCCACGGGGGCTGGGTCCCACCCTGCAGCCCCCAGGTCCCTGCCATGCCCAGGGACACGCCAGTCCCGCACTCTCAGCGCTGCTCCCAGGCAGCTGCAGGAGGCAGCTCAGCCCCACCTGCCCAGTCTGGGCTGGCTGAATTTCAAGCACCGGCAGGTAGGGACTTGCAGTGTTGCCCTCACTTTCCATAATAAGAGTGCCCAGAGGATCTGTTTACATTGACATCTGGGGTCAAGCCTGAGGGCTCACTCCACCCAGCTTAAGCCTGGCTCAGAGCTTGTACTTGAAACCATCTGCTCTGTCCTTCCTGATCCTCCAGATGAGCTCTTCAAGGAATCAGTCGTGTTTCTCCTGGGCTTGTCTCTAATTACAGGTCTTAGAGACAGGAAGTGAGCTCTGCTCAAGACCAGGCAACTGTGGGTTTGGTGTTGGCCAACTGCTTGAGCCTACGTCTTGTAGGGGGATGGTTTGATCCCAACCAGTCAGCACAGAGGTGGGATCAACAAGTTGATTTCTTCCCTGATCCTCTGGATGTCTGTCCAGAAAGCCTTGAAGAGCAAAGCTCGGGGAGGTGCCAGAGTTGACGGCCAGCAGGGCAGGCGCTGGAGGTGCCAGAGCGGATGGGCAGCAGGGCTGGACCTGGAGGTGCCAGAGCGGATGGGCAGCAGGGCTGGACCTGGAGGTGCCAGAGCGGATGGGCAGCAGGGCTGGACCTGGAGGTGCCAGAGCGGATGGGCAGCAGGGCTGGACCTGGAGGTGCCAGAGCGGATGGGCAGCAGGGCTGGACCTGGAGGTGCCAGAGCGGATGGGCAGCAGGGCTGGACCTGGAGGTGCCAGAGCGGATGGGCAGCAGGGCTGGACCTGGAGGTGCCAGAGCGGATGGGCAGCAGGGCTGGACCTGGAGGTGCCAGAGCGGATGGGCAGCAGGGCTGGACCTGGAGGTGCCAGAGCGGATGGGCAGCAGGGCTGGACCTGGAGGTGCCAGAGCGGATGGGCAGCAGGGCTGGACCTGGAGGTGCCAGAGCGGATGGGCAGCAGGGCAGGAGCTGGAGGTGTCTCTAAGGGCAAGCTTCAGTGATTTCCCTTTACAGCCTGAAACAATACTCCTAACAAAGTTTGTACTGCGTATCTCTACAGGCCAGGAGCATTTTCTAGACCACCTGGAGCAAGGGCCACCTTCTGCACCTCCTCCAGCACATGCCTCTTGTGACACAAATACACTTAGGAAGCCACTGGTCACAACCCCACAGCTCTTGCTCCCCAACATCCCAGTGAGGGCACAGCTGTCAAAGGAGCTTGCTGAGGGATCCAGGCAGCTCAGCAGCTCTGGGGACCAGCCACCCCAGCTCTCACACAGCCCTGGCAGACCACACAGCGGTCCTCTGAAAGGGCTGGAGGGAAGGAAACAAAGAATAGCCCAGGCAGAGTTGCCCACATTTTCGGTTTGTATGTTGTTTTTCAGACCTGCCCTCTAAGTACAGTTTTCAGCTGTGTATCATTGGGATTTTGATTTGGCCCAGCAATGTGCACTAGGCTCTAGTGGATCTAGTCCTACCACTCTGCTCAGAACCCCCTGTTTGTGCACGAGAGCAAACCTGGTGTTTGCTTTTCTATTAATTGCGAGGACACAGAAGCTATGGCTGTGCTAAGAAATTTTTACTGGAGTTTATAGAACATCGAGTAATCCCCAGAAGCCAATAAAATGGCTTCACCCCCAAAGCTAGCCATTTCAGAGTCCAGTTAAACTGGATCCTGAATTCATCAAGTAAATGACCCCCTTCCCAACATGCTCCATTAAACCAGGTGTGCTGCAGGGATAGCGCTGCCCTTTCTCCGGACTTTAAAAAAAATAAACCAACCCCCAAAACAGAATAAAGAACTTTTAATTCTTTATTAAAAATAACGAGGTTTAATGTGAACTAGCTTTTTTTCTCTTTTAAGTCACCCTTCATAGCATAAATAGCAATCTACATGGTGTTCCTGACTTCCCGTGATTCCACTGTTCTTTCCTGAGCTTTTCTGCTTCTGTGATTTGTGTCCAGTCAGGTGAGCTGGCTGCAATGCCCTGTGCCTACTGACACAGGCAGAATCATGGGAGCAGCCGTCATTTCTCACAGATTTTAGAGGCACAGCACCTTCACACGAGCCCTCAGAAGGTCCCTTCCATGACCACCTCACGACAGCTGAGACCGAGTGGAAGTACTGAGCAGCCTCATATGACCAAAAGCCAGCACATGGAAAACAGCAGGAAAACATTTGGCATTTTTCTGCAAACACCCGAGTCCTGCTAAAAAAAGACATGAAGAAAAATGATGGTCCAAGCAGAGGAATTATGTTCTCCCCTGCAAGCTGTAATCCTGCATCATGTTCGTGAGACCTTGTAGAATTCATGTTTCTCTGTGCTCAAGTTCCAGATCAATTTCTTAGTCCAAGTATTCAAAAACATTATGCTCCTCTTAAACTGTGCTAAGCTTCTCCAGAAAGGACAAATACATCTGGAGAGGAGGGAATGACAGCACTCACCTGCTCGTTCAAATCTGCTTGCTAAGCTTCCTTCACACAACCACCTATCAGTGCCTTCCAGCGCCACTGGAACGATGGCTCCTCACCAAAATGGATGCAAGGAGCTTTTGCAGAGGCTTAGGGGACTCAACCACAAGCATAAATTAAGTGAGCACTATGCCAAACAGATGAGCTGTGCAGGACAGCAAGGCTAAAACCCACTCTAAACTTAGCGTGGTTAAAAAACACCCTCTTCCATAGCACACAGCAGCCCAAGCCCTCGGGTTCCTTCTTCCATACCATTAAAAGGACCTTTTTGCAGGGTGTCACCTCCTTGAAGAAACAGCAGCCCAGAGCCGGAGTGTGGCATGGTTAGGACAAGATCCACAAATATCTGTTGCTCTGGCCATGTCCCAGGTTGTTCGTGGATACCTCCAGAAAACACATCTGTCCAATCTGAGGCATCCCCTGCAGCTGGATAAAACCCAGTATTTGTGCAAAACACAAAACGGGGTGCCAAGACTCTCAACTGGTCTCTGCTTCTAAAATAGTTCTCATTTTGACTTAGAAAAGACCAGTGTTTATCAAAATTGATAAATAAAATATATTCGGTCATTGTTAAAAAGGATCTCACAGACTTCCCCTAGGGAACAGGACTTTTCCCCACCTACAGATAAGCAATTTGTACTGTGAATGCAAACCTCTGAGGGACAGTGAAAGGGGGCATTTTCCAGAGCATTTCACAAAACACACAGGAGCGAAGTTCAGAGCCTGATTATGTGCATGTTAATCTGATAAAAATAAAACCTGTGTCCTGTCAACAAACTTGGAGTGTCACTGCCAGAGGTACAGACTGGGAGTTACCCTGGGCACGCACTGCGTGTCAGAAGAAACACTCTCTGAAGGGCACACGCTTTAAAAGCTCTCAGCCCTAGTCAGGATTGTGTTTAAGGGGTTCAGCGCCTTCTCTGAAGCAAATGTACTTTAATGAGGATGCCTGTAAGGCATTTAGGAACTAATATAAATATCTTGCAGAGGAGGACTAGCAATACATGCATCCCTGTTACATAGCATAAAGCCTACGATGAAGACAGCCCCATGATAAAGATAACTTTCAATTACCAAAAATATTAGAGAAATCAAATGCAAGAGGCTTCCCTGGAAACACAGTGAAACTGCTCCCTGAAGCACCACGGGCAGACTACGTTTTTTTTATCCAACTGAAAAAAAAAACCCCCCTCTGTATTTGCTTCAGACAGCTATTCTCACCTCCCTGAAATAACTTCCACAAACATAACGTGCCCAGGTGATGGTCTCTCTAACCTCAGTGGCTCAGGATCCTGCCACAGTCAGAGACGACAGACCACAGGCTAACCCTAAATGGCAGGAGCTGAAGCAGTTTGCAAATCCACATGAGTTTGTAGGAGCCCAACAGGCTGACAAGGTAAGAAACGTGGCACAGAGGGTTTTGCTGGGGCAATCCCCCCAGTGCACAACCTCCGTCCATCCATCCATCCATCCATCCATCCATCCATCCATCCATCCATCCATCCATCCATCCATCCCTCGCTGTCAGGGAGAGGCTCTGCTCTCCTCTCTGCTTGCTCTGCACAGCCCCTCACCACTCGCTGCATTTGAAAATCACCACCTGTGCCGTGGCAGAAAGTCAAAGTACCTTTGACAGGAGGCTGGGCCCATCTTCTCAGGCAAAGGGGACCCCGAGCTTCCACAGGCAGCAAATGCAGTCTTGGGGCTCTTCTGTGAATGGACATAAGACCCTTTTGAATGCTACTCATTAGTGTTTTGGCTGGCATGAACTGTTCTTCTGTGCCCCGGCTGATGAACACTAGCACTGCTGCCAAGTCCGCTGATAAATAAATAAGGATAGGAAAAGCCTTATGGTTTTTGAAAAGGGCAGCAGGAACTCAGTGCTCAAGGCAGCAAACACAATTTGCAGTAACAAACAGACTGGAGTCCAAGAGCAGCTCAGTGGTGATATTCAGCACTATTTTCCTCTTAAACATCAGCTATTACCAGCAGAGAAATCGATGGCACTAAAGGCAGCTAGGATCAAGCTGATGGGGAATGCTGCAGACTTCTCCCAACAGCCTTCCTCATTCGCTTCATTTATCACCTACAGCCTCAGCTCTTCCAGCTCCAGCCTTGCTCCTCTCCTCCTCGGCTCTGCAAGCAGGACTAATTTTCATCAGTGACAAGGCAAGAGACTAATTACAGTACACATTTCATTTGTGAAGGGTCCCCAGGGAGAGGAGGAGGGGGAAGAAAGCTTTTACTTGCTCTGCCACCTAAACAGTTTGTATTTGTTAGTGTAGAAATAAGTCTGATGGCAGCGAGCTGATGCCTAAGGAGCAGCTCACCCATTAACCCCACATCCACAGTTCACACCCACCACCATTTATATGCACCATTAATATTTATAAGGATGACGTGTCTTTGACAGGAGCTTGTGCCTCCAGCGACAACAGATGTTATACCATTTATGAAAGAAACTACTCAAGCATTTCCAATGGACCTTGTTCATGCTCATCATGTCTTTATCCTGTGCCCTGATTATATTATCCACGCAGAGCCTGGGTCACCTCCTGACTCCAGTGCAAGAACATGGATGGCAGCAAACTTGCCTGTAGAGTACTCAAAAATGTTTTGAGTTTCATTATGTCTCCATGAATGTTCTTCTGGGAGCCAGAGACCTTCCAAATGCACCTGCCAACTCAAACAGAAGTGTGTGAGGCCATTACGTGTCAGAAATGAGTATTTGCCATTTACCTGGGCCTCCAAAACACACAGCACATAGCGGAGGCTGCAGGGTGGCCTCCCACAGTTGCCTTTGCCACTGTCACCACAGCTGCATTAGTGATCATGCATCATCTAGAAAGAGTTAAAGCCTGTTATTATAGGCTGTGTTATAGTGCTCTACACACAGGCTTGCAAGAGAACGTGTGCAGCAAGGCCCAGATGCCATTCCCTCTGCTGTAACTATGCTGTTCCTCAGCTAAAATGTAATTTATAGCTTGTGCAGGAGCCTGTCTCTGGCAGGACAGAGCTCCCTGCTCTAGCAAAGGCTGAACTCCCACCCTTCATGCAGGAGGAAGCAGTGCCCAAACACCTCCCATCAGCAGGGAGCAGGATGGGCTTAACCTGGATAAAATACAGGTGAGTCCATGGGTTTAGTGAAATCTTCAGGAGCCACCATGCATGGACAAGCACCGAGGTATTGGACAAGGTATCTAAGGAATGGTTTCTTTTACTAGATTGCAGTTGACATTTCCATTAAAATGCATGAGGTTACCATGATTCGCTTCACCTGATGTGATGGAACTTGTTTAAAGTAGCACAAAAATGTCACATTGTCCCTGTGGGCTAGAGGAGATCGCCTGCAGTGACTTCCTCCTCCAGAATGGCAGCTCTAGTGATGCCCTGATATTTATGGCACATACATTTTTAATGCCCAGCACAAACAGCTCCAGCATTTGTCAACTCATTTGACCTGCAGCTTTTCAAAGAAAATACAAAAAGACATGCTGCAGAACAAGAGCCAGCAACGTGTACAATGCCTTGCCATCGGCTCCCGCCCAGTGAGAACAGAAACAGGATGTTATAGCCATGGCCAACTCCCTCTGGCCGTTGTTAGCCGAAATTTGCTGCCGAAGTCTCCTCGTGCATCCGGAAGTGCTCACCTTGTGCCTGCAGCTCCTCACTCCTCAAAAACTCAGATCGAGGCCTGTGAGAAATCACTGCTGCTCAGCAGCCACCAGAGTTTCATCGCCCAAGTCCTGACACATCTGAACCTCGTCTGGGGTGAATTCGGGAGCTCCTTCACGTCTCATTTTCCTACATTAACAATGCAGCACCTCTAACCCAAGTTAGCTCTGCAGCACGACTGATACAAACACCTGCAGTAAAGAGGCCTGACAGGTTTGGGGACTGCACCTGCAGCCATGGCAGTGCAATGCCTCCTGTGTAAATCAGCACAATTTACACCAGCGTTAACCCCACTGTTTGAGCAGTGAATACATGAATATTTGTGTGTTGTGGTCTTACCCCAGCCAGCAGCCAGGCTCACTCACTTCCTCCCACCTCCATTCTAGGAAAAGCTAAGCTTTCTCTGAAAACAAGCTCACAAATGCTTGGAGTGCATCTTTTACCAGCGATTACATACATGTCGTGTTACTGCACATTTCACAAACGCGTGCGTGCATTTGTGTGTTTTCATACACCTCTGATGACCTTATGTGCCTAGTTTTGGTTCAGAATGAAGACGCTTCCTTCAAAATTGTGACACCCATTACTTTGCTGCAGTTTGCACACATACAATCATGGTTTTCAACTTCTGCTTAGGTAGGCTAAGCATGCATCAACCAGACACAGAATGGTCACAGGTGTCTCTACTTGCTTAAGTACAAAAATATCCTGTACCTGGCCTGGTCCACACAGCATTTCTGCTTAGCCAGCATTAATTATATCATCAAAAAGAATGAGCCTCTTTCCACATGGTGTTACACAGAGAATTAGATGCATCAAAAGCAGAAGGACAGATTTAGGCATCCAGCCCTCAGTACATCCCACTCTGCTCCTGCCTGGTGCAGAGAAACTTGTCACCAGCTGAACAGACTCTCTGACAAAATCCAAGCGCTGATGCTTTAACATAAAAGGAAGAAACACACCAGAAACACCTTTCTGAAAATAACACCTCCTGTCCATTGCGACACAAAACGAAGAGTGGCCTGAGCTCAGGTCTCCAGCCAGGATATCCCACGTACTGGCTCTACCCTATGTGACGGCCTTGGGAAGGCAGCACTGAACTTCCCTGTCCCAGCTTGCTCTTCTGTCACACGTGGATTAGCATAGTGCAGGCACAGAGCTTTGTACGGCGCTTTGAAGACGAAAAGCAGCGTTAGGCAGGGGTGGGACTGCCCAGGAGCCAGCCCGGCCTTTCCCGGAGCACGTGCCGGTACCCGCTGCGCCACGCGGGACTCACCGGGCACCGATCCCGGTGCGGATCCATAAAAACCAATGGAGCCGGGCGTCCCGGGGCTCTGAGCAGCTGTGGGCGCTCCAGCTCACGCCAGACCTCTCCGCAAGGAAAACCTCGGCACCACCAGAGCCAGAGGGCTTTCCATGGCGAGACAAACCGGGAGGAAGCTGGCGCAGGAGGGGAGCTATGCCGGACACGTACAGGGAGGCGAGCGTGCGGCTCCGCGCCCGCAGTGCCGATTCAAGCGGGGGACGCGGCTCCCGTTTCCTCGGGCGGTAAAAATATGACATGCATTAGCGAGGAGAATAAAAGAAGGGAAACAAAGGAGCGGGAGCGAACACCTGTCGCTCTCCTCGGGGACGAGCCCTAATGCTTTTATTTGCCTCAGTCTGCTGCGGGAACTGCAGCTGCCAACTGTCATCAGCATCAAGTTACCCGCACAAAGCTGGCCTGCCCGGCTCTTTCAGCCAGGGGAGGCGGACGGCTGCGGCGCGCCAGGGCCGGCACCGAGCACGCCGGGCCCAGCTGCCCGTGGCCACAGGGCGGGCGAGCAGCCCCCGGGGTTGGGGACGCGCTGCACCGGCGAGCAGCCACGGTGCCTCGCACATCCCTGCGACACGGCCAGAACGAGCGCGTCCTCCCGGCCGGCACCCACACCCCGGCCCCGAGAGCCGCCCCATCCACTGGGATGGGCGCAGGACTAGACCAGGTCCGTGGCCAGCTGTGCCTGCTTAGCCCCACGGGTTCCGGTCACGGCTCAGACTGACTCTTGCACGCCCGGGTCAGTGCTGACCCCCGGCTGTCCCCGCCGGCAGCTGGCCGGCCCCACTGTGCCCTCCGTTCCCTGAACACCCCAGCCGCACACACGGGTACTCCGAGGCTCTGAACCCTTAACGGGCGTTGGGGTTTGGGGTTCCCTGGCGGTGAGTGACGTGCTCCGCCGCCTCGGGGAGCCGCACGCTGCCGGCGGGGGCACGTCCCGCTGGCAGCGCCCGGGCGGGCTCCCCGCGCGGCCGCGGGCG
>VWPU01005811.1:0-121903 GCA_013398955.1 Callaeas wilsoni
CTGACACCTGCAGCATGTGCCAGGAGCTGCAGCGGCAGCGGCCGCCTCTGCCTCTGCGCGGCGCGGCCGCCCCGCTCCGGCGCCGTGCGCGGCGGCGGCGGAGCAGGAGCAACTCCCGCTCCTCCCGGCGCGTCCCTCCTCCTGCCTGGCACCGTGTGCCGGCGGCGGGTGCACGGTGACCTTACGGAGCGTGCATTACCTCACAGGTAAATATCAGCTGATCCGCCCCGGCGGCGGCGGCGGGAGCAGGCGGCGGCGGAAGCGCACGGAGCCTTCCCGAGGTAGCGATCCCGGCCGGGGCAGCGGGTGCGAGGTGCCGGGCGGGGGGCGCAGCCGCCTGTTGCCGTGTGCCTGTGCGGGGCGGGGGGCGCCGGGGGTTCCCCATCGGCGCCGTTGTCCGGGGGTGGGGGGCGGCCTCGGGAGGATGGGCGAGGCGGGGGGGCAGCCCCCCATGTCCCCCACCCTCCCGAGGCCGCCTCCCGTGGGGTCGCACGTTGCTCCCGCCTGTCCCCAGGCGCCGCTGAGGCGCTCCCGGCGTGCGAGTGTGCACAGGCATGCGGCACGGCACTCGCTCCCGATCGCCCACCCGGCCGCTCCGTGCAGCAAGTCCCGGGGTCCCTGGAGACCACCTGGGGACCCGGTGGGCTGTCCCTGCTCGCCTGCTGTCGCCTCTTGCAGCCGGCTGAGGTAAAAGTGACGAAAGGACGGCGCCCCGCAACGCAGCAGCGACTGCCTTTACCTGTGCCTTCACCGGCTCGTTGGCAAACTTTGGTGTTGGGCGGTGAAAATCTCGGTCGTTGCAGCCAAACTGGCTAGTTTTACGCTCCCATGCTAGAGACTAGCTAGCACCCAAAGTGAAATAGTGCTGGCGACCGCTGAATCTGGTACTTAATCAGTGGATCCACTTCCCAGCATGGGTGATGTTTTACGTAGTACTTTAGTAGTACTTTAAGCATGGGTGGGAAGCAGTGTTGTCTGGTAATCTTGATAGTTACTGGTGACCCAGATGTTAAAAGGAGAGGTTCACCAGCTAATAAGCAGCATCACAAATTTGATGCTAGTAGGCTTTCGATATATTGTGTTCAGTTTGAAGTTTTTTAACTTGCTGTTCAGTTCTGAACGCTGTACCTCTGCTTCTCTCCTTATTTTTTGGAGGTAGAAGTATTTTAATAGTGAGGGTAAAGGCACAGATTCTGTGGTTTAACAGTGTCATTAGCTATGGAGCTGTTTCTGTAACTTTTACCTGGATACCAGGTTGTGTCTCACACCTGTGAATGCCACATGACCAGACTAATAAAATTATGGCAACTAAAGAGTAGTAAGTGCTAGGTTTTTAAGTCACCCTGGTCTCTGGTTGTGAAAGGGTAAGTGAGCGTGAGATAAGAGCCAATGCATGTCTATTTTAAGTTCATGTCTTTATATTGCTCCTCAAAAGAGAATGATCCTACTGACACATTTTTGGGCTTTCTGTTGCAGTGAAGGTCCTGTACTTATTGAAAGTCTGTATTCATTGCAGTGGATGATTTTGTGGTTTTATGTGGATTTTATTTTTTCTTTTTCATAAGACAGAGGTAAAACTCAAAGAACTGAATGCCTCAGAATAAATCTTACCTTCCTACAGAAAAGCACACATATAATACCATCTCCTGGCTTGGCCTCTCAGTGGGATATAAGTGTAGTCAGAATGAGATGCTATCGTCTTGCAGTGCTGGTAGTAAATACAAAATTACATGCATGTGCACTCTGTGATCCCAAGCAAGTGGATAGTTCATGCATGTAATGCTCAGTCTATGTGGCTCCCCAGTGGTGTGTAATCATTTCCATAAGCAGTTTTCAGTGTGTTACTGGTTGTGTGCACCAGTGCCCAGCATGGCTGAACTGTGCAGGATCAACCATCACAGATTCAACTCTCTCTGCAAAGTAGCTCAGAACCTAATCCTGAAAACAAACCTGTGGCAGTGATCTCGGCGTTCTAGAGTAACCCACTGATCCTGTGACTGAAAAACAGAAAAAAAGCACAAGGTACATTATGATAAACTGCTAGATACCAATCCCTTAAGGTTTAGAGCAAGGGGAAGGATAAATTGTTTTGTTTGGCTTTTGAAGGTTTAGTCCTTTATTAATTATTTCCTTGATTTCTATGGTTGTATGCTGTCAGACTGTAGAGTAGATTGTCTCCTCTTACACATTTTGCCCAGTATAAATCAATTCAGAATTGCCTATAAGGGTCAGCACTGATCTAACTTCCATTCCAGGCAAATAATCAGATATAATTGCACTGAAATCAATGAATATATACAGACATGAAGCTGTGAGAAGAAAATGGGCCTCATGGTGTTTTATATTTGTATAGCTGAAAGCCAGAAATAGCTGTCATAAACGCAGCATGTCCTTCTGGAAGAATCAGTCAATGCCTACCTTAGAGTTGTCCAAAGTTTCTTGTGTTTCAGCAGCCTTGGGTTAGAAAAGTGAGGGCAGCCGTCTTGCAATGAGAACTGTTCCAGAGAAACTTTTTGTTCCAGTGACTAATCTCCTTCTCCTTAATTCTGTGTTATTAATCTTAGCGTGCACATATCGACACTATTAACATTTGGCAAGGACGGCTTTCTCAAACAGGGTTCCTTGGGTGTGTTGCCAGGTGTAATAGGGTTAATTCCAATGACTATATTTTAAACTGCTGCTCTTTACATTAATTATATATATTCCTGTCTCTAGGCTTAACAGCACAATATAAGTGGTATGGAATGTTACATTCCAATTAGTTTTGCAGTGCGAATGGGGATTATAGTTGATGGGTAAGTCTGACATGCACTGCATGACTTGTCATGTTTTTCCTGGAGAGAGGGGAGTCTTGGGTCTGAGTCACCATGGAAGAACATGGAGCCCCGTAGGCATAAAACTGGTGCAGTGGAGTGATGAGTCAGATCTCTTATCTTTAAATTCGGTATTATGTGGTATTCATGCATGGGGTGCATCGCATTCATTGTGCACCTAGGCAAGGAACTAACAAGCGGAAAACTCACTTAATCAGACCTCTGACTCGCCTTTTCTTTGCAGAGTTGGTCCTGCTTCTATGGAAATGAAAGGCTGCTGGTTAAGATCATGTAGGAAATCATGGTGTATTAACCTGTGGAGCAAATCAGCTCTGCCAGGCTATACTCAGTAATTTCTTACATTGTTTCAAGTCCATTAGTAATATGACCTAATACTTAAATTTTCACTTTTTGTGTTTTAGAGTTGAACCAGCTTTTTCAGACTTCTGAAACTGGATAAAGAATAGAGGAGTAAGAGCAATGTTACATCTTCATAGACCCCAGTATTTGTTAAGCTAAATGACTTCATGAGCATTGCTGTAGAATGTCAGTATTGTCTCTTTTTCCAGAGGAAACTGATGTTACTGCTAAGCTAACGAAAATAATTGAAATTTCATAGAAGTGGTAGTCTCAGAAATATGTTAAACAGCAAGAGTGAAGACTTGCCCGCGCAGCTGTTTTCAGAAACAAAACAAAGCCTTACATCAGAGGTGTCTTCACTTAGACACTTACTCTGAACTTCCTTGAATAACAATCATTAATAACGCCACCTTCTCAAGCTAATGGAGCATGAAGGTTCCTTGATTTATAATCATTTGGGAGCAGATGCTTGAAATTCTGTCCACTTACACAAACAGCACAAGAATGACACTTTTGCTGAAAATTGGGGGGAGGCAGGGGGAAATGATGTGTGGGACTATCAGAATGGCCTGGAAGAGTGTAATGCAATGTCTCCCTCTCCAATGTCATTACAAAAGCTACTAGAGGAACTGGTGTTGGAAAAAATTATATGAGGTTTCTGTTTGAAAATTGTAGCAGAACATTATTGATCTGTATATTTTTAATCTCCTGTATGTAGCCAGTCACCATTTTGTGATCGCTGCTGATGTTAGCACTGGTTTTGGGGTAGGATGTGTGTGTGTTCATGGTCTTGCAAAAAAAGCTTCTGTCTTCTCACATTGCCTTAAACTGGGAAACTCTTACAATGAAGACATACTGAAAACCATGCAGGAAAGATATGTGCAAATTTAGGTCTAAATCGTACAAATTCCAATTAAAGCGTAAATGCTTCATCTGTTTTTAAGTTAGATGCACCTATTGTATTCTTTAGATGTATAGATATCTATAGTGTCACTTGTGAAGAAATCAGTGCAGGGATGGTTTAGCAGTCTCCGCAACTGAGATAAAATGCCAAGCCACTTGTAAGAGCTTGGAAATTTCAGTGGTCTTTGTGTGCTGGTGTGAAGATGACCAAACCTGAGAGTAATTGCTGTTCACTTCAGTAGAGCCAGGGTTTTGGCTGCTGCTTGAGACAGGTCTGAAATGTATGGGGCAAAATCCTTCCCTCAATTACGATGACATAGATCCAGTCCTTGTGTATTTTCTCTGTCCCGCTGAGGAGAGAAGAAGATCACAACTGTTCGATTTACCTATGGCATATCCACAACGGCTGCTAGGGAATGTAATTGTTTCATGCAGTTCCTTTACTCTGAAATGTGTGATGTCATCTCCTCTTGGAACCACTGTATTTGTACTGATTATGTGAGCAGTACCGCTGACAGTTCACATGCCTGTGCATATGCCACGAGGACCCAGAGGGAGATCCTGAGCTGTACCTTTTATTGTACAGAGGCTGCATTTTTATAGAGATGCTCTTTCTGTATAGGCAGAACAGCCTGTAAAGGGAAATACAGTGATTTCTATAATTGTCCAAAAGAGATTACAACTTAACAGAATTCCATCCTATAACGTACAAAGTACAAAAATAAAGGCTCTTTTCAGTTAAATCTTTCACCAGATTGATGTCAAGAAGCAATGCAATATCTCAAATGATTTGGTCTTTTTTAATCTTCTTAGCTGGAAGAGATGTCAGAAGAGCCATTCAAAATTGAAGTAGAAGATACATGTGGAATTTCCTCATGTAGTGGTCTGGATGTCTGCTTATTTTGCTTAAGAAGAAATTCAGACTTCAGAAGCACACTTGATTTTCTTTTCTCTTGGTGCTGACAAGCTCTGCCTTGGCTTAGTTGTCTAAAGAGGTAACAGCAATTAAAATGTCATGTGATGGCAGAGTCTATAAACTGTTTCGTGATGTAAGTATCATAATGTAAGATTTTTCTGACCTGATTAAAATCAACAGGGGGACGAATCTTTCAGCATTATCTCCAGCTTTTCAAAAGTTCAGCTGGGACTTCCTCCTGAGCACTGAGTCCTCGCACAGCAGGTGTGAGTGGAGGCTCATTTAACTGGTAAAACTCCTCCATAGTGAAGTTTGACCATGTTGGTTTAAATAAAAGCATGATATAATTTTGCCCTTGGGCCTTCCTGGGGAGCAGAGGAGCTGCTGGTTTAGTGCCAGAATTTGCTTGTCATTCTTACGGGTGAATAGACCCATTGAACACTGAGACCATGTCGAACTGTTCATCCTGGCTCATGCAGGGAGGCGGAGCTGGGTTTGCATCCCACTTGACACCAGGGGAGGGTGGTTCTATCCATTGAGGAAGAGCCGCACGGAGAGATTCTAAAGCAGGTTCCTAGTGGCCAAGTCCACAGGTGCCTGGAGGAAAAGTAGAAGATAAAGGAACATTTCCTAGCATGTTATTACTGACATGGAGAGATTAAAACCCCAATGCAAACCATGACCCACCTCTGTCTTCACTCAGTGCAAGTGTAAAAGTAAAGGTCAGCTTTAGACGGAAATGTGAGAGGGAGCAGCATATGCAAGATGATCTTCCTGGAAAGATTTCGGCTGAGTTGAAGACCTGATGCCTGTAGTTCTGATCTTGACTCCTGGTTCCAGGGCAGCTGGAGTTACTCATCAAGTCTGCACGCGCATGGAAGGAGCTGCCTTGTGTAGGCCATTTGTCTATGCCCTTGTGCCTCACCGAATTGCCCTGTATAGTGGCTATTTACATCTATTGAGTCGTCTCACAATTGCCCTGTTGTACTTGATTGGTGCCAAAGTCAAAATTAAATGATGGTTGGCCTGAGCTCAGGCACAGAAACATTGTCCACTATAATCACCTCCACAAAGTAGGGCTGGATCGCAGTCTGAAGAACCAGTCAGCTCTCCTCTTTTCTTTCCTCTTTGAAATCTTTGCTTTGGCGTGCGTGCCAGTGGTCGTGCTCCCATGGTGTGCCACACAAACTTGAGTGTCGCTGGGAGGCTTTCGTCCCTGGAGAAAGGCGGGCTCCTGGCTGCCCACCAAAGCCCATCACTGCTTGACAGTTCCGCTTTAGTGAAATGGACCGACCAACTTCTCGGTGGGCAGAGTGCCAGCCTGGCAGATGGGCCTGCATGTGGGCAGCCAGCAGAGCGCATACATGTGTGTAGATGTAGATAACTGTATGTATGGGCATAATAAATAGGCATCTCTGCAATTTGAAAAAAAGGTGCCGAAGCAAAAGGCTGAGTAGCAAAGCAACGAGCCTGACAAGAGGCTTCTTTTGGAGAGAAGGCACATTAGAGTGCTCAGAGGAAGGATCTGTGCTTTCCTTGTTGCTCTCTGCTTGCAGTTTTGCAGATTATGTAATAAACAAAGGAGGCTATTTAGTCTTTTGAATCCAGGCACTCTTGTAACTACAACTGGGAATGTGGAAAATGACACTTTACTGCAGTGAATTTCCTTACGAACCACTTGGAGCTTGCTACCAGCTCAGATTCTTCCATCACAGTTACTAGTACGGCTTGAGATTGGTGGGAATTTGTGCATGCAGTACTTTTTGTTTTGAATTGCCTTTTAAAGTGTGAAATACTATAATGAACAAGAGTTGTGTGGAAATCAGTTGTCAGTACAAAACATACCAAACTTTCTTTGTAGGTCATAGCTTCCAAAATCTTTGTGTAGTTAGCTAGACTCCCTAGCTAAGCCCCTTCCATCAGTGGCACTCAGCTAATACATGCATGCAGGCCATATATTAATTGATAGTTAAATATGTATAATTCTTTTGAAGATGTTAACATTAGTTGTGTCTCTGCAGAAAGGACATAAGAAAGCTAGGTGGCTTGAACTTTTCTGCACATGGATTTGGTTGCAGAAGCCCATTTCCCTTGAGCCCATTTCCCTAATTTTATAGATCTGATGCTGGCGAATCACCTGGCCTAGCTGTCTCAGGGCACACAGGTTTCTTGCTTGAAGGTCCAGCTCTCACTAGGAGAGAGCACTTGTGGATTGCAGGACGAGTAGCTTCACATACCCAGCTGGAAATTGCCATGGGCAACTCTTAAAATCCTAGAAGGTCTGTGAATGCAGTTTTTCTTGAGCTGGTAAGGCAAACCAAGGATCTGTGATTTTTGGCAAAATCCATAATGAGCTCTGGATACTCTCAGGATAAAAGTAGAGATACAGCTTTATCTTCCTAGGATCCTTATGTTAGATTAGCTGGAATTATTGGGATAAGAAAAATCTTTTCTCAAATCCTGGAAATAAATGACATTTGCCAGATTTAATGTAATCCCTTTATGCTTAACCTGAAGACATGGCAGCTGCCTGTGTGACTCCCAAATCAGGTACTGCTGATTTCTAAGTGCACGCAGTCCACAGAGAAATTTTGCAAGCCAGCACATTAAATGCACTGGCAAACCTAGGGAGTATGTTTTGGCTTAAAGAATGGGACCAGGCTTTTGTTGGGGACTGACCTACCTGGCGAGGTGTCCAAAATGAGTGCGAGGAAAGCTCTATTCTGAAAAGGGGAAATAATGAGGTAATTTCTTAGGGCATGGATTTAAAAAAGCTCTTAAAACTCCTGCAGGTTTCAGAGGCAGGTATTTGCTTCTGTAATGGAAATGATAACACCGTTCCTGCTCTGAGTATGATGTCTGATGTGTATACACACTTTTATTAACTTCTTATTCTTTTTTTTAGGCTCCAGATGTGTTTACCATGTGACTCTGCTCATTTTTTCCCTTCTTAAATATTAACCAGAACAAGCAGTTTAATGGTGGTGTGCACTAGTTAACGGGAACTACAGAAATTAAATCCCCTGTGTTGAAATTCTGCAAGTTTTGACTCATTAAATCCCTCTCTCTTTAGCCCACATCTACCATTTCCCTTTGTGCAGGCTAGTAGGAATGCAGCCTATAAGTCTCAAGGGGTTTTTATCAGTTTTCTTATCACTTGCATTCAGCTGCTTCTGGTGGGACTGTTGGAAAAACACAGGTGTAGTCCTTCAAAGGACTGGGAGAGGACAAAGGGATAGAAAACAGGATGGAGGAGGAGGAGGTGGCTTGTTAAAAGGGGAAAGTGGGATGGAGAAAAATAGTGTGTGAAAGGACAGGAAAAAAAATGCAAAAGGGAAGGGTAGGAAAAAAAGCCTGTAAACAGCAAAAAGAAAAGAAGGAAGGAGAGGAAAGGGGAAAAAAACCCAACCAGATTATCTGATGAGAAGGATGTACTGTGTTAATTAAAATTAGTACATGCTCCAGCTAGGTTCCTTTTCTCTTGACATGACAGAGCACGACTGATTTTGCAAAGGCTTATTTGGCAAAGAGTCTCATTTGACCTTACAGGACTAATTGCAGGAGGAATTCTCTCGAGAAGACCAGTGTTAGCAGTAGCAGGGTCAGTTTGCTGTGTGTTTCAAGCCCACAGACAGGACATTGGAAGCTGAACTGCATCACGCCGTGCTCTGTATAACCTTCTGCAGAGAAAGGTAATACATTCTGTAAATACTGCAATATTAGAGGGACTACAAAAGTAGTCCCTGTTTCTCTAGACAGATACAGAAGATTTTAAAGCAGTGTTTGTGAACAGTACATTTCTTAAAAGGCACTTTGCTAATTTTTCCTTCATGACCTCTGTTTATCTAGTCATTTCAAGACTGAAATTAGTAGGGAAAACTGCATGAAACTTTTTTGCACAGAACAGGTATACAATAGCTATTGTACCAGGTAGTAACTTAAAATGCAGCTACTTAACTACATTTCTCTGCACTAAGCACTAGCCAGTCATCCTTCTTAAGCAGAAGAATAGGTAGAATACCTTGGTGTTTTGGTGAAAGGTATATTTCATTTGTCTCATTGTAGTGCTCTTCTGTATTTCCACAGGGAATGCTACCTTTCTGATACCCTGGGAGCCCCATATTATCACTGCTATTTGCATTTACACATAAGTAAATTTTTTTAAAATCTTCATTTTAAAAACAAGCTGGCAGAAAGATAATTATTCCTGCACAATTCGTGGCTTTTTTTTTTTCTTTCAACATATGAAAGCACATAGTAGGGCTTATAAAACTCTCTTGATTTGTTGTAGGCAATCAGACTTTTGATGGTGCACTTGACTATGAGAACAAACGACTTCTTTACCATAAGCTCTGTTCCAAATAATGAATGTAATGTTAGTGGGCTTAGTGAAGCAGTGGGTTATATTACAGTGACTGCAAAGCATGAAAACCTACTGTGTCTTTCTGTCATAAAAAGGCCCTGCCTGTGCTGTAGATCCTGTGAAGAATTTGCAGAGATACTTGAAAGGATAAAACACTGTATAAATTCCTAAAGTTCAAAGAGAAAATACCACTCAGGATAAAAAAGGGAGCTTAGCCCAGCAGCAGCTTAACCATATATGACAGATCTAGTGCTAAGTCCTGCGCCATCAATGCAAATGCTTCTGGAGTTCACCAAGTAGCCAAATGGAAAGACTAGAAGAAAGGCTTTGAGGATACTGACCTGGGGAGAGGGGCAGAAAGAAAAGGCATGTGCTTCCCAAGAAATGGCTCTTATTCTCTGGGCAGGGTGTGAACAGGGAAGGTTTAAGACATGCACAGCTAGATTTGTGTTGCAGTTCCTGTGAAAATTACATTTAAAGGCATTAATATGTGTTTGTATTTCTGTGCAAGTACTATGCCATAAATAAATTGGGAACTGTGAAAGTTGGGCATCCTGTTAGAGTAAAATAGGGATATGTTAGACCAGGCCTGAACAATGCTTTTGAGTGCTGAGAGTTAAAAAAATCATTAGCTATGCCCTCCTTTGGTTGTGATATAATGACATGAGCATTTGATCAAACCTGATCATGTTTAGGCCATGAGGGTAAACAAAAACTCAGAAAAAGGCTGGTTTAGATGTCACACTACTTCTAAATGCTTCTCTTTGACCTTCAATCGCCTCTTTCCATGTTCTGGATCCAATTGTTTTCTTGTCTTGCCAGCTCCACAGAGAAACATCCCATAGTGCAGTCATGCCTCAGGCTGACCTCCCTCCTTCCCCCTGCAGCACAGGGCTGCTCTTGTGTGCTCTTGTCCTCCACAAGCCAAGGATCCTTTCCTGTTCTGCTAGTGGCACCTGGATTGAAGCTGCTCTGTCTTAACCACTGCTGCACATTGACTGTGGATGGATGGCCTATGAACATGCAAATCATCTCAGTAATTAATTGCACTGATTGTCACACAGAACGCCACAAACCCTGGTGGCTTTGGCAGGTTGCTGTCGCCGTAGATGTGCTGGGACAGCTTGTATGAGTGTCCGAGGAAAAGAATGACGCAACAGCATTTTAGCAGCTGTGCCGTTTCAGACTTCTTACCCAGCGCTCACATCATGTTTCAAGTAGTGAGAACCTTTGGAAGGTAGGAGGTGATGTTGTACCTGGAAGACCTTAATGTTAAATAAAATTAAATGGACACGTTTCATGCTAAGTGCCATCCTAGAAAAGGAGGTGTGAGGTTATAGTCCCTGCTATGAGATGAGCATGCTTGTTACAGGCCATATTGTGGCTTCTGTTTATTCATAGAAAAAGGAAGAAAGATGGAGTTGTATCTCTGTTCTGAAGCTGAAGTATAGGCTAAAGGTATTCTTTTTTTCCCAAGGATTTGGGGTTTTTTTAGGAGACTGCAGCAGTGTATTCTAAGCAGTCACAGGAGGTTTAATGACAGCTGTTTTACTTGAAAGCCTGTATCTGTCAGTGTCTGTAACAGGGTTTGATGTAATCCTTTGGATTTCCTCATGTTTAAAAAAGCTGCAGAGTCTTCTTTGCCTACCAAAACACATTTAACAGTTGAAATTTTAGCAGTGAATATTTCTAAAACCTGCCATTTTGCACATACTGTGTTTGATGATCCTGCTGTTTATGTATTTTTAATACATCTCTCACCTTAATCTGAACATCCAATTAAGGACATGGCTGAAGAAAACAGGGGAGTTTGGAAGAAAAAGAAACAGAAATAAAATAATAATAGCAGAAACCTTAGTAGTCCCATATGTCTATGCCATTTGCTGCTCAAAACCAAGGAAAAAGATTTAAAAACAAAGTTGTCTTTCAGAGCAGACCTTATAAGTCAATGTCATCTTACTACTCAGGTGTGGAGAAGGTTTGCCCTTGAAACCCAGATTTCCTGTACATACATTGACATGTGTTTTGCAAGACCTTGAAATTACACAATGGAAGAAGAGCTAAAAACTGCTGCCAGAGCTGCAAATGGTCACGGTTATCCCATGAACCTTTAATTCCATGAGCTCTGGTGCTGCAGATGGGAACCGTGGGGCTGCAGGAAGGCGGTTGGCACCGCTGGGGTGTCTGCCCCTTTGGCCAGGTGGGGAGGTGCAGGTGTACCACTGAGAGCAGGATGCAGATGTTATCATTCCTTTGAAATCAGCAGCTGGGCTGTTGCTCACCTCCCTTTTTTTTTTTGCCCAAAATGCTGCATGTTTTCTCAAGCAGGAATGCTTGAGAGGGGGAGGGATTGACTGGCGCGGTGGGTCCTGTGGCTGCCTCCTCACTCAGAATGCAGAGGAGAGCAGGGATATAGGACCTGGCTTTAGCACTCCTGAGTTGGCTATTCAGAAACCAACCGAGGCACTTGAATTAACTGCTGCTTCTTCTAGGGGATTCTCTATGGCCTCTGCTTAACAGAGAGAAAAAGTGATGTTGTCCCATTGGTATTACAATTTATATCCCAATTTGTTGAAACCAACATGCCAAGCTACAAAGAAACTTGTTTCATCAGATCCAGTTACCCAATATTATCAGCATCTAGCTGGATGGCTCTCAAGGGGCTTTGGGAGGAGGGGAAACGAGTGTTTGGTTTTTCATGGTAGTATTCTTCCTTTCCTTGCTTTTCTTTGTTTTAACTTCTTTCTGCTGAAATGGCAGCAAAGCTTGCATGTTGTTGTAGTTAGCTCTTCATGCATCTATTTCTGTGTAAGGAGTGCAAGATACTGGGCCAATCTACATTTTTCTAGTAGTCTTCAAACACAGTAATCAAGAACAATGTGTTGCTTTGTTTGCGAAACCCCAAACCAAAAGGTTATCACTTCCTTGTCTCTGACAGCCTCACAGCAGTGGAACTTCCTGGGCCTCTTGCTGTCTGCTTGGCCCAGTCCAAAGAATCCCTTGTTATCAAGGGGTTAAAAATTCATTAAGAAGATATTTGCTCTTTATGCTTTACCTCAGATTGTATTATACTTGTATTTGGAAAGAGCACATCAGCAATTGGAATATAATTTAGGCAAAATTTTAAAATGGTGTTAAAGTGTTCAAATTGAAGCTCCAGCATACACTGATACCCAGTCCTTGAATTATCAAAACATTTGGTAGTGTTTGTTATGTGAGCAGTGTGGCTGGAAGCTCAGACCTTGAAAAGGCCTTTACTATATTTTTCACCACTTAGTTTTCACAGTTTATTCCTTTTGTTTCCTTTTATTTTTGTTTTTAAGACGATCCTCCCCTACCTTGCAAGAGCTAAGCATTCAGTGTGACTTTGTTTTGGAAAGTGGTAACGCCCACTTGCATACTATTCGTGAATCATCAACGTCATTAGATATTAAGATGTTTAGCTGGATTTTGAAATACAAGGTTCTGCTCTGTGTTGCCTGTGCATCTGTATTAACTGTCTTCTTAACTGTTGTGTTTTTCTACTTGGCAAGTATTCCTAGCAGGAACTCCTGCAGCAATTCCTTCTAAAACTTCAGCATTTGTAACTGTACTGTTACCATAGGGTTTTTTAATATGCTATTTTTAAATCTCCCTTTTAAAAAGAAAATACATGGAACAGTTATCAAGAAATGTAGCAAAAAAAACTACCCTAGCTCTTAAGCCTTTTAAGCAAAATACAAAGCAGTACAGCTAATCTATGCCTTCTCATACAAAAGGAGAGTGTAACACACAATCTAGGCAGTAGATCCTTAGCTCCAGAGATTCGTACAGCTCCAGTAAAGTCACTCTTGGGAGAATCTGCTATGACTGTTCCCTGCATGTTTCCTGTGAAGCATCCAGTGCATACACTGGGGCAGGATCGAACTACACCTGCACCAGAGAAGGGAAATAGGTGCCTGAATATCTACAAACATGCATGTCTGCAAAGATGAGGTGACAGGATTGCTTAGCATACTGGGGAGAGTTGGTGAGGGAGGAGCCAGTGGATAATGAAAAAAAAAAAGGTAAGGAATGAACAGGGTTTTTGAAATTACTTGTAGAGTGTGTCACAGAAACACAACTGCAAAGAGTAGGTCAGCATCCTAAGAACATGGATTGCAGTGGTCAGAGTCCCTTTCAAATGGTGTGGAGTCCATGCCTGCATTAATCCCAGAGAGGCTTGTTGCAGTAGAATTATTCTTTTCTTCTCAGTGACCTGACTGAGGATGAACACATTTCCCATTTGTAGCTGGAGTGTATTAAGTCAGCCCATAAGTCAGCCAATGTCTCACTGTGCGGCTTTAAGTTCCAAAGAGGTGGGAGTTCATCCATTGTTTTATTTACCAGGCATATAAATTTGTCTTCTTTAGTATTTAACTATTGCATTCCCTGATAACACTGGTCACTGCTAAAAGTAATGATTTAGTTTTGTCAGATTTAACTGTATTTTATAATATTGTCAAATAACAAATCTTTGTATTTCTGTCAGTACACCTCCTTTCTAACTTTTGCAGCACAAGTAGGAAAAAATGGTATCATGAAAACTTTGGGAGCTGATATTGGCGCTGACTTTCTGTGGGAATTTCTGTGTGCAGTCCCAGGTGGTTTAGCATGACTGAGCTGCCAAGTTAGCCCCTGGGTGCAGAGGGAAGGCTTCAAGGCCGCATGATAAGAAGTTATGTCCTTCCATGTTTTGTACACTTATTTCCTCTCTTATTTTCCTATCTGAGCACTTCAGAGGGTCAAAAATAACTGGCAAACATTTTTTCTTGTTTGTTTTTTAAGTAGTCTTGAACTGTCAAGACAAGAAATCCTTAGACCAAAGGACAGTATTTTTCAGAAGGTTGCAAATGTCTGAAAGTAGAGACGCAGAATGTATTTACCTCAGCCATGATTTTACTGCCATAATAAGATTTTTTTTGCTTTGCTGCATACACCAGGACTTTAAGATTATGTTAGCTTATGCTGAGCTAAATCCAGATACGGGATTTGGTTGTAAAATGTACAAGGAGAGGTTTGTGTCTGCAAAAAGTCTCTACAATCCCCTTTCCGTGAGAGGATATTAGCGGGGTTGAAAGGAATCCATTGCGCAGTGCTTCCATGCAATCCCAGCTGAATTAATTGTGACCTTGCTTTTCACACCCCTGCAAGGCTGCTGAGCAGCCAGGGGGTAACTTCACTGGGCCTATTCCAGATGGCAGTGTTCTTTCCCTGCGGGTGTTTTGGTGTTGCTGAAGCTTGTGTTGACCAGAAGTACGTGAACACGATGCTCTCCTCCGCTTCGTGCGTCTCTGTGCGCCGCTCTCCGTGTGCAGGGACTGTAGGAGAGGCACCTCCTGAGCCCGGACAGCCCATACCAAAGGTCACCCAGCCATGCACTGCGTGCTCCTGAGCAAACCCTTGTGCTCCCCCTCAGTAGGAGCATCCACAATGGCTGGAGCTTAACTACTATCATTTGGTGATTCATTTGCAGTGCTTATTTTCTAAAAATTGCATAGCCTGTTCTCAAAAGCAAGGCGAAGAAAAAAGCAGCTGTTATGAAAAGAGAGGAAGAAAAACTCACACATACAAAACACAGAGCTTTAAAAAACCAAACCCACATTGTTAGGGGAGGTGAAAAAAACCCAAAATTTGCCATATCTTATCTTTGAAAAAGATCGGAAATGGAATTTTGAGGTACTATTTGTATTTTAGACAATTAACAGCTACACCGGTGAGTCTAATAACGTACAGATTTAAAATCAGTTCTGATCTACATTTCTTATTTTTGTGTGTTTCACAGAGAGTAAACCAGGAAGTTTTTCCCTCTTGTAAAAAGATGTGATTTAATATTCAGTACTAGTGAATTTTAGACATGTGATACTGAAATAAACCACTGCTTTGTAAGTGGTTTAAGAAGCATCAGAACAGACCAGTCCGAATTTTATTCTGTTCTATCTCTGAATACAAAGAGAAATGTCATTGTGCCTCTCCTTATTCTAGCACAGCTTATATAGAATTTGATTAAAAAAGCAGAAAATTGACATGACTGAAAAAAAATAAAAAGTTAATCTTCAGTGCTATGGAATGTTTTGCAAAAAGCTTTTGCTTTCTGCTCAAACAATTGATCGACAAAAAACTGTAGCCAAACCCAAAACTTCCCATTCAGATATTTTAAAATGTTTCATTTAAAAATTCATGATCAAAATATTTTAATGTTGCCAAATTCATTGTTTTCTTTACCTCAGTCTGAACTTATTTTTTTTCCTTCCTGATCTACTGCAGCACTTCATCCTTTCTCCTGTCTCCTACTGTGTCAGGTTTCCCAGCCTGAAGATACTTCTTTTCTTGGCATGTCATCACTATGCAGCTTCTGTGCCCAGTGGGGACATTGTATTTTGCTGTCCAAAAGCAGCTCCATAGTCCAGTCTACAAGACACCAAATTTAGACATCCGCTGAGGTCCTCCAGCAGCCCAGAGAGACACAGCTTATCCGAAAACAAAAACACTCAGTCTGTTTTGAAAGTGATGCATTTTCTCTGCATGAATTAAACTTAGCTTTTAATGAAGTACTTCATTTGATTTTGCTGATGGAAGATTTCAGTTTTCAGCTCAAGTTAAAGCACTTCCGTGCTAAAATTCCTGCTGTTTGGTTTTGTTCTCCTGACCAAGTCTCTTCCAAGACTCTTAGTCTTTGTTTGCATGGCTTGTAACTGGGAAATACCCTTGTAGTGAAGGCTTCTCTTCTGAGATGCATTCCCTGCTCTTACAAGCAGGGAACTATGGAACCAGTATTCTTTCTCAAAGTGGAAGAAACATGTCAAGGTCAGATGATAAATTTCCTTGCAGACTAATACACAGATTTATATTGAAGGTCCTGACCAACTTGAAGCCCAGTGAAACAAAAATTCCTGCCTGTGTGTGTATTTAAGGAATAAGCCACAGATGAGTCATGAATGCAGCATTACTAATGACCCTACCCACACCACAGCTGCTGAACCTTTCTGCAAGGCAGGATGAGCTGCAGACCTCCCCCAGATGCCAAGAACACCTCATCAGTACTCTCTGGGTCTGATGGTCTCTGACAGGCTTTCAAAGCTGGCCCCCACCTTCTAGCTGAGGAGACTGTGTAGAATCCCGGAAAAAAAAAATCTGTTCCCTGCCCCATGCATGATGTGACCCACCCACAAGCTTTCCTTGCCTCACCTCCTGGGTGATAAAATCTCCCAACCCTCCAGTAATCCTTGTAGCACTGAATTTACCTTTAAGTCATGAAGCTGCAGCAGAGAATCACTGAATGAGTGAGTGAATGCATGCAAATACATGTAAACAGGAGAGAATGTGGTAATTTGTGCAATCTTAATATTCTGCCCGTATGTCTATTAGCATTTCCTTTGATGGACTGGCTTTCCTTTGACATACTTTTTAAAATGACCTTTGTAAAGGCATTTCATGAAAGTAAGGTAGGAATAGTTCAGTGTTGTTTTAGAATAGGCTAAAATCCTTTTGTGGTTCTTCTCGTTAAGCAAGCAATTTTTCTTCCAGGGCGACACAAAATGTGAGTTGAAAGTAGGATGAGAGCAATTAAGATCCAAGAAGAGGTGTGTATAAAGCTAGGATTAAAGAAAGCTGAAAAGCAGAATTTCAGCTGAAGAAGAAAAGACTGATAAATATATTGAAAGCTTTTGATGGCTGCAAAGTATGTAGAAGGGCAGCTCGTTTAATTTTGGCTTTTGTTTTAACTGTCAGTTTACTGCAACTGCAGGTTTTGATTTCATTCTAAAGAACATTTTGGGGAATGGTGTTTCTTCTGCCCCAAATGTGATCAGCAAAATAAATTTAAAAGATTTGCTACACTAATGTGATTTCTCTCTGTTTTCATTAAATCTACATGTAATAGATTTTTCTTTTTTTAAATGAGATCTCTCATTCTTTTTTCTTCTTTCTATTTTGCTCTTCTGGCTGGCTACTGTTGTATCTTCTTTTCGGCCACTGCAAGCCCTTTTATTGAAAACAAGCCATTTTCATAAGAATCTTGCCGCTTCCTTTTTGGAAACCTGTACATGAGAGCTGCTGCCTTTTTAAGCGCTGTACTGTCTCACAGTGGTGCCAGGAGAAGAGCTTGCTGTGGGATTGCTCCCACTCTCCCACTGCTGGAAGCTCCTCACCTCTCAGAATGGCAGGTACCTGAAGCTTTCGGAGCGTTGCTTCTCGGTGGTTCTTCAGATGCTTGACCTGACGCGTGCTTCTTAGAGCTGCTCAATCTGCTACTGCATGCTTGGAAAAGTGGGCTGGTTTCTTGACTGACCTCAAATGTCTGGATAAAATGGTGCTTCATTGCCTTGCTGCCATGTAAATAAACAGTTTCTGGGAGAGTTTTACTGGTGAATTGCAAGTATGAATTCAGAAACTGCAGGCTTCAGCCCCTTCGTGGCTTCTCCACAAGGGAGATGGGGTTCTGAAGCTCTATTGCAACACTACCAACCCTCAGAATGCTGGTGCTTTTTTGAGCCAGTACTATGATTTCAGGGTGATTTGTGTTGATATTCTCCATTTTCTTTTGAAAACAGTATTAGTATTAAAACTTTCTTTTAAATTTGGAATTAGATTAGGCACCAAACAAGCTCATCAGAAACATTTCAGTACTGCTATACCATAGACCTGTTTGATGTCTAGGGCTTAAAAAAAAAAAATTACCAGTTAGGAGTAGGAGAGTTTGGATCACAGTTGCCTATGCAGTAGTATCCCTTAGTCTGAATTAATTGATTCTAAAAGGTGCAGGTCAAGTGCGCAAATGCACTTTATGAGCAAAGATAATGTATTTTCAGTTGGGGTGCTGGAGATACGAGCCAATTTACATCAGCATATGCTTATTAGTGGTTTTCATACTTCTGTTGAAAATTATTCTGTGATTTTGTTCCTTTCTCTTCTAGCTTGTGCATCTGAAAATGGGAGTCATGTTGGTTTTCAAGCAGCACTGGTTGTTCTCTGAGCATCCAAAACCAAAAAGTACTAATTGTATTTTAGAAGGCAAGTGAAAAGTCACTGCTAGCTCTTCCTTGTGAGTTATGTCGTGAATGGGATGGTTTGCATTGCAGAGAGTTATGATGTGTGTTTGAAGATTTTATTAAAGAAAGAAAAGCTGAAAAGAGGTTCAGTCAGCTGATGTACTGGGTTTCATGCTGCCTTTATCTTTTGGTCCCATAGCAAGAGGAAGTACTTCTAATTTAGCACTTTCTTCAGTATTTGACAAAATATAAGTCTGCTGTGACTTCCAGACTTTGCTGAGGATGGATTAGGAGTCAAGCAATAAGAAGAGCTGCCGTGCATGGTGGGAGTACTGTGGAAGAGTTTGGTGCAAACTTGACCCATATCATTACCAATCTATCAGTATTCACAAACACGAATTAAAAATGTAACAGATACATTGACAGATATCCTAGTAGGGGCTTTCCATTTTCAAAAAAGTTTTTTAATTCCTTTTGGAAATACTTCTAAGAATTGATAGTTATCATTGTCCTTTCAGCTATAATTAATTATAATAATTAGAGCTGTGGACATATATTCAAGAACAGATGTGAGTAGGACAAGCAATCTATGGCAGCAATAACTATGCAAAGGGCTGTGCTATCCTACACAGTGGAGTTTCTTCCTGTAGGCAGTTCAGTGCATGTCTATCCTCACTGGCTCAAATCCTGAAATAAACACCTCAATCTTCTTTTTGGGCAGATAAAGTGAAGCTGAGAAATGTTTTTTCTAAGATCTTTCAGATGAAAATCTAATAACAGATTGTTTCTGCTGCACTTCATTAGAGGTGCTTGCAACTGGATTGCTACTGATTGCTTTTTGAATGTGATTCTGCATTTTAAAAAGTTGCAAGAGAAAAGTTGACAGTGATAGATGTGTACCTTAATATCCCACTGTCAGATGTGAAGGAAGCTGCAGTTCATCAATGGCCTGTTAATGGCAGAAAAGCCAATGACTGTTCACAACCCAAAGGCTCTGATCCTACAGCCACTTGAGAGTTGTGTGTCCTTATTAATGTAAGCAACTGCACTGAACATCTGGGATTACATCGATAAAACAACATGAGTTTGAGTGATCCTGGAATCAGTACCTTGGAAGCTGTTCATGTAGGAAAAAGCTGTGATCAGATAATCAAAGTCAGAAATGTAAGAATAAGAAGGATATCAGTTCTTCTGACACTTCAGTTTCCCTGTGCCTTCCAGTTCACGGTAGCAAAATATGCAAGGTTAATAATGTAGAAGTAATACACTTTGTGGTGTTAATCACTAGGACTTGCTTTGTCACTTTAGTGACAGCTCATGTCTGAAGACTGTCTGAGGTCAGTGGGTTATGCCACTGAGGTCAGACTGAAACTTCACTTGTTTTCACCCATTCTGTCCTGCTTCTTTGTTTTGTGCAGGCCTGATTGGTTTTTTAAGAAATATTACTGATACATGTGACATTTCCTTACCTTTTTTAGTGTGATGACATCAGACAGTACTAGAAAATTTTGAGGCATCTTCAGCTCTTGCAATGGCAAAGGAATTCAAGGAGTGTTCAGATCTCATGGAGATACTGTGGTCATAGATCCCCTCCCTTCCTAGGTTCTTTAAGCGACCCTAAACCACTCATTTGCAACAGGTACTCCCCCTCTTGCACAAGTAAAGTTGTCCTGGTGTGCTTGTGTGTACAGCAGAAGTCCACAGTTCGCCTGAAGGTGGGCCTGTAAGGACTGCGGCAGCTGGTGTGAGAGCTCTGATGATCACACTTCCTCATCTTCATCCTCCTTTTCACCCATCAAAACCTCACCCTGCTTTTCCCCTCATTTACCCTTCAGGACCACCTTACGGATTTGGTCATCAATCAAGGCCCTGGTTCCCTGTGCTGTAGGAAAACAAGAAAGCACCCTCTTCAACAGTTAGTGCCAGTCAGCCCTAACTTTCCTTTTGAGATCAAAGTTATTCTGAGAGTTTAGCAGCACTTGGGGTGATAGGACATCAAGAAATGTGTTTTGGTTTTTTTCAGTTTGTGCCTTTCCAGATTCTTCCCTTTTGTTTTGCCTCCGATCTTCCTTTATTTTAGCTTTACCCCTTCTTCAGTCACAGTAGTTAGAAAAAACGCAAAGTATGTTTTGTAGGCAAATATTTTGAAAAGTGGAAAAAATAGGAGCAATTCATATCGCTTTCACTGAAAATAAATGTATTTTCAGACAGTAATGCTTATAATTTCATTGACTGTGCTATGCACACCTTAGAAATGGTCCTTCAACTGACTGTCTCCCAAGACATGTAGTTGCATCAAACCTCAATTCTCTAGTCCATGACTTTTTGTTCTAATTAGATGAAGGAATCCAATTGACTCTGGCCAGTGCTCTAAGTGAGAAGTGATTGTCTTCTGGGACTGGAAGTGTTTGCTTTATAAATCTAGATTGCTGTTTGCATTGCAGTGGATTTCCACCAAAGTCTTATGTAGGTAAATATCTCTGGTGTCCTACTGATTTTTGTGTTGTTTCAGTTTTCCTGTGCTACTGTGAGAATGCAAGAAGGAAAAGACTATTCTTTAGTTATTATATGCTGGTATGTTTTTTCCTGTGATAAAGAAAACCAGAGTTTTGTACTTTTTGCTATACTGCATCCACAATATTACCACTGCATCATCTAAGCTGATTCCAATACCAAACCTGAATGTATCATTTTCTGATCATGAAGTTGTTCAAACAGTGACACGCAGGCATAGTCACTCATAGTGATTGAAAAATAATATTGCAGACAGCTTAGACTCTTTGGGAAGAGACTGCAAAGGCAAAGTAACCTGCCAGCAAAGGAAAGATTGTTTCCAAAGTGCAGTAAGTAGGACTTGTTGCTGCTCTTCTCCTGTTAAGCTGCTTTCCATCAAGGCAATGTGTGATAGACCATCCTCAGCCTGCTCCAATAACAGGATATTTGAAGAAATGTGGAGGTTGGTTGGTTTGGTTTTTTTAATGAGCTTTTTTTTTTGTTCCGAAAATGGTGAAATGCAATATTTAAAAATATTTGAACATACTCTCCTACTCTTCCTAATTCCTTAATGGTTTGTGGAAAATTACTGCCTTTGTTCTCTGAGACGTTGTTTGCAAACTTGTAGTTGGAGGTGATTATTTAAAAAGCAGAATAG
Organism: Callaeas wilsoni; assembly: GCA_013398955.1. NCBI lineage: Eukaryota > Metazoa > Chordata > Aves > Passeriformes > Callaeidae > Callaeas > Callaeas wilsoni. The sequence goes on from VWPU01005811.1 coordinate 21,515, forward strand.
GCACTACAGTAGGTTTCACTTTCTGTGATCCTTGACAAAAAGTGCTTTACAGTGCCGTTTTTTATGGACGATCTCGCTTTTTACAAAAATTAAGGCACATCATGTTCAGATTTATCCAAGATACTGTCCTACATATAGTTTAAACTGTTACTTTCCCCCTCTTTTGATTTGCAGACAACGGCCGCAGTGGTGAATGTTTAACCCCCAGTCAGTGCTCTGAGTAGCATGTCACTGTCATGGCACAACTCTTGTAATGGCTCAATGTCACCTAGTGACAACAAAGCACGTGGGTCAAACAGATTGGCCTGGAAAGATTAGTTCAAATAACACTTGTCTGTCTACAGTACTTGAGAAAATATTGGAAAACAGAAGAGTCAAATAAAAAGCCCGTGTTTCATTCTTCCTTTCAACTTCCATCAGGAAATGTTGAACTCGTACTCAACAGATCAAATGTTTGTCTTAAATATGCCTTCAAATAGAGAATTAATTGAACTCAAGTAAAACATGGTGTGACCTGAGACCAAAAATTCTTACCTCTGGTTACATATAAAACACTGAGTTCATAAAGTAGTTCCAGCAGCTTTTAGCTAAGGAAGTTGTGTCCCAACAAGATGAGCGTGCATGCAGTAATGAAACTGCCATTGCTTTTATTGTTTGGGGGACAGGGGGTGGTAAGTAAAGCGTCCTATGTGAAGTTTCTGTAGAATTTAGGCAGATAGTCTAATAATGTGTATTTATGGTATATGGTATATGAAGAATTGGATCCTCCAACCATTACCAACAAGTACCGTGTGAGCACTACCAGTTTGCATTACCATCTCTGTATAGAAACTCCAGTTTCTATACAAGCCACTACTGCACTTGTATGATTCATAGCTGTTAGAAAGAAAGACTTATTAGTCACCTACTTCATTCCCCTTCCTGTATGGAATTATTCTTCATTGTGCTGTACATTTGCTACTTTTTTGTCAGTCTAATTTTAAATTATCGAAGTAATGGAGCTCCCACTGCTTCCCTCAGGAAAATGTTCCAGAGCATTAACAGATCTGCTGTTAAGAAAGATACTAATTTCCTGATATTATTTGTTCTTTTATTAACTTCATTTAATTGCTCTAACTACTGTCTTCTGTGCATTTTCCCATGTTCTCACCTTGAAACTTAAGCCTTGCACCCTGCAAACGTGTCTTGTTTATTTTGAGCTACAACACACGTATATGAACAGGTAAAACTTAACCTGTACAGGCCTGTGTTTGGTAGGAGTAAGGCAATAAAACTGCTAAAACTGGTTGATTTTAGAGCAACACGTGTTTGCGAGAGTACCAGAAGTAATTATGAACAACAGCTAAAAGCTTCTTGTGAGCTGAAAGTTGATTTCCTAGGCCACTTTGTGAAAATAATGGGCGCGCTTACCTGAATTAAGTAGACAGAGTTAAAGTAAAACCTCGTGTAGACATTGATTTTGATTTGAGTTTCCTAGTTTATCTAGGGGATTGGTAGGATACTTCAGGCAGTTGAAGAATTTCCACTTTCCCAATGGAACTTACAGTCCTATGTGAGCTTCCCCAGGCTGTTTCTGCACAAACTTTAAACCAAAGACAATGTTGGCTTGTGTTGCCTTGCAATTCTGCCCTGAAATGGATGAAGAGCAGTAGCTACTCATCACAAGCATGTGGTGGTTTAAGGTATGCTTTTCTGCTTTGCGTTCAGATGATCACTGTTCCCTGAGGTAAGACAGTGGCTTAGCTCAAGTTGTGTCAGAACTCGTCAGACACTCATTCACCTGACTACACTTTAAACCTATTTTCAGTGGGTATCATTTTAATGAAAAAAGTAATTCTTAAGTGGAAATAACTCACAACAGGTTTGTGTTGCTGGATTCTGCATTCAGGAATAAGATCTGGTTTAAACGTGCAGCTTTACAGTACCTTGCTCCAAGTACACATACTTAAGTGGCTCTACTCAACAGAATGCTGAGCAAGTCTTGTATCCACCCCTCTGCTGGGAAATTTGCCATGATGAATTTCCTTGCAAACTTTAGATCACGTGAACAGCTTTCAGATGGCTTGCATGCTTCCAGCATCCATCTCTTTTCACTCTCTCTTGGACTTGGACTGTGTTGCACTGACCTTGTACTAACTGCCAGCACCCTTTCTACTGAGTTTCTTATATAATTCCACTTCACAAAACTCCATCTTCTGCTTGGGACGAAGTTTCAGCCATGATATCTTACCCTGGATGTCAGCTGGTAGAACAGGTATAGAGAGCTTGTTCTGAAATTTTTGGAGTTTGTCTGTTTTGTTAAGGATCTGTCATTCTTTTCCAGGAAGTGACAATGTTTTATATGATAGTATTTACCTAGGAAATGCTTACAGTAGAGCTCAAGTATTTTGAAAAGGAAATGTTTTCTGAGGCTAAATGAGAGCAAGAGCATAAATAGAACTTGATTTTACAGAACATATTGTGTAGTCATGACTATGGAGAATGAAATAAATACCTACAATGCAGAGAGTAGGATGGCAAACATGCCTTTGCTCTTTGCTCAACAGTATGTCTCACTTCTTGAAATACTTGCATCTCAAATGGCCAGCTTGTGAGGCCTTTGAAGCCGGTGAGAAGACTGCAAATGACATCTCCTGTTGTTTTGGTGTATTCAGTGTTGCTGTATAAATATACAGGGAACACATGAGGGCAGCAAGACAAAAGATGGTCATACAGTTAATATAAACTGTCCATCCTAATTTCTTGTTTGCCAGGTTACTTGCAGGTAATGGAAGGGAGGCACTGCCTTCTGAGGTAGCAAGTCCTAGTGTACTTTCTTAGCTCCTTTTCAAGAGCCAGTGTGCCATTTTATTCTGTAAAATGGAGTAAAAGGAAAATCAAAACCAAATCAGTCTTCTCTCATTTGCCACAGTATTTGCTCAAATGGGCATTGCTAAGGTTACTGTGAATATATTACAAGAACTGCAGTCCAGTGTTGAGTGTTTGAACAGGTTTTTCCATAGCTTAGGTGCTCAAGCTGTCTTTAGCTAGAATATGATCTTATTGCTACTGAGTGATGAATCCGTTCCTTTTGTTAACTCAAGCTGTTTTTTAAAAGGTAATTGTTCTTTTTAAATTATAATTGAATCTTCAGACTTTATCTGAAGATAATAATTATTTATAATTACTTTATAAAGCTGACTGCAAAATGCATGAACCAGCGTTAGGATTTTTTTATGTAGTATAACGGACCATGCATAAAATTCACGTAGTAAATTAAGCACTGACATGTCTTTTGTCCCCTTTATTCTTACTGAAGTCTAGGTGAGCAGAACATATGGAAATTCCCTATATTTAGCAGTCTTAACAGAATCTGTGCTGTAAAGGTAAAAATACTGACTGGGTGTTTTGGGAGTATTTAGTCCTACCTTAATGTTGTCTCTCTCAGATCTGTAGATTTCTTGCCAGGAGATAGGTCCAGGTTGAAAATACCTGGTAGGAAGTAGCTGCTCTGCATGAAGAGCAAATATTAGTACAAAGAAAGTAAGTTTTCTCATGCAGTCTAATATATAGGTTTGTTGAGATGAAGGTCGCTTTTGGGATTGTATCAGCTGGGGCAAGAAGCAGGACCTGGTTTTGCAAATCAAAATGGAAGCCTTACTGTAAAAAGTAACATAGCAGAGAGTAGGCTGGAATACTACTCTACTCAGAGTTTACATTCAAGTTAAGTCCCACTACATACTACCACATTTGTGGTATATTGTGTCTTTTGCTATGCAGGTTTAATGATCTATAAAAAGCCTTCATATGAATTTGTCTTTGGATGTCTGCTCTAAAATGATGACTTTGCATATTTATATGATGAACTCTACATTTATGTTGACAGATGAATAATTCAGTAGCTCTGAGGAAACAGTAAGAAGTCAACAAAAGCAGCAGAAATGTCTGCAAGACTGTAGACGGCTGAGATTTCTAACCAGAAGACATAGCTGTTGTGTTCTGATGTCTTGTCTTGATCCTCAGATTCTGTGGTGAAGTCAGGTAATAAAAATTTGTGACTTCAGAGCAGTAAGAAATTAAGATACAGGACAATGACATCATTGGAGGTATGAGGGAAAGGGTCAAATTGAGAAGAGCATTTGTGAAGACATGTTTATCTACACTCTAAAATACAAAATGGTTGAGGAAAAAATTGTTTATAAAGTAATTTTCTCTCTTAGTTTGCCCCCGGAAAATTTCTTCTTGAGATATTGTAGAACAGCTCAGTGGAGCAATAAAAGCAATAACCAACCTGGGTGTGTAGAGAAAAACAAATCTTCTTTACAAAGAAATTATTTCCGTCACATACTAACAGTGTCATATTTTTGGATAGAAAAACCAATTTCATTACCTACTCACTTCCTTTCTCTAAATTTCTATGAATTTGAAAACTGTTCTGAACTCTTACTAGGAAGTTGACATGCAAGTTCTTGAGAGTTGTGTGGCAATGTGTAGACTACAGATGCAGAGTTTGGGAAGCCATTTTAGTTTGATCATTTGGTTATTTTATGTGCAAACAACCTTTATAGTTAAGTGGATGCTGGTACTTCTGTCATGTCATAAATGCAGTGACCCTTAACAAACGAGGTTAATGGCTTTCGTGTCCTAATTCTGTTTGTCCAACAGAGATGTAAAACAGAGCACTAAGGGGTTGAATTTGTAGTGTTCTTTGGCTTCTTCATAATATTTTTTTAATAAGTGGCAGCTGAGAAGGTTTTAGGATATAGGATACAAATAAATCTCTAATTGCCATCTTCATTATCTTTTAAGTGAAAAATACTTGTGTTCTAGTGAAAAGGACCTTTTTTAATAATATAAAAAGTATTTTCAGAATAATTTAAGGGTAAGTAAATACTTACTACTGATGCAGAATTGTAGTAAGCCACAGCAGAATTTTATTAAGAAATAACTTTGTATTTGATGATTATGTTATAAACTTAAACAGCAATAATGGACTTTCAAAATATGGGTCTGTGACTCTCATCACATTATGGTAAAGGCTATTATATAAGAAGATGTGGAGTGGGCTAAAGGGAATGCTCCTGGGACCTGGCAATTAACACATTCCGAGCACACAGCTTTCACAACAGTGCTTACTCTGCATGTGGCAGAAGCATTAGGAAAACTTGATTGTTTCACAGGGCTTTTTTCTAGTAACAAAACTCACAGTTACAGAAGTTTAATTTATGTACGTATTTAAAGGAAAAACTCTAGGCATTTGTGCCTAAAACTATAGGAAGTACGTTAAATGATTTTCCTACCTATTGAATGAAATTTTCAGAGGGGATCACCACTCCTTCATGACAAAATTGTGTGCGGAGTACTACTTGAGCAGATCACTGACTAAGGGCTAGAAGAGATTTCACACCTTGGGTTGGTTCTTTCACTGCTGTTTTCATAGCTGGAGTCACGTTGGGAATGCTGTGCTCAGGACCTGTGGACTGCTGGGTCCCATAATCCAGCCCCTAGCCTGCTCCCAAATCTTCCTCTATGACAGTCTCTTTGCAGAGGGCAAACGTCTCCTCCAAATGCTGTTTGAAAGGCTGCAGAGAATTATCTCTGGGTAGCTCCTCTGTCCTTGATACACCTTCACACATTTGTTGTCTTCTGTGAAGCCAAGGGCTTTTGTGCTGGAGTTGTGAACCCAAGGGGTGAATCTCAGTTCGCCCATAAATCCAGTAATATTGATGGAAATGGCACACATACATGCTTTGTAGGACTTACTGAGTGTTCTGCAGAGAAAATCCTTAAATACCACAGGCTAAATATATCCTTAAGTGTAAAGTGTTAAATTTAAATAAGCCAAAACACCAAATTCTTCTACAGGTTGTTTGTATCCATTATTTTAGTCCCAGTAACCTTCATCTTAGATCTGACAGCAGCTTAAGATATGCAGATAAGTAATTTTTGTGCATTTTGGAGATCCAACAGTAAGCAGAGTGATGTGTGTCTTAGAGACCAACCAGAGAGCTTTGTTAGCTGAGTATTACTTGCATAACACAGACGTCTTTAGTCTATTGGGTTTTTAAAGCTCAGATTATTGTTTACAGTTTTCCATGGACCTGATTCATGCCCAATGGTTTTGAAAAAATGTAGTTTTGTCAAATGAATGTCAGCAGTACAAGCCATGTCCTGCTATTTTTGTTAGCCCTTCAGTGTTCTGAGGTGCAGACTTGGACTCTCTTGTAGGATAGGAAAGGAATGGGCAAACTGTGGGTATTGGTACCACTGTTTGCCCCTGGGAAAGTAAAAATTAAAAAATAGCAACCTGTATTAGGTTTACAGTAAAGCTCCTATAAACTGAGACGCTTTCTTAACAAAATGGACTCCCACGATGCTTGGCTGGCAGATCTCTCTAGGAGAGCATCACTGTGGAAAAGGGCTGCCAGCAAGATGGAACAGGAAGGCAGGTCATCAGCTCCTCCAACCAAGTGGCCTGAGGACCGAGAGTACAGGCATGGGTTTTGGCACTTACCCCACAGTGACTTCCCTCTCAACAAACCTTTTCTCAGGGCAAAATCTGGTAGAAGGATTCCAAGCAGAGCTGCAACCTCCGTCCCGTTACAGGATTTGCTATAGGAGGGAAGGAGCAAGCCTGCAGCCATTATAGTTCTGTTTTACTGCCCTGTTAAATGTGATGCCATACTGCTATTTTTAATTTAATTCTTTTGTGAGAGTGGAGGTGATAAAACAAATTGTTTCTATGCTTCATTCACAAACGTAATGGGAGAACAGTGCAAGGGAGCTGCAAACTGTAATCTGCATGAGGAACAGCAGCAAGAATTTCCAAATGCACATGCTTGGAGTATGCTGGAAAGCTGTCATTTGCTAATGAATCCACTTTTCATCCCCATTTCTGGTTGTATCCAAGTATAAGTTTTACAACAGTACCTTGCATCCTGAACCCTTTCAGGTTCATTTGTGCTGCCCTGCAGTTTTCATTGTAAGCCAAAGAACACCTGACTATAAGGTGTGTTTATACATGACCTTGTAAAAGGCTTTTTGCAGTTTCAGCAGAGACAGGAGAGACCACAAGTGAGAGCAAAGATCCTTATCAGGGACTAGAAAAAGAGACCAGGGGTTGGGCAAATTGTGCCCACAGCCATCCAGATAGAAAGCTAAAGGATTAGAGCCCCACAAGGAGAGAGCCAAAGAGCTCGAGTTGCAGGGCCACAGGGAATGATGAACAGTGTGAGAGAGATTTAATAAACCAAGCAGAGGATTGATGGATTTTATTTCCCTCCAGATTTTTGCATTGAGAGTAGAAGGCTGCCTGGGTAATGTGAGACTGCTCCAAGAAAAGGAGGATGGAAACTGCAAAAAGACATAAAGGGTAGACTATTGATGAACCTCCTGGTAGGTAGGCAGTGAAAGGAATTACATATGCTTGCTGTGGATGCCTGATACTCCAGATTGTGTGCAAGTAGTATCAGTGAGCCATGTGGGTGCATCCCCTTTGGTGCTTCCTTTGTCACACCACTGCTGTTCAAAAGGGGAAACTTTTGAGGCAAGAGATGGGTGATCTCTTAATGTAAATACACCTTTCTACATATTATATTGATGTTTGTTCAGGTAGCTGCTTCATAATTAGTTCTTCCAGCTCTTGGTTTCCATATGTTTAAGAGAATGACAGTATATTCTCAGATTTCCTTCTATTTATACTAATTAAATGCTAGTAAACCTGTCTACCTGAAGAGCAAATGATAAATTCTTTTTTCCTCAGTTCTATGTTGGAGTTCTCTATATTCCTAACTATTAAAGCGCCTTTATTTTTTATGTTCGTCTATCTTACAAACAGTTATGTAAGTTTATAGTCCTGCATAATTTAGCTGTGCACTTCTTGCATTGAACTCAAAGAGAGGAAATCATGACAAATTATGTAGGAGGAGGATTTCCAGTTATTCAAGGCCTGAAGTGATGAAATTATATGGAGATTTATATTTTTATTAAGCAAAATCATGGTGTCTCCAGAACATCTCCATTGCATATGAACTGGAGAAAAATCATTATCAAGGTCATGTGCCTGAATTTCTTTTAAAAAAATGATTATACACGGTTGGAAAATAACATTTAGCATTATAGCTCTTATGAAGGAAAAACCTCTACTAGCAAGGTAATTCCTGGCAATGTGGAAGATCCCCAAAGTAGATTCTATGTAGTCCACTGCCACTGTAGAGAAAAAAGAAAGATGTTTTTCAAGTAAAGATGAATGCCTGGGACATTATCCTTAACAATTTGGAGCAAGATAATTCGTAGTTCTGTGGGATGGTCATTACCTGTAAATGTGCTTAGTGGCTGCAGGCTGGGCCCTGTCCTTGCTGCACCACCCCTGCTCACCAGCTGACTTGTTTCATGATTCTGAAGGCAGAAGGTGTATCAGTTCACAGATGACCATCCAGGTTTTGCAGTCAGCAAGTGGTGTATGCCGAACTATTTGTCTTCCATTTTACAGTGTCCTACCATTCCAACTGAGCAGGCAGAGGACTCCTTCCAGGGCTGCAGGTAAAGAGCTTGTGTTGTGGACAGTGGTCTATCTATCACCTACCTCGTGCAACTGCAAATAGAGTTGCTTTTTCTGCAAGTATGTGGATTAATTCAGAGGGGGCTCCTATGTGGTCTGCCATGCCACAGAAAGAGATAGAGCTAGCAAAGAAAGGAGCCATCAGGCACTGAGATAACAGAGGATTATGTGCCCACCTACCTTGTGCCACCGAGGCTTCCAGCTGGCTCTGGCAGAGAAAGAGGAGTTTTGTGCTTAGCAACATGTCTGAAGGTGGAACACGGAGCACGTTTTGTAGGTCTGGCTGTAAAGAAGAACTTAAGCGGTTTTATCTGCTCAGTTATGTCTCTGAAGCAATGATGTGGTCATGGAAAATTGGCAGAGGGGACTGTCATGCCATGTACCATATGTCGTCATTGTCCTTCGTGCTAAGGAGTTGTCAGGCTCTTGGAAGAGAGTTACATGTTATCCTACAAAGTTATGTGGATGGTGCTGTAGAAATTAAATATTTTTAACATACTATAGCCAGGAAGGGGTTGGCATCATCACCTGTTAAGTTCCATTACCCCACAATGCAAGGCAAGATGTCCCTACGTGGCTTTGAGAGAGAAGCATGGTGTTGATTCTGCCTTGGATAGGCAAAAGCCCAAAAGTACAAATCAGAAATGTGAGTAAATGTCTTTAAATACAGGGTGCATTCTAATACCCCATTACATTCACATTTGCCTCCTTCATGCCTTTGTAGTCTTATTTCAGTCTCTTGCAGTAGCTCAGTTGCATTCCCAGAGGCCTGAAGTGAAAAAATCCAAACATGCTCTATTTAGACTTCTACCCCATGGCCAGCACGCACGATATGGCATTTCAGAGACTGAGGGAAGTGAGCCACATTTGCTCGTGGAAAAAAGAAAGAACTGCAGCAATACAGTGACGTAAGGTTTACCCTGCAGGTTCACCTCGGGTTACAACCGGATCTAATTCAGCATGCTGTTGTCAGTACAGCTTAGTTCAGCTAAACCAAGAAAATACAGTTCAATTCTGCATACAGCTAACTCCCACATAAAGCATCAAAACATTTCCAATCTAATTTTTTATTACAGGCTTTTTTTTTCCCCCTTTCATTTGAAGAGCTGTTGGGCCTGAATAACATCGGTTTATTTATCTGTTTGGTACCAAATGAAAGTAATTTTATGAATTTGATTAAAGGACCATTTCAAGGTAGACGGGAAAATCACACATTTAAAGAAGATGTTCCTACACATCAGATGCTAATGAGGTCACTGAAGAGAACCTTGTTGTTTGGGGCCTTTGCTCGTCCCCAGAGTGCCTTTTCTCACTGGGAAAAGGTCCTGCCATGCAGTCTTAAGCTAGAGCATGTTTTGAAATAGCTCTTTCAGCTAGTGAAGTGCTAAACTGCTTCTTTGTTTTCATCTTAGTAGACTGAGAAAAAAATGGCATAAATTTCACAGCAGCGAGATTTTTTTATATCTGAAATAACTTTACAGTTTGACTGTTGTATATGTGTGTTGTTGCAAGTTTAATCAGCCAGAATACTCTGCAACTCCTAGAACTGCAAGTGTGCCTGGTGCAGTGGCAGACCCGAAGTCAAGTTTGTGTTGAACACATCAAGCAGCTCAAAGAAGTGAAATAGTGTATCTTGACCCAGATCTAGACCAGAGTGGCTTTATACACCAAACCCAGTAGAGCTGATGTATGCTTGTTGCCTTCATCTTCAAGTGCTTCTAGCTAATGGCAGTCAGAGCAAAAAATGGTTTAGAACACAAAGCCTTATGGTACACTTACAGTACTGTAATCTTTTTCCTTATACAAGCGTTTTAGACAGAAATCTCTTGACTGAACTTCACTGTTAACCAAACATTGGTGTGTTGGATCTGCTCCAGTACATTGTTCCTGACAGTGCTCAGGAACTGGCCAGCTGACAGTTACGGAATAATGTGACAAGAGGGGGATTTTCTTCATCCTTGGGGATTCCCCTTAAGGGTGATGCCTTAATCCCTGACACGTAATCATTGTTTGTGTCAGGAAGTATAAATGTTTGTCTTCTGTCGCTTAAAAAAAGCAAGGTTCATTAAGGATTATAATCTTTCTTTTTAAAACAGATGAGTTTCTAATGAGAACATGCAGGTATTCATTAACAATTTAATGAATTTTTTTTTTTATAGTCCTTTCTGGTCCCAACTATATTATGCTGGAGACAGCTCCACAAGGTAAACTTATATTTTAAGTTCCAAAAGGTAGAACAGAATTTTCCTTAATCTCTTTTAAATTTGCTTGTCAGTTTTAAACCCTCTGTTTAACTTGCCTTTCATATCTCTTAATTATTTTGTCTTCTGGCTTCAATGTATTCTTTTTCTTTCATTTTGAGTAAACAAGAATGCTTATTTTCCCTTATTTTTAGTATTTACAATTTTTTATACAGCTATCTTGCATTGCTCTCTCATTTGACTCTTTTCCAAACAGAAATCAGTCTGTCTTCACACAACTGATTTTCTGAGGCCCAGAGTGATTTATGTTCTTGGGGTCTGAACCCTTTCTGTGCCTGCTCTTTTTGCAGTGCTGGCTGCCTGTAAGCATTCCTCATGCCAGATTTACAGCCTTTTTTTTTTTTTTTAATTTTTTTTATTTGCTTAGGTAGAGAGAGTTCCCCCCCTACAACCCCCCTTGAATTTCGAGCGATTTGCTTGACATTGCCAGTGTCATCAGAAGTGGTATGAGCCGAGTTCAAACAGGTGGTACCGTCGGGCTGCTGTCACAGGGGATGAGATCATACATTCATTCTGTCTCTGTGATGGATTTGTCTAACTCTCTCCAACTCGAGCTGACTTTGATCCCATATAATGAAAAGCCTTAAAATAGAAAGTGGAAGGGAACAGAGAGGAGCTTTAATTATTTACTGGCTGGGTCGAATCCATACCTTTTGTAAAGAGACTTCTTTTGTTGTTTTTTGGTCTATTCAGTTTTCATTAAGCCAAATTTAAATCTTTATGCTCAGCATTGGTTCAGATTCGGAGGCTGATTAAAGAGGCTTTTGAAGGAAGGTGCATTTTTCTTTCAACTCAGTTATTTTTCTCATTCACTAAATGGAATAAAAATGTTACTTGAATGATTTTCAATATTTAGTCACAGTAGCGCTAGGTCAAAGGTACTCAAAGTTTTAGTTGCTCTGAGCCCCTAGAAACATGGCACCCACCTTAAAACCACTAAAGGCTATGCAGACAAAGCAGATGAGAAGTGGGAGGAGGAAGTAAATGTGTGAATTCCTAAACAGACAAAACAAACCTGTGGCATAGCTGAGACCTGGTCAGGTCTCTACCGCTGCTAGCATGGTCTTTAGCAACAAGCCCTGCCACACTGACCTCTCGGGTAATGCCTGAGCAGCATGGGCACGGTGTGGTGGTCTGCCTGCATTTCAGAGTGGTATTCCCAGTTAGAAATGTGGGCCCTGCCACCCTGGGCATTTTGCTAGTTTATATGTCTTTGCCCTTCTCTGGAAACAGCAGAGATACCATCTCCCTCACTGAGCAGGAGGAGCTAATGCAGGGGCATGAGTACAGCTCCTTTGTGAGCACCTTGCCCTGGCAGGTTGTGCAGGGAGAGGCTGGGTGCCATCCCAAACCCATCTCCTTCTCTGGAGGCTGGATGGTGCCTCCTGAGGGCGAGGGCAGAGGAGAAGCTTTCGGCGCGCCCCTTCCTTGCATCATTACACTCGGAACTAGCAACAGCCTTGCAGTTACCTCTGTAGTCTTAAGCAAAAAGCTTGCTTGATTTATTTTGGAAGCCACTGTCTTCGTGGTGTGCATGTCTGTAAAATCTGCATGCTTGAGTTAAGGCTCAAGGAACCCCGGTGCCTATCAATATCACTGCATCCACAGCTCCCTCACAAGAATAGACAGTAATGTGAAAGATAGTGATGGTTCAGAGAAATGTCCTTGCTTTATCCTCACTCTCTCGGTGCCTGTGGATACGTTAGCAGACTACTGTACGTAGGGGAAAACATGCCTTTAATAGTTCTGTCTCAGCTGCTGTTAATTTGATTTCCCTCAGGTAGTCAGTGTTGTCACAAAGTCCTGGAGCAAGACTTTTTGTAGCAAGAAGTACAAATAATTTACACTGGAACGTCTGAAGCTCTTGGATAAAGTGTGTGCGTCTCTGAACAGAGCAAAAAAAAACCTGTAATTTCTTTTATTTGGGGATAACTATGATGAATTCAGTGAGATGGAAGGAGGTGCTATAAAAAGCAGCAGCTTTGTGGCATCTGACAGTGAGTAGGTTATGACCAGACCTGTGCTTGATCTCTGTGCCTCACACTTTGTATATTTGTGGCTGTTCATCATGAAACTTAACAGGACAATGTCAAAATAATATGCAATTATTACTGGCTTACTACAGATAAGTATTTTTCAATATCTCAGTTTTCCCTTGGAAGTTGTTTAGTTTATATTTTCAGCTCCAGTCCAGCTTCTTCTTACCATATAACTTAGGCAAGTTGGAATTAGGTACATTGTGTCAGTGCTGAGGTCAGACTGTATTTGTTTGCATTTATGAAAATCTGGAGTGCTGCCTTTCAAAAGAATGGGCTTCATTCTGCCCCAAATTGCCATGTCCCGTTCTTAGGCTGGAGTCATTCATTTAAGGGTGGAATTTTTCAGCAGGACTCACTACTGCTGCAGCATTCTGATACTACTGTAGTATTGCATGGCTTGTATAGCTTCACAAAAACTAAAATTAAGGAATTCAGAGCAGAATTAGGTCATGAATTTGACCAAGTACATTTGAAAATGCCATGCTAATTATTCACGACTTTAAAATTACTGAATGGATTTCTTCCAAATTTGCTCTATTTCATAGATTCCATTGACATTTAAATATAATTCGTTTTATCACCGTGCCATATCATAAAGTCTGATTTCCCGTATTTTCATTAACTGGTAGATGTTCTGTAATATAGGAGGAAATAATACTTGAGGCATGGAGAAAAAAAGTGAATGCGGTCTCTCTGTTAATATTGCCTTTCTGGATCTCACTGACTAATTTTTTTAGTCTAATACTGCTGTTGGGAAGGGCTTTTTTGTTTTATTTCCGGTACAAGTTGTGTGAAGTTCCTGAGATTCTCCAGAAGGTTTAAGATGAGTGTATGGCTGAATTTTCAATGACCTAACCTTGAATTCCAGCCTTTCATCTCTTCTTTTATTATGGAAAGTGTCCACTTTTCCTGAAGGTGCTGATTCTTCTCATCATTCCTCCCTATTCTGATGAGTGTGCACCTTCTCAGAGAAAAAGTGCTTGAGAGACATTTCTTCCTTTGAAATGGTTTCCACTCTAGCTTGGATTTCCATAAATTAGTGCTAAGAGGAAATTGTGGAGTTACTGAAATATTGCTATGAAGATTGCAGAAAGCACATTGTAATGTTTGAATGTCTGAGAACATGTATTTTCCTTGGGGCACAAGTTTTCCCTGTGTTCAAATAAATGCTTTCATGGCAGCTGCTAATGCCTTCCATAGGTGGTATCCAGTTCTGCCAAATTCTCAGCCCTCAGAAATAAGGGTACAGGGTGGGATTATTGACTGCAGTTGTGTTCAGGTGGTTTTTGGTTGGAAAAAAACATTCTCTAGAACAACCAGATTGTTAATTACCACATGATTAATTGATTTCATTACCATAAGCCGCTTTTCCCCTTTCCTTTCTGTTATGTTTTATTTCCCCTGTGCTCTCTGTTGTTTATATGAGGCGTGGCACATATAAATCACATACATGTGATGTGACTCAGGGTGGGGTGTTTTCCCCCTTTGCTGGAGGACGTTGCTACCTGCATTCCCTAACGTGGGACTTGGCTGCTGCCCTGCCAGGGCGTTCCTGGGCCTTTCTCTGGGCTGATCCGGACACCCCTCCATGTCCTAAGATGAGATCATGATCTAAATACGTGTCGCAAAGCGAGATGATGGTGCCAAGGAGAGGCTTTACTCCCCTGCACCGTTCTGGAAGCACAAGTGAAACCCCATCAGGTCCCGAGCCAAAGAGATTTGCTTTGTTGGACACACAAAGGTCCGTGCCGTGCCATCTCCTGAGTGCGGTGGTGCTTTCTGCCTCATCATCAGCGACTTCATCTCTTCCCCAAGCCCGTGCTACCTGCAGACCGCTCTCAAAGCCGCCATCCCTTACCCCAGCTTTTCGCGCTGACATTTGGGATTTCTCCACAGGATGGGTACAGCAGAGGGAGCAGTAGGACAAGTTCTCCCAGGCTGTCTCACCCTGCGTGCTGCCGCCCCAGCGCAGACCCTCGGGCTGCTCAGCCGTCCTGTCCCGTCCCTGTGCCCGCAGCAGCGCCGGGACCGCCGAGCCGAGGGAGCCGTGCTGCCCTGGGGCCGCAGGGAGAGGAGAGGGCTGTGCGGCAGGGNAAGGGAGCCGTGCTGCCCTGGAGAGGAGAGGGCTGTGCAGCAGGGACACCTCCCGCAGCCCTGCCGGGCACCGTGCTGCCCTGGAGCCGCAGGGAGAGGAGAGGGCTGCGCGGCGGGGACACCTCCCGCAGCCCTGCCGGGCACCGTGCTGCCCTGGAGCCGCAGGGAGAGGAGAGGGCTGCGCGGCGGGGACACCTCCCGCAGCCCTGCCGGGCACCGTGCTGCCCTGGAGCCGCAGGGAGAGGAGAGGGCTGCGCGGCGGGGACACCTCCCGCAGCCCTGCCGGGCACCGTGCTGCCCTGGAGCCGCAGGGAGAGGAGAGGGCTGCGCGGCGGGGACACCTCCCGCAGCCCTGCCGGGCACCGTGCTGCCCTGGAGCCGCAGGGAGAGGAGAGGGCTGCGCGGCGGGGACACCTCCCGCAGCCCTGCAGGGCACCCATGCTTTTCAGAGCAAGTCAGGCGCTGCTGGCTTTTACATAACTGATCTGATGGGATTCGCCTTGTTGGCCTATATATTAATGCTCCAGCTCTCATTAGCAGTTTCGGAGACTTCCAGGCCTCCTTCTGTGTTCTTGCTGTGTATTTTTTTCTTTGTGGAGGAAAAAAAAAAGTAATTTCCTTTCTTTTCCAAGTTTTTCATCTGGAGGGTGAAATAAAACTAGTTTTATTTGAGAGCAGGAGAGTTTTTTAATGTTATGTGGGATGAATGAAAGGGGATTGGATACCTTTGGCTCAGCTGAACAGAGAATCTGTTTCATAGACTATCCTCTTCCACTTCTGAAAAAAGTGCATGTGTCACTCCAGCCACAGTCGTGTCTGCCTGCATGCACACTTCAGGCAATGGCTGAATTTCCACAAAAAAGCTTGTGGTTGTCTTTCCAGGCAAATATAAAGAGATAATGTTTGTGGCATTTTTGTAAAATAACTTGCTGGAAACCGTTTTCAGTGCAGAATTTAGCACTGCAATGAAACCAAGGTGGTGGAGTGAGACAGGATAACAGAGCCATTTCCATAACAAAAATATCAATATATAATAATTTCAGGAATAAGGACTTTGTTTTCAGGTAAACATTGTGACAAGACAAGTTTTGGTGTTGTGATGTTTACTTTCACAAACATTTCACTTTTCGTCTTCAAGAACAGGCTGCAATGAGGTCTCTTAATTAGCACTGTTCGCTACCTTTTGTGTACTTGGTTAGACCAGACATAAAGCCTTTAAAGCAGCAGAGGGTTCTTATCACTGAGAAGACAAAGAGCATCTCCTGCTGGAGCAAAGACTGTGTCATGAATCTTTGTAGCTGGCATGTGGGCTGTTTGTTTATTTTATTTTCAAAGTTTGGCTTTTTAAGGGAACACAGTCATGCTATGTTTGTCTCACATTCCTGGCCACAGACAGTAGTTCTGAACTCACTAGATACCTTCTGCTAAATTAAACACCTAGGAAGAAACCTCAGCTATACTGATTCTCCTTGACTCTCCTAAAGTGGAATCCGAGATACCAACCCAAAAAAGAACAGGTCATGCAACACTGCCCTCCTAAAGCAGCTCCCATGTGTGCTGGTTGCTCAGTCTGAGCACACACAGCTCTGAATCAAGCTGCACAACCTGCTTTTCCCACAGGTACGGAGAAATACAAAAGGGGGAGTGGAAGGGAGTGGGAATACTGATAACTGAGGGCAGTATCTAGAAGAAGAACAATCATGGAGGCCTGGGGAAACTAAAAGGATAATTGTGAAGGTGGCAGTGCAGGTTGGCTGCATGAAGCTGGAAACGGAGGTGGGCAGCACTCCTGTCCTGAGGGGCAGGCGTGGTCATAAGAGCTTACAGGAAACAGGGATTACTGTTGTTGGACGCAATAAATAGCAGAGGATCATAAATCCTGAGGAAGACAATCTTCTTTAGGTGCACTGCTCACAAAGCGACTTAAATGAACTATAGCTGTCACTTCAAACCTTGAAAGGTCAGCATTTTCAGGTAGAGGACCAATAATAGATGATATAAGAAAGTCTGAAAGCGGCCTTTTTATTTATCCAGGAGCACTATCAGTTCCAGAAGGACTTTTCCCAGCCTCAGCACTTCAGAGGCTTAGGTTTACCTGTTGGGTTTTTTTTTTCCTTTTTAGAAAAATATTTTTCAGTCTGGTAAAATTACCCATTTACCTACAAAACTTCATTTTTAAAAGTTGCTGTTCATTTTATTATATCTCAGATCCTAATTTTGTGGATCAATTTGGGCACCTAACAAAAAGAGTAGTCTTCTTCCTGTATTTAGTGTTAAGATAAATGGAAGCAGAATTGTTCTCATTCTCTCCTTAGGTATTTTTCAAGTGAGCTTGAAAATGCATCTGGTAAAGACAAGGGCACAGAGATTTTCATAAGTTGCTTAAGTCTTCATAATTAATGTTTAGACTTTGTTCTTGTGTACAAAAAAAAGGCCAAAGTCTTTATATATATATGGCTTCTGTACATGTGACATGCTTATATATGATGATAAATACTGGTTTAAGCCATGAGTTTGTCCCAAAAACTCTTACCAAAAGTATAAATACAAGACATAGCAAAAGGAAAGACATATTCAAAAGTAAATAATAGATTTTTTTTTCCTTTATTCAGTAAAATAGAATGACTGAAAATATGATTTGTTCCTGAAGCTTCAGTTTGTGACCATGGATGATCTCCCTTCTTTCTTTATGGCTTGAATCACAGAAACATAGAAATCAAGAACAGAAAAGCAAGCACAGAAAATCCTATGTTGCTGCAGAACTGGTCACAGAGTATGTACTAAATGCATTCCCCATTTACTTTATTAATATTTACCAGGAATTCAAACAATTTGCATGTGTTTTCAAAGAGAAGAGCTAACCCATCTGAACATTTTCAGTGGCTGAGCTTCCTGCTATTACCCAGTGAGCCTCATGGAAATGGTAGGAGTGTTGTGCCCAGAGCAGTCAGACTCCACAATGGGAGACCAGGGCAGTGTTTTGCCCTGCGTGAGCCCATGTCTGTCCCCTGGGCTTGCTTCCAGGACAGATGTATCCTGCTGTGTTGGAGGCCGTGTATTGGGGGGCAGAAAGGGGGTGGGTGCTTGGGGGCTGCCACCAAGAGCCCTCTGTCCCCACCTGCTGCAATAGCTGTCCCCCATCTCTTTAAGGAAAAAAAAAGTGGTAGGCAGGAGAGAAGCAGCGCATGGATCAACACCTGGCCAAATCCCACCTGTTGGACCGTTTTGGAGAGGGCTGTTGGTGTAAGCACATAGCTGAGTAGGCTTGGCTGGGGCGGTGAGGTTGAGTAATACTGAATAAAGAGTGCTGAATCCATTGTGACGGGCAGGAACTGCGTGCCTGTCAGTGCAATTACGGTCCCTACTCCAAAGCTCTTACTCTTGAACAAACCTGTGCTGAAATATCTGCAGAGGTTAACAAGATCGTTCCAAAGAGGAAGAAATACTCTTGAGTAAGACCTAGAAGGATTGAGCCCGTAGGGTAGAAGATGTTGCTTGTCCCAGTAAGCCCAAATCTTAAGACTGCCAAGACTAATGAATTGAAGACACTGACAGACAAGGGAAGACAAAGAAGAAATTCTGTGCACATTAAAAATAACTAAACATGAAGGGACAGATCATGCCTCTTAGGCACTTGGCTAAATTGGGAATGGGTAGGAAGTCACATGGCTCCAAACATGTTACCTCTTTACACTTGTCACTGGTACCAAATTACTCTCCCCTCTCTGCCGCTCCCTTTTCTGCTCCCATGCCAGCTCCAACTCGAGCTCCCACTCCTCCACAAGAACTTACTATTAATATGTTTGCCTGTATCTCAAATCTAATGCCACAGAAGTCCCTGATCTGTTACACTTGATGGTGGTTATAAGCAATAAGCCCTGCTTAGAGAGTAGTAGTCCCTCTCACAGCAGTGGTAAATCTCGCAGCTGAACGCTTTGTGTTGCACATTAGACACTGGTATTACTGCACAGCTCTTCATCTGAGGAAACCGGACACTTGTCTTCTCCTTTGGCTTATGTGATACAGTTTTTGGACATGTGACCTCTGACTGTCTCATTCATGAGATTGGGATCATGCTGTTCATGTTGACATCCAAGGTTTCTCAGTAACTTCAGCATCGTTTTCCAAAGCTCCTCCCCACCCCGTCCCCGTCCGTATACTCTTAGGTTTTTAAATACCCTCTTAGGAGGCATGGGAAGTAAACAGTGGCCTTTTAGAGGATTCACAGCCAAATCTCTTTTCCCCTCTGTATCTACTAAGGGAAACACACAAGCTTAGATAAAAGCGTGGATGTGCTGCTGTGGATTTCCCTGCCACTGTTTTCCCTAACATTTAAGCACTCTCTAGAGGTAGGCTGAAGTCCTATAAACAGCTCAGTCCTAATCCTTCCTGTTCATTACTTCAGTTCTGAATCATCACATTTGTCCATCGCACCTTCTTCCACGGGGTGCTTCTTTCTTCCTTCCTTGTTGCCCTAATTAGAAAGGAGCCCTCAGCCACAAAGGCACAAAGACTTTCCTTTGTTCTTTTGTCTCTCTGAGCATCTTAAGCACTGTGCTTTTTAAAACCTACTGTTAACAGTTGGTCTCTGCTTCTAGTGATTATCTGCCCTTCAAGGCTGACATCTTTACAAACAATTGGGAAAAATAATTACTCGATGTACGTACTGCATTATATGAAGTTGCACCATTTGAACGGGAATTCTCTGGCTCTGATTTTCTGTGCTCTGAGGGATTTATAAGCCAGCCGTGTTAGAGGTGGCTCTGTCAGAAAGCAGTGCCAGACAAGGCAGCTTTCCTGCAGTTCGCTGCAGCTCCTCAACCCGAATAATAGACACCTGCCCTGAACTGTTGTATCAGGAATCCTGAGAAAAAGCAGTGAAGTGACGTCTTTCTCGTCTGGCAGGAAGTCCATGGCATGTTTTGCTGGAGTTTTTTAACGCTCTCTGGAAGGCAGGTATTGAACATACTGGGGTCTGGCTTTGCTAATAGTTACAAATGTTAGTGATTCAAAATAAATCTTTCAACTTTTCAGGAGCTGTCAGCTGATTTGGTATTTAATGTTTCTTTGTTGCTGGCCCACAAACCTGAGCTCAATCCAGGTTAAGAAGAGCTCTTGCTTTTCAGTCTGTGCAGACTGACCATGAAAATGACTGTGGCGTCACTGTTTTTCATCAGATTATATGTTAAACACATGTATTTTTATGTATGTTATCAAGCAGGCAGGAGATGTGGAGACTGTCTTAACATGTACTGCGATACAGCCCTTCGGCTGGCTTTTTTACTCTCCCTTGAGGCCTTCCCAAGTTTGACCAGTTTCCTTCACTAGCCTGAAGTAAATGCTTGATCACTTATACTACTACATCAGTCCAGCCTCTCAACACTGGCATTCTGAAAAGTGTAATGCCCCATGAAATGGGGCATTGGCAAGGCATTTTCAAACTGTGTTTCCAGCCAGGGGATTCTGGGCACAGCTTGGCCTTGCCCCATGTACCCCAGCCTGTGCTCGCTGCTTGCTTGGCTGCATCCCTACAACCCTCTCTTGGCAGCATCTTAGAGAGAGGCTGAAGACTCTAAGAAACAAGACATCTACCAGGTTATTCTGTTTGAATTGGTGTGACTGGCAATTGGTATTTTCCTGTTGCAACTGAAAGTCTTCGATACTTCATACATTTTACATAAAGTCTTGTGGCTTGTTCCATTCCCACCCATGTCTGAGATAAGGCAGACTCGATGGCAAGCAGTATTCAACGGAACATGCGTTGGAGCATTAAAATCTGCTGCTTCAAAAGAGTCAGGGGTTTGTATCAACACTAGGGACTCCAGGAACCTCTGGTAGGGATACTGACTTTCTGAGTTACATGGAAGGATCTTTTTCCCCACTTCAGTCACCTAGAAGGCTGCCATTAATCTGTAGTCTAGTTGCTTCAGAGTGTAAACAACACTGCAGTGCATTGTTACTGTAAGGACTGACTTAAGAGTGGAAGTTTAGAAGCTTTGGGTTCAAGATCTGGTACAAAATTTTTTTTATATTATCTATTTTATTCTGGGTTGGTTATGGGGGGCTTATTTTTGTTTGTTTGTTTTGTTTGTTGTGGGTTTGTTTGTTTGTTTGTTTGTTTGTTTGTTTGTTTAAATGCCCTTCCTCCGTAAAGCTCCCTGCGCAGTCAGAAGTGCCGTAAGCTTCCAGATAGGAGTCTCTGCCGAGCCTTCGTCCCGCAGCGGGTGAACGGCTGCCTTGCCCCGGCCCTCCAGCTCCTTGTGCCCGGCTCCCCTGCGGAAGACGCGTCCCGGGGGTGCCGCTATGGACCGCGGGTCAGTCGCTGGCGCTGGGGCTCAGGGACCCTGCCTGAGTGGGCACAAGCAGTGATTTCAGGGAGCTGGCCCGGTTTCCGAAGGCTCCGTGCGGCGCTGCTCGCAGGGCCGCTGGCCCCGGTGCCCGGCAGCGCGGAGGGCGGGCCGGCGGCTCCCCCAGACGTGGGCGGGCAGCCGAGGCTGGAAGTCCGTGAAATCCTGCCAGCCAACCCCCTCCGTGTGTGTGTTTGTGTGCGTGAGTGTGAGTGAGTGAGGAGGGGTGGGGATGGGGCACATGGGGGTGGAGTGGCAGCTTGGGAGGATGGGAGGGAGGGAGGGAGGGAGGTGGAGGGATAGAGGAGAAGAGGGGCCCGGGTGCCTGCGATTGGTAAAGCTCCACGAAGGCATCTGCCAGCAGGACTTCAGAGGAATGTGAAACCAAATCATTTAGAAGTTAAAGATAGACGCAGAATACACAGCATCTTGAGCCAAGGTTTAAATTCATCCCTCTCTGCCTGGCTTCTCGCAAAGCTCTGCTTATCAGCTTGCCTCTGTCTCCTCTAGCAGCTGTAATATTCCGTAAAAAAATAACATCATTCTGGATACTTGGGAATTACTAAGGTGGCAAGAGAGATCATGGTCCATACAGTAGGGTAAGTAGGAAGCCTGCCTCTGCATGCATTTGCTAGGGTGGTTCCTCTGGGCTTTCAGAGCTTTCCTCTGCTGCCTTCAGAGCACTCTGCCAGTTCCTCTAGGATGAGGTGGATAATTAAGTAATGCTTACCCCGAGCGATTTAGTCTCCCGTTTTCCCCATACGGAGCGTTTGAACTTTATTCCTCAGTGAAGTGTTAACTCACAAGGTTACTTTTCTTGGCATATCTAGGAGTCTTGGGCTTTAATAATTTTGCCATTATAGTTTGGAGTGCTGTTTTCCTAACAGATGATTTTTGTTATATACCTTTGCTCATCATTAGTGGGACATGCTGTTTGAAATGCTGCTTATTATTACAAAGTTGAAAAGCAAGTTGTTTTCCATGTTAGGGAGGATTTAGTCAATGTTTGCTTGCTTGTTTGGCCATGGTTTCGCTTACAAACTATTTCCTCATGGGTGAATTTGATCACAGCACAGGGTTAATTAAATTTAACCTTCTTGTTTGTTTGTTCCCAAATAATGCTTTTACTGGGAGTTTGATTTTTTTTGTTTGGTTGGTTTTTAAAAAAAAAAAGGAAAAAAGAACAAACATTTTGGCTATCGTTTTCTTTGAACAAAGTCTTTCACAGAGTTAAAAAATCTGTGCATTCCCCTGATAGTCCTTGCTTAGATAGTGAATTTGTGAGTAAAAAAAGGAAATTCAGGCTATCATGTTCTTTCTAGAACTTATCAGAAGTAATTTCAGTATCTAGCAGGTACATTGCCTCATTGATCAATGTCTTTTTCAGGCAGTTTCTGAAACATTTCTGGTGAAGTTGTGGTGTTCCTGTACCCCAAAGGATTTTAAAATACAGAAACTCACTTGGAAGTTAGATGTAGTATTTGTTATATAGCAAGAACTTGTAGTCTGAGAGTTTAATCTGAATCTGGGCTTTCAGTGTGTGTCGTCTAAATGCCAGCATTGTTTTTACCATTTGTTCTGGGCATGTGTGTTGTACACTCGTAGTAGCGGAGCTCCTAACTTTGGATCTGGTGTCAGTTCGCCCAAACATACTCAGAATTCCTGACGTGTTAGTACTGCCCGTAATAACCATAGGAAATAGGTGCTGTCTGCGGATAACTGAAACGCCTGACATTTTTGGTTATAGATATCAGTGCTGAAGAGATGCATATAATGGCAGTCTGCGTCGTGCAAAATATGGGAAAGTGGGTGAAGTAAAATAGAAACAGTTCCTCTGTTTCAAGGAAAGGTGATGTGTCTGGTATGGTTTAGTACATTTCTGGCATTTGATTGAGTTCATCCCTGTTGGTCAGCTTGCCTAAATTTTGCAAAACATTTGGGTGTGTTTGGGTGAGCAAATCTGCTGTGAAGTGTTTTCTGTGTGATTGAGTGCAGGGGATGGAGAAGAAGGAGAGAGATAACATTTAAGGTAAATCTGGAATAAAAAACGGATGCAGGGATGAGAAATTCAAGCCAGTTCTTTTACAGTTTGTAATAGCTCAGTGTTCTTTTAAGTAGCTCAGACTAGCTCAGCACTTCAGTCCTGTGCTAAATTTCCAAGCCAGCAGTTGCTTACATGAAGGAATTTTTTAAATTTCGTTAAGGAATTACTGTAATATTTGTTTTGGTATTGAAGTGGGCGACCTTTGAGACAAAAAATGTCAAGATGAGTAAAACTTGCAGGGAGGTTTGGTGAAGTTGTGGTTAGTTTCTGGCTCTTGCACAGGGTCCTGTGCAGCTTCAGGCAAGTCATGTGAGCTCTCAAAGCCCCTGCAGACCAGAAGGGCTTGGAAGGGGGTGAAAATACCTTTATTATTTCTCTGTGTTGAGTATCTAGGTAGCAGTTCCTTGGGCTAGGCATCGCCTCTATTAAGGTTTAACACAATAGACTTCTGTTTGCAGATGCGCTCTTCCCATGGCTGTGGTCTTCCCAAGGAAGGAGGGAGAATCCACAGATTTAGAAGTAGGGCTTCACTGCACCTTTTATAAGCTTCCTAAACTGAAAGAGAAAAATAGACTGACATTCAGAGGTGAGCAGAAAATAGAATTAATGTTCCATGGGAAATTCCTGAGTCAGTTCAAAATTTAATTGCATTTCCCTACCACAGTGTATTGCTTTTCAGAAGTTATAGTTCAGGAGCACGATGTTCCCATTTCATTATCTGAGACCCTTCTCCCATAATTAAATGTCCAAGAGGCACTGGAGAGCTTTGTCACAAAGAAACACGCTTTGAATTCGGGGAAGTGAAGCTGCCTCAAAAACCTCAGTCCTGGAAGGGAAGGAGCATCTGACCCCGGAACAGGATGTTCCCAGGGTAAAGAACAATGTGGTATTGGATTGACTTTAAAAAGTGTTCTGGTCTACCTAATCCACCTGAAATAATATTTTCCAATTGTCCTAGCAGTAAATGGAAAACATTCAATAAGCTGATATTTTCCCATAGAAAATAGAGCTGTATTTGATACAAATTCTAAATTATTATAATGTTGGCATATTTACTGAAGTGGAAAATCCTTGGCCAGCTGTCAGGGTGAATTTTTCTTGGTTAGGGTGAGTATGGTACTGCATGTGCTCAGTGATGATGGTACTACACAGCAGTGTGATATTGAGGTTTTTGGGTAAGGGTGTGGTAGCTTTATCAGGACACCACACAGGAACTGGAACTTCTTTCCTCTCCTTGCCCTCCTCTCCCTGCCCCATTCTCCCTCGCTAGCCGTGTGCTCCTTAGCTGACTAGGATTTGTTGGGAAGTGGGGAGGAAGGAAGCAGAGAGAAGGAGACATCACTTTCTTAAAGGCTTTTGTAAGAAGGTGTTGCTAGGGATGGTGACACCCTCTTCTTGATCTTCTGGACTACTTCCCTCACTGCAACCTTCCCTTCCTCACAGTTCCCAGGACCCTCAGTAATCCCACAAAGGGGGAAATGAAGAAGTGCTGCTGAGACAGAGGGGATGGGAGGGTGAGAGGGAGCCTGTCCCCAGCCCTTGCCTCTTGCTGCTGCAGAGAAAGGAGAGATCATGAAGGTGCTGATCTTCAGGGGGATCAGGCAGGGGTCAGAACATTGATGAAGCTGGTGCCTCCTGGTTTCGGGTACTGTGTGAATGGTCGAGGTGCTACTCTGATGCTGGTACAGTGTTTATCACTAGCATATGCCTTGCTTTCCTGCTCCGAGGAGCTGACTGGTGTCTCCTAGGAAGAAGCACTGCTTTGTCATGGCTGGTAGCATGTCTGCTTCTTAAGGAGGCTGGTCATGTCCCTTGCTTTCTGTTACTATTAAGTTGTAAGTGACTTTGTCATGAGAGTTCAAAAACTTCATTCTTTCTGAGGTGAAAATGGGTTTGCAGCATTTTTCCCCTTGAATAGATCCTACAGATTTTTCTTTGCAAACCATGCTAAAACCAGTGGCAGGGATATGCTTATGGGTATTAAAAATCTCTCCTTGCTAGACTTTACAGTTACTGTACATGGTTCTCATTTTCTTTCTCTCATTTTTTACCTTTGTAAAACTTTGCTTTTAGCCTCATCTTCAAGCTTTTTGCAGTAGTCATTTTGCCATAAATAAGAAAATGGAAGTGTGATCAGGAACTGGTCGGTAAGGAGTTTAAGGACTGTTTCCCCAGGGTTCCCTGACAATGTGCTGGTATTTTTCTGAGCTCCAAAGAAGCAGCTTATAGTGCTACAGTTTCCTTTGGGTCTTAAAGATTCTGCTCCCAGTGGTTTGTTTTGGCAAAGTATGACAGTCCGTATGGTGCACCACACTGTAGAAAGCCTCAGTTCTGTAATTTTGTAATTCTGTAAAAAAACACAAACCCACCCAACTCCCAAACTAATGCAATTATTATGTCCTATGCAGCCATATTATCACCTCTGAGCCCACGAGTGGAAACCCAAAGAAATTGCCTGTCCAAGTGATGTCAGATCTCCTGCACTTACTATTAATTCCAGCTCCTGGTGTATCAGGGAATAAAGAACTTCCTGGCTAATTATTATGGTATGCAGTGACTTCACCTGGAAATACAGCAATACTTCCCACTAATAGGGTGCTTAAAAATGCATCTAATTGCAGCTGTGGTAGTTGAGAGAATGCCTAATACCTAACAGTCTTGAAAAAACAAACCTTCCTGGCAGGGGATGTTACAGGAAACTGATACTACTGTCTCTTTCTTGTGTCTGCACCAATTGTGTGGCCTCTTGCTATAAAACTTGATTTGGGGATTATACTCTGAGTAATAAAGAGATAGGAAAGCAGTGGAAAAATGAATCTTTCTTTATTAATTAATTTGCTGGCGTGGTGATGGCTGTTTGCTGAACATAACCTTCCCTGGGGCAGTGGAGGGAATAAGTCAGCTTCTGTGCCTGTGATCTTTGTCTAGCCATGGAGGGAGGGGAATTTGGTGTGTCCCATTCTGAGAACAGTGATGGTGATACTTGCCTGGTTCTGTGACATGCTCCAGGATCAAGGGATGAAAAATAGTACCTACATGCTGCACTGTTGTTTTCTTTTATGTCCATGGTAAGGATAAGACTAGTTTGGTATGAAATACCTCCTTGTAAATTTGTAAGAAAATTTGCACTAAGTGCAACCAAAAAAAAAACCAAAAGAGATTAAAATGAAGCAGAGACAGAAAAGTCTATCAGCAAGTAGACTTTCAAAGCAATTTGATGACAACTTGTGACTAGTTCTTTTAAACACAATGAAAGTAAGGAAAGGCAAAGCACAGAGAAACATGCATGGAGTGAAGTTGTCCTTGAGTACTCTTTACCAAGTAACAGCTGCAGATAGAATTAGTAATCTTGGACTTTTCCTGCTACATTTTAAAAATACCTCTTGTAACGGATGTGCTTTCTAGTAATTACTACCTTTTCAGTGCGTGTTCATTCTTACTGTGACATTGTCCTTGGAAGAAGATCAGGGAACACTTTGATTCTTTCCAGATTTATAAAGCAGTGATAATTTGGCTACCACAAGTTTCTGTCGCCCTGTTTCTTTTTAATTCACAACTCATTTATATTGGATTGAGACCTGCTATATCGTTTGTGTGATACAGAAATACAATCCATTCCCTGCTTTTAGATCATGCTCTTTTTTTCCTGTAAATTGACTTGAGCATGACTAACTTTACCTCTGAAAAAGTACGTTAAATTACAAAAGCAACACATTGATTTAAACACTTTTTAACTTCTGAGTTGATAATTCTGAAATCTTGTCAACATGGAATCCTAACTATCTTGTATGACTGAAAGTTTCCTCACCTAATTGAAAAATTGAAGTTAGTCTAGGAGAGCTGGCCGGTCCTTTATCTTGATATTTGACATATATTTTTAATTGCTATTACGATAGCAAATACTTAACTTTTCTTCGAATATACACGAACAGTCTTGTTTCCAAACAGATCAAACAAATTTCCAAACAGATCTAACAAAATGCAAAGTGCTTTATGGTTTTATTTTTGTTCTTAAAATTTTGATCGATTTCCATGTCTTGTTAGGGAAAATAAATCACATCAGCTTAATTCAGCTATAGATTGTATTATGCTGCTTGGTACAGGAATGCAGGGAGAACTTAATGAACCCGAGAGTCAAGCTATGTTCTATGCCAGGCTATTCTGTAAACAAGCCGTGTTTTTTTTCCTTTAAAAATGCACTTCTGAGTATGCTATTATGTTACTTCCCCTACAATGTATTTTGTATCCTGCTTCCCATCTTTGCCACCTTCCAGGCCTCTTCATCCAAAGCTCTGAGTTGCCTTCCCCCTGATTCCAACTGTAGAGTTGGATAACCCATGAAACACAGTCACAGCAAGCAGAGCAGGCTGGCAGCACATTTAAAAGTGGTAATTCACCAAAAGTCCTTGCTCCATCTCCTCTGCTTGCCTAGAGAGTCTCAGTTAGGGAGGGCATTTCTGGAGGAGACACATTTTCAAATACAAGAGGTTGTGTGTGGCTTACAGGGAGCCTCCTGAGCATGTCTCCTGTAGACCCACGTCAGTTCAAAACAGAAGTCATCAGCAAAGGTGCAGCTGATGACTGCCAGAGCAGCTTCTTCAGCTGCCAGAGCAATCACTTGCACTTGTAAGCTCTAAAGCTCCCTGTGAGCCATCCTTTGGGGGATGAAGTGTGACTTCTGCTAATAAACTCAGCAGCTGTTTGGTGATAGCAACAGGAAGGTAAGGGTTGTATATGCCTGCAGGATTTTTGTGTGTGAAACAATGGAGGAATGAAAGCTTCTCAGCAAAAGAATGGTTAAAGATTTCTTTTAGCACAGGCAAAACTATTTCTTTTCCATAACTTCAGCTTTGAAACTTGCTGAGAATGCGTAAATAATACATTCAGCCTGACTCTAATATTTGATATGTAAAGTTTCAAGTCACCCATAAAATTTAGCAAAGCAACTGAAAAAAAGATTTTATAGTAGGAAGTGGGGGTAAACACAGGAAACCAGCTAAAATGATAATGGCAGAAAGCAATTATGTGACCCTTGGTGACAGTAAATATGATTTCAGAAATCATACCATTAAATAAATAAAGAAAGTAGTGGCTGGTTGAAAAGAATCAAAAGAATCCAAACAAATAAAAGTTCTTCATCTGCATTAAGTCTGATAATGTATTCCTAAATAGAATGAAAAGTGTTAGAATTTAAAGACTTTTGGAAAAATAATAGTTCCAGGCTTAGGTGAGCCCTGCAGGACAGTACATGTTCATGGAAGGGGGAATAGGTGGTGGCTGAGTGTCGTGTGCAGTTACTCACAACTTGGTGGTGACTTGGACCGAATGGGCCTAATCTTTGCTGTTACACTTTTTAATATCCACTTTCGTTGGAACAGTGTATTCTCTGTGAAAAAAGCATCAACTAAGAAGATAGACTGATAGTTTTTCAGGCCACTCTCTTTTTCAGAAAGCAGAAGTAAATTCCTTTTGCACAAAGCCTGAGCTTTGTAACTGTGCAGGTAAAATACTAAATAAGTCATCCATTGTGTTATGTCCAGGAGAAACCAAGCTTTGCCATAAAGCAACCCCAGCCTAGCCAGGTCTGTCCATACCTATTTCACAGGTCATTGGTCCTATCTTTTTTCTGTTGTACACCACTATAGGTGAGTGCTTGGACTTGTACTAGGCTTGACTATCTATACTGACAAGCTCCATACAGAGCAAGGACACAGAATTGGGTTATTTCAGCCTTGAAAGACATAGTCCTGCTTGTTTTTCCGCCCTACTCCTGGTGGATAGGGCAAATAAAAAGTGGGGAAGTTTATGGAAATACCGGCCCAGTCCTTGATGGATTTCCAGTGTTTCCAGTGCTAATGAAAGACTACACACAACTTAGTGCCTTTTGTGAAGCAGCATTGTAAGGGCACTTTTGTCTTCTTGGGCGCACAGAGGCTGCAGTGGTGGTGTGTAGTTCCAGAAGGTTTGCTGATCTGTATCCTTGTAGCTTTTTACACCAGTGCTGGCTGGGGAACAGCCAGTGGGACAGCAGCTCTTCAGGAAAGAGTAGAGGTTACTGTGGATCTCTGGTTGAACATGAATTGGCAATGTTGAGCTGTTGCACAACAGAAAGGAAAAATGGAAACCACAATATTGGGCTGCATATGGAACCACAGCCTCCAGGGAGCAATCCCCACACTGGTGAATGCTCAGGTGGAATTCTGTGTTCAGTTTGGAACATTGCCCTTGAAGAAAATGCTGACCACTTTGGATGTGGAGAAGAGAGCAGGAAAAGTGACCAGAGATCCATATGGCATACTCCAGGGGGAAACCCTGAAAGGGTTATGTTTTCTGTGCCTAAAGAAGAGCAGCCTGCTGAGGAGTGAGTAGGAGAAAGGTGGGTTTTCGAGCACAGATAGCACAGTACAGGCTGTTGCAAAGACTGGGACAGTAATCTCTTTTCTGTGCCAAAGAGAAATGGATCTAAAATGAAACGATGAAGATGAGGTAAACCATAGGAAAGTTTTATCCACAAAATACCCTGCCAGTGGATCTTGTGGAGTCTCCGTCACTGGAAGTGTTAGGAATGACTTTAATAAACATGAACAAAGTGTATCTGAGTCTATCTCCCAGTGGGAGGTGGATTACATATCTTTCCTACCATCCCTGTGATTTGACGATGATGGTGATAATACTACTCATGGAATTGTTTTAATGAGAGACATTCTTTCTAAATGTTGGTTGCAAGGATCTCTCTGCAGAGTGGAATGCATTTTGCTGAGGTGCAGGGGCACTTAATCATCATATAATTTCCTCATTTTGAAATGTTCCCTAGATGAGGCATAAACAGCTGGCTTTGCATTTCAGCTCGAATATCATTGTCCTGAAATACTTGGGGACATCACTTTGTCAGCTGGCGCTTGACAGTCCATCCTAAATCTGAAACATGTAATTGGATTCTTCGAATGAAATCTGAGTTTCCTTTGAAGTCATGGGGTTTCATAGGGTAAAAATTTCACACTGAGGACAGAGTGATGTCCGCTTGTATGTGCTTAGCTTCCTAACAGGCTGTCCTAGGCAGGCCTGTTGTTTTCAGGACAAGGATACAAGGAGTGGGTTGTAAGAGCGTGTAACCTTTGCTGTGACAAACATCTGGCCGCAGAAGGGGGCCTTTGGACTTCGTGTGTGGGTGAGTGAGAGCTTGCAGCAGGCATTACATGAGGTGAATTAATTTTTTTTCTTTTCTTCAAATAATGTGAACAAAACTAATTTACACCATCTGTTCTGCAATAGACAGTAGAAAAGCAACATCTATTTTTTTTGTTTACCATTTCTTTTGATAATACTTTAGACACTCTGTATTCTCCTTAGTGTAATGTAATTTCTTCCCTTTTTCTCATTGAGGAGAGGGGTGTTTTCCCCCCAAATGTATTTTTATTGCCAGTGGCCTTTAGTTTGCATTTAGTATTCAGACAACTATAGCTGCAAGTTAAATGTTTCTCCAGCTACTGGATAATGCTTCCTGATGAAATGAAGGCAGAGAAGTCTCCAGGTGCTATGAATTGGAGTAGTTCCATTGGAAATACTCTGGCTTTGTTTACACCAGTGCTAATTCAGAACAAGTTCACTGGTCACAGATTTAGAGTAGGTGATACTCAGAATGTCATCCTAAAAAAAAGAGATCACATTGATGTAGAAGCTCAGTGTCAATCTCAGAGCTGAGAGTTAAAATTTTTTGCCTCGTAATGTGTTGTTGCATTTCACATCGAGATTTCTTTGCAGGCTTTTCTTAACTGTGCCATGATGTGCCATGTGTAGGAATTGCATCTGTATACCTAGGGCTGAAATAAGCCCTCAAGAAACCCCAGACTTTAGGACCACCAATACATCAGTTGTTAATAACCTTACAATAATGTTATGCTAACACTAGAATCATAATTAAATTGGAATGATTTGAAACTGCCATTAGGGGGAAGAAGATGGAGGAAAACAGTTTCATTCTCGCAACATCATGTTTTCATTGACCTACTTAGAGTAGGGAAGAAAATGTGTCCCTTCCCATTATAGCAGAATAGGTTTGTTCAGCAATTTTATAATGCAACTGCACAAGTGAACACTGGATTTCCTAACCACTCCAGGAGGATTTGGAAAGGAGAGTAATGTTATTTCACACACTTACGACTAAGATGTGTAAGTTCCTGTCCAAGCTATAATGTTATTAGTTTAATCAATTTGGTAGAAAGTGCTTAGAGGGAATTAAAAAAAAAAAAAGAAAAAAAAAGGACTTGTATTCAAAGGTGAGAGGAAAAGGGCAGTGCTTGGGCTGCAGCTGTGCAGAGGGACCTTCTGTGGGCAATTACATTTTTTGTCTTCATCTTCCGTGTTCCAAAGCCTTTGGGACCACTGGGCTGAAAGTGGAGGAGTCCTGAACCTAGATGCGAGGTACATCTCTGCACATCCAGCACCCCTGCCCAAGCCACCGAGGGGGGAGCCACGGCTGCAGCTAAAGCACCTCCAGAGAAAAATCCTGTGTGCTCTTCCTCCTCCGCATCTGTGCCATGAGCAGGGAGTGAGATGCAGGTGTCTGGGTCACTCCAGCCATGAGGCATAGCAGTGCTCAGGGGGTAGGCAGCATGTGGGGTTTGGAGCGCAGCCCTCCTCCTCTAGACTTGGGCATTATTGTGGTATTTAACGTTTGCTGTCTTATGCCTGAGTTAATAAACCATCTTTATCTGAAAATAAACACCTGCGGCTAGTCCTTTCTAGGCTGCTCAGGTCACATTCCTCCACAAGGTGTTGTTGGTAATTTAGTATTGTCAGAAGCATTAGTCACTGCCATAGTAGCTTAATAATGTGCGGTAGGAGCCAGCTGGTAATTAACAAATTAGAGATATCATCTACATTTTCCTCAAATATTTCAGATGTAGCAAAAATACTTAAAAGGAGAGCGCTTTGAGTGTTCAAAGCTATTACATATATTTAAAACATCTCGCCATGTTAGGAAATTATTCATTGTTTTAAAGGTCAGCTAGGCCTCATCTTGCTGCTGTCCCAGGATTCTGTAATTCATACTGAAGAGTTGTGAAGTAGGGAAAGGGCCAGACTCCTGTCTTTTTCTTTAACACTTTAATTCTGCATCATTTAGCAAATTCATGCCAATGCCCGACTTCTGTGCCTGTTTTTAGGAGTGTATGACTTTGTAGGTCTCAGCTGCTCTCTTTTGCACTTAACCTCCTTTCATATTAGAAGTGTCTTGAACCGGAAGCTTACGTTTTTGTGCGTGTGATGGAAAGATGAAATTGACTTGAAGCTAAGGAGAGAAAAAGTTAACGCAAATTGTATGAAACTGCAACGCTGGGACAGACTCCACAGTATGAATGAAGATGATGATGGGTTTCATTATGTAGTGTAACTAAAATATGCTAGCATGCACAAGCTTGCTTTAACTCACTTGGCATCTCCGTATTTTTTCACCAGATGGTGACCAGCAGTTTCAAACTGAGGTGCTCTCAATTACCTATGGGTGATGGTTGAGCAGTAGTATACTTTGATACGTCTCCCATCCATGCTGCTTCAGCGCAGTACTCCTTGATCCTCCTGCAGCCTGGCTCCAGGACTTGGCTCTGAGTATCGCAAGCCTTTGACTCTGCTTTTTCTCCGGGGCAGGATCTGATCTGAGCACTCTGAGGCAGACGAAGCAGGGAACAGAGCAAGCGATCGGAGGAGCATCATTTCTACGGGTAGGGTGCGGTGTTATCTGTCTTCGTGGGGAGTGCTTGGGTACTGGCAGTGGCTTTGAGAAATACGGTTTGTGTTTGAAAACATTCTTCTTGGAGATAAAAAAATAGTGCTTTTGAAAATGTGGCTGGGTCCTCTTTGATACACAGTGCAGAGTTTTTGTCAGACAGTAACAGTTTGTGTTCAAGCTTTGAACTCATGGTGCAGATGTGAGCAGCTGTACAATGTAATGCAAAGCAGAGAAGAATCTGCCCTGTAACACCTTTGCTCTTTGCTCCATTTAGTCAGGTCCACATTGATGGAAGAGCACTGGGGATTTCAAAGCATGTGTTTCTGAAGCTTACAAAAGAAAAGGAATTCCATATGCAATTTCTGTTAAGATTTTTAGCCTCTTAGAGTCAGGCTGAGGTGCTTTGAGTGCTTCCTAATACCTTTTGGTACTAAAGCACAAAGGGTAGAGGTAGAAAAAGGCTGGTAAGTTATTCACACAACACTGTTAACAGTGTAGACTTGTTTTGTGCACCCTGAATTCTCTTTTGTTGTTCTGGGTAGCTTTTGCTTGGGGTCTTTCTGGTAGCTTTGTACTGACTGTTGCCTCAGCAGAAAACTTTCCCTGTTTGTACTGTGTAGCAGTAGAGCATGGAAGTGCAGGTGACACTGAGTAACACAGCATGCAGACACGGTGAGAGTGATGCTGCTGACTGCACCTGAGCTGGGTGAGAGCTGACACCCGAGAGGGTAGGCAGAAACACAGGAACATGCCAGCCTTTACCTGCCATCCCACAGCATGCTGAGGACCGGCCTCACATGTCCCAGCCTGGTGCCAGCAGCACAGCAGGCACATTTTGCACATTTCCTGCTCCTTCCACTGTTCACACCAAGGAGCCTGTTGAATGCACCACTTTTCTGGTTTTGGTGGTATTCCTGGATTTCGCCCAGTGCAGCAGCGCAAGGGCAGGGTGTAGGGCTGGTCCTACCTGGTTCTGTCCCGGGCCATGGGCTGGCACCTTGGCAGCACACACACGGGCCTGGCAGGGCTCCTGGCATCCACAGCCCAGACATGGCTGGGCAGTCTCACCTGCTTATCTCTCCCAGCAACACAATGGTGTTTCCTAGTGCAGGAGCTGTTCCTGCAGGCAGGGCCTTGCAGTTCATCCGGGGATTACAAGGCACATCAAATTTTACTACAGTTTTCATCCCCTTGAAGCCCTTCATATACACAAACAATTACAGACTTCATAATCATTATGGCCCGTTAAACAGCTGTATAAATATTGGTACTACATTTTTAAAATTATTTTTTACCCTTTGTATTAATTCAGTTCATGACCTTCACACTTCAGGTTTTAAAATGCCACTGCATTCCATAGAAGACTAGGCTGCCATTGAGGGGAATGAAAATAACTACCATAGCAAGGGGAAAAAAAAGTTTTATTTCTTTAATCTGATACAGTTCACGTAATCGTGGAAGGTAGGTGATGTCTTTAATACCTGTCACTCCTTTGTACTGATGCTTTCAAAATATTTGGACACAAGTCATGGAGCTTTCTGTTCACCTGGGAATGAAGAAAGACATTCAGTCTGAATGTCCTTAGTTGCTGCTTTTTTCACATTACGTTTCAGGTTAGTATTTCTGCAAAGAGGCTATACAGAAATCCCAGAGCAATTTAAGCCTCTAAGATTTCTCCATTTTGTAGTTTATTTTGACAAAATAATAGCCATATAGCTCTGTATTAATGGATTATTGTGATACTTGGATATTGCATTCAAAACACTTCATTTCAGTACAATTGCTCAAAACCAAACTTTATATAGGTAAAATATATTATTTGCTGCATTCCTTTTATTCTGAACAAATTTATAACTTCTAACTCTATCATTTTCTGGAAAAAAGGTCCTTTACTTTTGACACATTTTGTTCTGTGCTTTTTTCTCCACTGTTTAAGTCAGAATTAGGCTGGCCTCTTCATGTTTTATTTTTATTTGATATTTGGGAAGCAATAAACTAACCTATGTGTTCTGTGTTCCGTCTGGATGAGTGAGTAATTCCACAAAGACTGCTGCTTACTGGCTGATCACTGCACTTGCAATTTACTTTTACTGTCAAAAATGCCAAAGCCCTGCAGCTGAGCATTTTGGTTCCAAATGCAGATGGCTAAGCTGAAAACCCTTTTTTTTTTCTAGTTTTTGGCACTGATAAGTGAGATTCAGGAGTCCCCACCAGGGTTGTATTGGAAGTAGTAGAAGTTCTGGAGAAGCTGTGAGGAATTTTGGTTGAATTTGGAGGTGATCTGCTGTTAGGAGTTGTTCAATGCTCTACTTAACTCCATGCTTACAGAAAATATTTCCTTTTATTTCTGACAACAAAACAAAATGTCATTCCCAGCAACTGCCTCAGTATCTTCCCTCAGTAAAACAAAACAACAGGTGACTAGATCTTGACGTGTCGTATCTGACATATTTGGCAGTTGTTTTCTGCTTCTTGATAGTGCTGGGATGTGAACTTGAGGTCATCCCAGCAACTCTGGCCACCTCTCTGCTCGCTGAAATAAAAACTGCCTAGTTGAGTCATTACTATTTGCTGAGGCTGCTTTTACATGTGCATTTACTCTGTTTAGAGAATCCCAAACTCTGCATGTAAAGGTCTGTGTTGGCATCTTGCAGTGAGAGTTCCCCTGCCCATGGGAACCCAGGCTTGTGTATGTATGTTTTTGAAGCAAGTGGTTGTGGTGATACGTGCAGGCTTATCTGCTCAGCATTTTCATCTGAATGGAGCCTTCCATGATGAATTGACAGGATGACAAATTCAGTCCATCCTGTTTAGAATTACACGTGTTTATTCAGTCCTTTGTTAAAGCTGGTGCTGTTATTCATGCACGATTTTTGCTTCCATGTAAGTTTTATTATACTTTGATCTCCTGTACCACCCAACAAACTTTTAAAAAACACTTACCCAGAAACCATTTTTTCACTGCAATTATGAAAGAACATGCATATGAATCACAAACGAGAATATTACCCAACAAGATATTCCTAGAAACAGGAGAGCACTTACATGCAATACAATACATTAATCATTTATAAGGAGTCAGTTATTAAAGTGATTTTTTTTTAATTCTCTGCATGTGAGGATGTGAAAAGCCTGTTCACGGAGGATGTTGGTGGGCTTTTGAAACTTTCTTAAGTTTCCATCCTCACATTCTTGTCACAGATTTGAAAAGCAAAAGCTCAAATATAGTAGTTTGGGTGACTCCAGGTTAATGTAGGACTAGATTATGTGTATATATGTATGCATGTGTATATACACATATGTAGGTACATGTGTACAGATACATTCAACAAGTTTTTTTTACTTAAGTCAAAACTCTGCTTGGTGCTTCTTCATTTCTGCAGAACTTCTCATGATCAAAGACTTTGCCTGCTGAGACACTTTCACAGTCAGGACCCGTGGTCATTGTAAGCAGACCTCTCAAATTAACAGAAGTCTGATAAATTTCAGATAGCTGATAGCTGAGCTATCATTTCTTCTCAAGACTTTATCCTGGGGTTGGCTTTAGACATACAGACATAAATAAGGGGAAGGGGAAGGGGAAGGGGAAGGGAAGGGAAGGGAAGGGAAGGGAAGGGAAGGGAAGGGAAGGGAAGGGAAGGGAAGGGGAAAGCCTCAAGCAATCTTGTTTTGAATTGCGTGTGTGAATGTGTAGTGTCCTCACTCCTCATTCAGACATAGGACATGTGTCAGCAGACAGCAACATGAGCTCCCCTCTGTCCCTTCCCCAGGCTGGTGGGATGTGCTCCAGTGCCAGTCACAAGCTGCAGAGCTCACTTAGCACCACACTGTGCCCAGTGATGATGCACAGCATTTCAGCAAATGCTGAAGCTGAAACCAACTCAGAGCTGCCTTGTACCTGCACGGCTCAGGGAGGAAGCAGAGAAATTGGGGTCTGTCAATCATGACACATAGAGACGTTCCTGGGATGGTGAACATTTGTGGTGAAAGCGATAGAGTGGGAGATCTTTCCAGCACAGGGTCTGGTCTGACTCCTGCTTTTGGAGCAGAAATACTGTCATTAGGAATTCTGTCACTTCTGGGCAGAGATGGAGAGCACTCTTCCCTGGGCAGCTCTGCTTCAGCTCCCCTGCTTTGGAGAGGAAACAGGGCATGGGAAAGGACCAGCCGCAGAATGCAATTGTTTTGAAGCAGCTTTCCACTCCATTAGTAGGTGGAAGGTACAGTCTGGGTCGTTTAATTTTGCACGTTGATGTAGGCAACAAATCAGAGAGATGTGTCAGGGAATTATTCGCCACGTCTGATAACTGAGCTTTTAAATAAAGAGCAGGACTTTCCAAATATTGCAGGAAGTGGCAAAAGCAGCAGGAGAGAACAGATTCAACACTTGTAAACTGGCTTCTTTTTTAAATGCTAAAGTTTGGGTAGAAGAAACTGCCATTTTTCTAGGAAGAAAAGTCTGTGCAACAAATAAGTTGGTTCCCACCTAAATCCCTTCTACTTGTCATGCTGGAAAATGCAGCAGTTGTGATTCCTGTAGCAGTATTTAAAATGACAAGCATATTTAAATTAGTTTGTTTAGTGAAACTTGGCTAAAACTGTCACATCAGCGGGATGATACCATGAGAGCTTTATAATTTAAACCAAATCTCTTTTGGCTCTGATGCCACCCTCGGCCCCATTGTGGTGAATACCCCATGTGGTTCATCCTCTGTGCTGTAGTGATTCTTCGTTTCTCCCATTTTCATGACCCCTCTGTAGGCCAAAGTGCTGTATGTATGTGCCGTTCACAGACTCTCTGCTTGACGAGTGATGAGAGAAAGGCATTCCCTCTAGTTTTCACCTGGCCAGCGGGATTCTTGAATAAACTGGATGGTATGGTTGTGGGGCAGGGAGGGGAGATGGTCTTTGACAGAGACAAAAATGAAGATATTCTAAGATGGCTTTGTGGTTTAGCTTTCCTCGTGGGTTCAAACCTTGAAAGAGATCAGACTGTCTGAGTGTTAGGAAAGGAAGCCCCCACTGTTCTTACAGCTACTGCCCTCTGCCCTAATGAGTTTTTGGAAAGCACATCCATTCATTCATAAATGTATTCCTTTTTCACTCATTAAATAACCCTGTTTATGCTCTAGAAATATTGGTGGCAGGAGACAGTGCATGACATACGTAAACTTTCCATGGCTTTAAATGCAATATTACCCTTTGTGTCTTTTTTCAGAGATGCTGAGCATCTCTAACTCTGAAGGCCATGGAAAGTCTTCATGGCAGTCACACATTACTCTCTTTACCAGGTATCTCCTGTTTTGTTTTCAATACCTTACTACTCGCAATTCAACTGTTTATTGAAGGTGAATTCCTTATCTTCTGTCTCCTATTTATCAAATCTCGTACTTGTAATTTATCCTTGTTTTATGCTGTTATATGCATGATCCAGAACAACAGTTCTTTTGACCCTATAAAAAATTGATGAGTAGAATGGCTCAAAAAATAATCTGCACTGGAAATCTTATTAAAAGTGAAATTCAACTAGTTATTAGAAAATTGACAGTCAGATTCATTCACCTGTCCAGGGCAGAATGGAAGGTCAAGTAAAATTTGAACCCTTGGTAAGGAAGTGTCACTTCATATTAGTGTAACAGGCACTCCAAAGATAGGATCACACATTACTGAAGGCAAGAGGTGCAAAAACCCACTTACAGACATAAAAGCAACATCCTGTACAAGTATGGTTATTGAGTAGAGCATTGGTATTATAATCTCTCAAATGACAGCTTTATTTGACTGTAATTCATCATGAAGTAGAGTTTCTGGTGTGTCAGGAGTTCTCTTGACCTGATGTAAGAATTTTACAGCTTAACTTCATGACGTCAGGAAATTAAATAGGTTATCACAATCCTAAATCTAGTCTTTCCTAACCTGAAGATACTAAAATTTTTGTAATACTCACTATTTATTACACAATGGAAACTTAAAAATTCTACAACTTTATCTTTTTGTCATAGCTCACACACACAATCCCGTTGAAGTGTCAAAAGAACATATTGCAAGCTACATGTTTGTTGGTTTTTATTTTGGAGTTAGCAGAAAATAAGTCAAGCTCTTAAATCTTCACCAGTTTTCACTTCATTGGAGTTTTTCTGAGAACTGTAAACACTACTTTTGGAAATTAGCTCCTGGGTGAGATCTTTCGTGTCTACATGTGTCACTGCAGAAACATTTTAGGTCTGTGCAGTGAGTTAGGAAAGGAGACTTCAGTGCCGAGTGCTCTTTGTAGTCACACAGATAGATCTGACATACAGTCCTGACCACGCTGTCATCACATGGCTCTGGAAACACTCATTTACTGCCTCAGAAGAAGGAACTATTTTGTTCCTCTTTCTCCGAAGGTTGGTTTGTGTGAAACCTGCTCCAGTTTTCCTTAGAGCATGCTGGT
The DNA here is from genome assembly GCA_013398955.1 of Callaeas wilsoni. Taxonomy (NCBI): domain Eukaryota; kingdom Metazoa; phylum Chordata; class Aves; order Passeriformes; family Callaeidae; genus Callaeas; species Callaeas wilsoni. The sequence continues at coordinate 60,999 of VWPU01005811.1, forward strand.
AGGATTGCCTGTTGCTTTTACAGGGATCCTGTTTCTTGCGGCTAATCTGAACATGCATCTCAGGTTTCTTTTCAATCTGCTGAGATACGACTGAGGCGTACTATTATACGAGATAATTTTATCTCGACAGCCTGCACGGCTCCACTCGTATTCAAGCGTCAGTCTGACTGGCTGTGGGTTTCAGGCACATGACCTTGGGAGAGCTACAGACTATTCATGTCGTGAAAGCCTTCTCTGTCAGGGCCATGTGCTTGTGTCTGGTATAGCTTTGTAAGGCCATGGCAGACACAAGAAACCGTCCTTCGCTGTCTCTCACTGCCCAGACTGGCCACACACAGTTTTACTGGGCTTGCCCCGGTTCGGCTGGCAGCTCTGCCTGCTCTCTGCTTCCCTCCTGTTTTTGTTTTACTGCCTGTTTTCAGCTCAGTGGAGGGTAGTTGATAGTGTGGTCCATGATAAATAAAATATGTAAATTCCTGACTATGTAATAGTTTGGTAGCACCACCAATTAGGAAAGTTGCCTTGCAGTTCCCATTATAGTACCTTGTTTTTCAGAGTATTTGTAAAATTTCTAATGTTTGAACTGAAATTTTTCTAGCTAGCTGTTTTCCTCAGCCTGAGTATTTTTGGAATATTTCAGCAAAAGTGATTCAGTAAGACTGAGAACAGGACAGGCATAAAAATAAATTTGGTTTCTTCACATTTAAAGAAAACCTTAGGTTATTTTCTTTGGTGTGCTTTAGTGTTCTTGTACACTGGAACAAGGATGTAAACTTCTGGAGAGCACATGACCTTTGCATAAGTAGTACTTCTCTTATTTGTCCCTGTGGAAATCTGCCCGTTTGGCCTATACAGTAGCCCTCAGGGGAAAATAAATCCGGAGCAGCTTATCCATGTTAAGAACCAGATGCAGATGAAGATCCTTGATGGAACCAGCCCCTCTACAGGTGCTGGAGAGCCTCCAAGTGTGCTCATGGCATCCAAGTTGTTCCTTGGTCCTTGAGCAGTTGTCAAGGTTTCTGCTGTATTTGAGTTCACTTGGCTTTGGGTACACAAGTGTGTACTGAGAAGTCAAATACTGTACCCGTAAGTCTTGCACACACTGAGGGCAAAGCTGCAGCTTCACAGGCAGCCTGAACTTTGACATCTCCAGTCTCTTAAACATTGAGGCTGCTAAAGCAAACAAACGCATAGCATTCTTGTTACTGAATTCCTCAGGAATAATTCTGTATATAGTGTGGCATTGTCCTTGTTTCGTGGAGTAAAGGTGACAGAACCTCCAGTTTCTTTGTAATAATTACACTGCTTAGCATTCTAAACAACCTTGATCGAGGATCCCAAAGGACACTGGGCTTTCCCATCTTTCTCACATGAAGTGTACATAGCATCTACGCTTCTGGCAGCATTCTGGTAGGACGGGCAGGCAACAGGAGAGGGACTCTTCTTGTTCTTGGACAGCACTGTCTCAGGGGAAAGAAAGTGGCTTACATTCTAAGTTCATTTCCATTTTGGTTTATGGAAGCACTGCTTTTCAAAACTTCTGGATTTTACCATACTTCCAGCCCTTAGCTGAACAGATGTCAGGGGGAAAAAGACAAACAGGAGGAAATAAATATGTGAACATTTCAAAACCTTTGTTATGGCTCATTGGCCAGTACTGAGTAGAAAATAATACTGCTGTCATCAGAGTGTTTGATGTTAGGATTACACCTCTGTTCAGCTCTGCATTTTTTGTTATTGCTGTTCTCTTTTAGCAATCTCCATTTTCTTCAGAAAGAGCCTTTTGGTTCAATGTCTGTTTTGTTCAGTGTGGTCAGATGAATGTTATTTCCTACTTAGTAAATGCCCCATGCTTACTGTATTTTATTCACATGAGCAGATTTGCTTGAGATCAGTGTGAATGCTGCATGGTGGGGTTAGCAAAGAGTTAATTTTTTTTTATCAAGCTGCATAATACTTCTGGATACATTTCTCTATTGATCCTCCAATCCTCTTACATCTGCTTAAATAAGTTCTTTATGATGGAAAATAACTTCGCAATTTATAATGCTGTGAGATCACTTTCCCCTCAAAAGATCATCTTTATATAGTCCTTCTTGTTTTCAGACTCTCTGCTCCTGCTCCAGTTTCCTCTCTGGTAGTAATGGTTTAAGGATAAATAATAGGCAAAGTTTGCAGGAAATTGTGGTTTTTACAAACTCAACTTTTACGTGATGAATACAAAAAAAAAATCTGGCAAATGAGAGCCACAGCATCTTAAAGAGATGCATAAGTCAACAGGTCCCCCCCCCCAGTTATCTGTAATAACAAGGCTTTGGGATTTTTTTCTGATCTCCTCCATAAGATTTTCTGTGTTTGCTTGTCATGCATTTCACTTCACTGGACCCCATCTTTCTTGAGTGCTCAATGAGAAATGTCCTGGCCAAGGCATAAAGAGCATGGAGAGGGTATGAGCACATCTCAGTGACTCCACTCTACAAACAGTTTCCAGAGTTATAAAATAATTCATTAAGTGGACAACTAAAAATATCATAGTTGAGTGGTTCATTAAACAGCCTTTTATTAATGTGAGGCAGATTTTCCCACTACGGAGGAATACGTGTTTGGAAACAAGTAAAAAGAAGACATCCTACATCCCAGCAATTTATTTCAGACGAAGGTTGCCTTCCTAATGTCTTCAGGGAAACAATCAGTTTCACATACTCTAATTTGTGTCGTGACCCACAGGCCTTGGTATAGAAATGTATTAAGGAGTTCAGAAAGCTGCGCTGAACTCAGTCATTACTTCAGTTTAAATCCTACCTGAATAAATGGATTACCAGCTGCTTAGACAAAAATATTTCAATTAAGACAGGAGAGTAACTGGTAAATTCCATGGATAAACGTATTTCCCACGTAATAATGTAGGGAAATTGTTAACTTCATGTTGCAAAAAGGAAGGGTGCTGAACAGCATGAGCTGATGTGCAGATACGAGCAACTGTGAGTTTATATTGCTGTTGCGAGTGGTTTCGTGTGTACAGAAATAACTGCTGTGCAGGCCAGGCTGGGTGCCAGAGTCATCTTCTCTGCTGGTATGGTGCTGAGGTTGCCAGCACTTACCCTAAAACTGACGTGGCTGTTGGCATAAGCCGAGACTCGCAGTATTCGCTTTGGTGTCTGAAATATAGTGCAGTGTATAGGCGACTTCTTTATGAAAGGAGCAGCAGAGATACAAATCCTAGTGTCTGTGATGAGAAGTAGCAGCTGGGTGTTTGCTGGAGGCCAGAGAGGGGAGTGGGAGAGCAGAGCACAAGCAGGATTTTTCTGTTGGTGTCCTGCCACTTCCCAGGTGCTCTGACCACAGCCTTACCCCACAGCGTTTTGTCGGGGCGAGTCCAGAGGAGGGCCACAAAGTTGGCGAGGGGACTACAGCACCTCCCATATGAAGACAGGCTGAGAAATTTGGGACTGTTCGGCCTGGAGAAGAGAAGGTTGCATGGACACCTCACAGCAACCTTCCAGTACCTGAAGGGGGCCTACAGGGAAGCTGGAGAGACACTCTCCATCAGGAACTATAGTGACAGGACAAGGACTAATAGGTACAAATTGAAAGAGGGGAAATTCAGGTTAGATATGCAGAAGAAATATATAGATGGTGAAGCACTGAAACAGGTTGTCCACAGGGCCTGTGGATCCCATCCCTGGAAGTGTTCAAGGCCAGGTTGGATGGGACTCTGAGCAACCAAGTCTAGTGGAAGGTGTCCCTGCCTTTGGGGAGGGGGGGTTGGAACAACGAAACCATTCTATGTTTCTATGATTTTCTTTGCAAAAAGAATTCAGGTTTCTGTGTACAAATGCGTACACAGAGAAAAAGGCTTAAAAGAGAAAAAAGTCCTAGATCCAAAAGGATTTAAAAATCTTGTCTGTGCAGTTGGAAGTAAAACACTGTGACAGTTACTCTCCAGTCATATTAATCAAGACCTTTAAACAACAGAACCGTTCAGATGATCAGCTGGGAAGTGGAGTTAGAATGTCAGCTCAAGTAGACTCACTCTACTGACAAAAAACATAACTTGAGAGATGAGACTTTGCCTCTGGCTGCATGATAAAGGAAATAAAACTCCCTCTCTCAGATCAGGTATGTAGTTCTCAGGATATGTGATACCATGAGATGTGCTGCTCATCCCAGGAATTTGCACCTTACGCAGCAGAACAGAAAAAACAATATAGGCACTGCATGAAGAAATGAGATACAGCTCATTCATAAAATGTGCCATGGCATATGTCATCAGTTAATAGGCAGCACAGCATATACTGAAACTACTTTGAAAAATACTGTGTTGTTTGAGGTTTTTCTTTCTAGCTAAAAAAGTACTTTCGGTCCTTCTACACTCAGGAGCTGAAGCTAGTATTTTTTAGAGCACCTTTGTTTTCATACTCTGCTAGGATGTGTCCTACCTTATTACCACCTCTTTTCATTTAATAACCTCGATTTGGAATTAAGGATACTCGAACGTAAAGTACTGATTCTTAGAGAACCTATTAAAACTGAAGTTTACCTTTTGTGAGGCAAAGCAGCCTACATGAGCTCTGTTTATGCATTGCCTTGGCTTGCCAATGAGTTTTGTTTGTATATATCCTAGAGAATGGCAATTTCTTGGACAGGGGTGATTTCTGTCTTTGTTTCTTGCTCCAAGCTTATGGTCAGTGCTAGAGAAGAAGGCCAGATTTTGCCCTAATTGGGTCAGATTCTGGCTTCTGAGACCACCTTAGTGTTCAACTCATAAAAAAAAAAATGGCACAGAAACAGTGAGTATAAAGGATATAATCTCTGCCAAAGTAGCTTCAGGTCTGAGCAACCTGTCAGGATTCTCGCTGATGGCTATCGAGGACATGTATTAAAAATTATAAGGAAAGCTGCAACTCTTTCAGATAAATCAGATGGTCTGATTACCATTATTATTAATACTTTAGAGGGAAAAAGCTGATTTGAAAACAAGCTTTTTTAAGCAACGTGTCATTTTTACATCATTTTGGAAAGAGCTCTGGCATCCAGATTTCATATATCTAGTTGAAGAGGTGAAGGCCTTAACATACTAAATAACTCACTGACTGAGACACTCTATTCTAGTAAGCACACCAGAGAGATGCCTCTGGCACCAGGACAAACTGAGATGGCACAGCATGTGTCTATGCCACTGAACTCAGTCTCTAGACTGGGTGGCCACAAGCAAACAGCCTGCTGGAAGTGTCTCTGGACTCTGCAAACTGCCAAACTCTGCCCAGGAGCCCTCTGGAGGAAGGAGGGATATTTAGGGCCAGAACTGTGCCAGGGACACTGTGGTGCTGTAGCAGTGCAGGCAACAGCTCCAGCTCTCAGGAGCGTGTCCTTGCCCAGTGTCACTTACTAATATAGACATATTCTTATCAGGGAGATGGGACCAAATAAAGAAGAAGCCGTGCTTTGGTTGCTGTCACTCTCCATTGTGTTGCAAGATGTGGATATGAACCCTGTTGAACACTGTAATAGGTTATTGGATAACTCTGGGCAACCTGCCCCCCTAACAGCTCCCGAGTTAAGTTGGAACGAATCTGCCCTGGGAAAAGCCAGAGCCCAGCTTGACTGCTTTTCTTCTGCTGGGCAGGATCTTGCTGTCAGCAGGGTTTTTGAAGACACATTATACATTTACTTTCAAAAGCCATGAAAATATTTGTGGGGAAATCTTGACATTGGATACAAAAAAGTTTGTCTCCTGGGCCCAGCACTGTACTCAGTGTGCAGCAGTAAATCACTGAAGCTGTGATTTCTGGCATTAATTTTATTTTCCAAATTCCTCTATATCTGGCATTCTGTTTTCTCTGTTTACAAAGAAGTATTTTTATTGGTACCTTTTATCGGTACCTCAGTGTATATAACATGGTGATATTACTGTGGTTTAAGTAACAACGCGTTGCTCTGTTGTACCCCAGTTGCCAGATATTACTGATGCATGTGTGCAAATAGCTAAACAAGCCAAATGGGAAAAATTTGGTTTTGGAAGGAGTATGAGCTTCCAGGGCTTGTCAGCATCCATTCCAATAGATCCAAATTGCATCAGGATGTGCTTGTATGTAGATGTGAGAGAAAGCACAGTCAGGAGGTGAACTGAAGGACCGGCACTGCACAGCTTTCATTCCTTTTCAGAGGAGTTTTCCTGAGTCATGGCTGTGAAGGAAACATTTGTTCATATGCGTGATACTAAGCAGACAATTCATTCCACACAGACTGTTAAAATTAAGTGCCCAAAGTTTGTATCCATTTCTAACTGTAATGTGAAGATCTGTTTTCTGGTTGCCCAAATTGTTGTTTTCAAATACCGTAATAATGGGCATTGTGGGAAAGCTTAAATGTAGTAGAGTTGCCTGTCCTGTTTCCACCTTTTTCACTGATGATCACAGGAATGGAGCACCTCTCATATGAAGACAGACTGAAAGAGTTGGTGTTGTTCAGAAGACTCCAGGGAGACCTTGGAGCAGCCTTCTGGTACCTGAAGGGGACCTGCGAGAGAGCTGGAGAGAGTGAGACTTTTTACAAGGGCATGTAGCACAGGACAAGGGGGGAATGGCTTTAAACTGAAAGAGTGTGGGTTTAGATTAGATATTAGTAATAAATTCTTTACTGTAAGGGTGGCGAGACACTGGAACAGGTTTTCGTTGTGGATGCCTCATCCCTGGCAGTGTTCATGTCCAGGCTGGAAGGGGCTGTGAGCAGCCTGGTCTGGTGGAAGGTGTCCTTGCCCATGGCCTGGGGGGTTTGAACTACATGATCTTTAAGGCCCTTTCTAACACAAACCATTCTGTAGTTCTATGTTACAATATCCAAAGGCTTAAGGAAAAAAAATGCACTGCGGCATAGGCCAGCTAAAACTGCTGAGCACTCTGCAGTTTAATCATAACAATAAACATAGTGACATTTTTAGGGAGGTAGATTTATTTCTTTTCTTAGAAATAAATTCTGTGCTGAGTAAGCAGGCTACTTCTGTAGTTTCCTTGGCATAAATCAAAAATTTGATTTGACATATAGATGAGATTCATGCTTTGGGGTAAAGTTTCTAGTTTAATTTGCAAATATTTTCATTTTCCTTGGGCACAAGAATCCTTCTGCTCATCCTCCTTCAGTCTGGTAATATAGGAGCTTTGGTTTCCAGTTCAGTGTTCATAGTTTCATGCTTCTATAGTTAACACTCCCACAGTGTGATCAAATGACTTTTTGGATAATAGTGATTCTGCATGTAATTTGCCATCATTGGGTTTTTAAAGTCTCAGGCAAAGCAGAACTGTTGTATCCAGCTCAGGACTTGATCCACAGCCTAATATGGATGTAGAATGTCTCTGGCCTCAGCCTCTCTGAGCACGTTCAGAGCCTGCCAGGATCTCACTTTGGACTGTTTGCATGATGAATTCATCCTAAGCAATAAACAAAATGTCGTTAATGCTCTAAGTAGACTGCCCTGTTTCCTGGGTTCTCTGTGGTTCATTTGTTTTTTTAACTTCAACAACACGATTTTTTTCAAATCAGAAAATTAGTGTTTCAGCTTTTTGTTGCGTCTGTGCAGGGACATAGAACTGTGACACTGTTCTGAAGCATCTGTTTTGCTTAAAAACTAAACTTTGAAGATTGTTTTAGCTCTTTAATTTTGCTGTTGTCCTAGCGTTTACAAATTCCCTGCTTTTGAAATTTACCCTGAGAATGATGTTGTAAGTGTAGTGCTATCATGCTAGAAAGAACTGAGCAGTTCCTGGGTAGGACATCAGTAGTCCTGGGCAAGCAGCTCCGAGTGGCCCTGTTCGAGCAAGGAGATGAGAGCAGATGACTGCCAGAGATCCCTCCCAAGCCCAGCCACTCTGCGGGTCTGTGACACAGTTCAGTTGCTGCCTCCACGAGGTTGCTCCTGTTCCTGTGAGAACAGCCACCTGAGTGTGGATGTTAACCACCTACTTAATTTTCCCATTGTTTATAGTTGTCAAGAAAGTAGATTAAAACTCAAAATCTCTTTCTGGTGGCATTGTCTCCCTGGGAAAACTTGGATCTGCGTTCTCTGAACATGGTGTGTGGCCATATGGGTCAACTAGTAGTGGGGGATCTGGACATTGCACAACAGCCCACCTCGGTGGTTTTAAAAAGTAATGGTATCTGTAGGAAAAGTCCTGTGGGTCCTGGAGTGTAAACCAGTGTGTTCCAATTTCTATAAAAATATAGTCCAACAAGAAGAAAAAAGGCATTCCCTTTGGAATGTTATTTCTGGCCCTTGTTTGTTTGTGTTAAATGTAAGGTCTAGAGGGAAGAGACTTGTTTCTCCATTTTACCCAATGCCCTTGAATGGGAGGGATTCTCTTGCGAAGTTTTGTTTCTGACAACTACAGCTGGTAATCAATTCACCAGGTCTCCCCACTTGTCCTCCAGTGTATTGAACTTGAGAGTCATCAAAGAATTATACAAGCTGCTTTTTTTTTTTTTTTTTTTTTTGGAGGTCTGAATTACCTTAAGGAAATTGCTGGACCTTCCCAAATAGTAAGAAACTTTTCCATAATTTCATGTGGCTGATCTCTGACCACTGTTAATCATGTGCTTTAAGTGTTGTAGTTGCTTTCCATGTCATGGAATTAGTGACCACCAAGCCCTGTTGGTGTCCTGAGCATTTCATTTGTAATGGCTTTGGAGTCATTACCCAATCTACTTAATTGCTAGTAAGGCCAAATGCAAGGAGGGGATACACCCAACCACCACCACTACTCAGAAAATGAGAGTTTGGACTGGAAAAATCTATGTATATTGTTATGATTGAGATGGAAATTGTTTCATTTCTGCTGGTATCCCCACCAGATTTATCAAAATTACTGTTTAGAAAATGGGCAGTGTAGGGGAGGTTTGTGTGAAACTCCATCTTCTTTAGAAAAGAGTTAATCTACTCTTGAAGACTAAATTATTTGGTAGTGCATTTGGTTTTCAGGTTTTTTGGAAACTTAATGGATCTTAGGTAGATCTAACTAAATCTTATACTGTTTCTCCTATCATTTCATTCTTTCCTGGCGTACCTCTAGCCCTGGACTAGACACCACTGAACATACAACACTGCTAGCAGATAAATACTTTGGAGAGGGACCTAGTTTACTGGGAAGACTGTGAGACACTCCTGAAAGCTAGCAGGAAAGAAAAGTATTTTAAAAAAAGTATTCAAATATGTTTGTCTGTGTAGTCCTTAAAAATGGCAAAGCGGTTCTTGATTTTATCCAACCATTACTGAATTCTTCTGTAGCACTAGAGGTACCCATAGAGTTGTAGGTATTTTTCTTTTGTTCTCACCAGTGGTCTTGTAAATACATGGGTATATGCTTTACTCTGTTCAGGTAATTAACTCTGTTAGTACAGAAGTTCTCAAATGCCCTTCCTAAATGTCATATTGTATCCTCAGTTTCCTTGAATTGAAAGATATTTATTTGGTACCGTCATTCACGAACCAGTTGGAAATGAAAATAAAGTATTTTCTCATGTTTAACATCAGCTTTAAGGGGCCTTTTTCATAGGCTAGGATTTAGGGCTCTAGCACAGCTTTGTATATTCTTGAATGGTCCTACAGGTTAAATGGACCAGGTCAGTTGAATATTCAGTGTGCAAAGCTAAATTTACCAGTCCCTTAAGTAATATGGCATCTTTGAAAAACACACATAAGGTGTTTTTGTAATTCAGCCTTTTCTCTTGACGGCATACTTTTAAAGGACAGAATAAATAGGCCATTAAGGGAAATCGTTTCTGACCGATGTTCAGCCTTGGAAAGCTTCTTACTACCCTGCCTGTGAATCAGGAGGGTGCCAGGGTTTATCTGCTTGGAGCACACACACTCACCTCCACCTCCTCATCCATCTGCTGCTTGGCAGGTCGGCTCCCTGGGAGCTCATCCATCCCCGTGGGGCTGTGGGACTGGCAGGGCAGCGTGGTGGCCTGGCTCTGCCTCTCTCGTGCTCTGGGGTTGGTGTGCCACGGTTCTTACCTTGCCTGGACCCCCTCCTCGCTCCCACCGCGCACGGAGGAGATCTCCTGGCTGAGATTCCAGAACGCCTTGGTCCTGCCTGGATCCTGCTGGCTCGCAGTAAGCCAGGGCAGACCCACAGCTGGCTCCAGCTCTCCTCACCGCCCCGGGCTCTGCAGGCAGGCAGGCAGATGCTCCTCGAATCGATGCAGGCAATCAGGAGACTCCCGTGCAGTATTTCAGCAGAAAGAATCCGCGCTCAGCTGCACTGGCGTGCTGGAAAAGGCTTTATACCACCATTTTGCGTACAAAAAAGATTTTACTGGTGGGGAGAGACATACCTGGTGTAGGCTGAGGGGCTGGTGCGCTGGGCAGTGTCCAGCTCCAGGCACTAAAATGCCCGCTGCTTTTTTGGATGAGGGGTGTATCAGATCACCTACCAGCTCCCGTGCTGGGTGTGTGTGGAGAGCAGGGTGGGCATGGTGTGGAGGGAGGGGAGCCTTGCCTGTGTTAGATCCTGGGGCACTGGCAAAGCGTGTGCCTGAGATGGGGAGCTGGATGTGCTTTCTGTGTCCGCTAATATAACAAGCACAGCAAGAGCTATTTGTTGAGTTGAGAGGGGCTGTATTTTCCATAGGTGGCCAATACCCACACCAGTCATTTTTTGAACTTTCTGTACAAATTGCCGAGGACCGACAGAAAATAAATTGAAGCGAAGGATGAGTTGTAGCACAAACCAGTGAAACACTGTTTCAAGTAACTGTTTGAAGGCTTGTTTTAGCATCTTGAAAGGAAGCAGGAATTCACGTGTTTTATTTTTAGCTTGCAAGGGAAGAAGTTATTTAATGTTCCTTTATATCTCATCTCTGAAAATGTTCTCACTGAGGCAGGATCTGAAGTCCTGGAGCTGGTTAACCCAAGACTTGCCTGCCTGTGAAAATTTATTTTTACAAAGGGGAATTACTGCAATTGTTTTTCTCCTATAAAATTTTAAGTAGAACTGAGTCCAAACTCCAAAATCAGTAGAGTGCTGGCAGTGATTTGTGATTCACAGTATATAGTCGGGTGTGTTTTGCTTTCAGGACCTCATAAGCATTTTCAGATTTTTATTGCGGAGTTGTTTTTGTTGCCATTTGCTTTGATTTTGGCTCCCATTAGATTATGGGAGTTCTAATTTTTCTAAAGGAATATTTTTATCTGAGATTTTAATTGTATTGCTGTGACTGGGCCTTAAATCTCTAAGCAGAGATGGGATGAGCTACTCACAGCTAGTGCTGGAAAAAACCTCTCTTGTGTTTCCCCTCTCCCCTCCTCCCAGGTCTCTGAACATCAGTACCATGGCTCATGCTTTAGGTTCCTGAAAATCAATGAAATATTTATGATACTTGGTTTTCCAGCAGCTCAGTAATGAATGGGCTTGCAAGATGTTGCTGGTCAATACTCACCCCTCTTGTCCAGTACTCTTGAGTCAACAAACATGCATCTTAACCTCCTTGCGAGACTGCTCTTATTTTCCTTGCTTTTCTTTCCTGTGAGGCAGCAGAACAGTGTCAGCAGCAATGAAATGAGAGCTATCATTTCCTTGAATGGGTAAGACAATCTGCAAAGCATGTATTAAAAATAAAACAGGAAGTCAGTGATTATCAATTTTTAGCAAACACGTTTCTGCTGATCTTCAGACTGATGCCTAACGGTAACAAAAGGAGAAGCTCTGCATCTGGGCGATGTAATCTGTAGTTATTTGTAGTATCTTTTCCCCTCATTAAGGCGTGGATGGTTTTTATTTTAAGGCCCAAGACCTGTAAGAATAATAACAGAGGCCTAATGTTGTTGCTTGTAAACAGCGTGTGTTGAACAGCATGGCTGGGATAAATAGGTATCAGGTTAAAAAAAAAGAGTCCTTTTTTTTTGTGCATTTACAGTTTTCTGAAGTAAAAGGCAGCATATGGCACCCCTAGCAAGGAAGAAGTCCCTCCTTTCAGAGACTCTCCCCCAGCTCAAGGAGTTAGTGATTGCTTCCCACCCTCATAAAGGAGTACTACTGGCATCCCTGTGCCGAGCGGCGCGCGTGTGGGTGACGGGAAATCAGGCTTCCTCCAGACCTGGCCACCTGCTTGCGGAGCAGCGATGGCGGTGGGAGGGGAATCCACCTGCCAGCAGGCTGTGAGTCTTGATTGATATCTGTTCTCACTGCCGGAGAGGAGCCAATGCTCTGCTGCACGGGCGGCTGCTCCTTATTGCATCTCTTTTCCCCTTGAGAAGAGTCAAGAGTGTTCATTTGGACCCCGCTGCAGAGGAGAGGGAACAACCTGCACACCTGCCAGGAAAGGGAATCCTACACAACTGCTCCTGCTCTGAAAAGATTGGGAGCTGGGCCAAACATTTCATACGTGGGTGATTAAAATTAGACTCCCGCATCCATATGTACATTCTCATTTGAAAACACTGCCTGGCTTACTTTTCTCTCCTGCCTTTTATGTATTCCCCTAATGGGAGAATGCTTCCACCTTTCGTGCGGCTTTGACAGTGGCCCTTGCACTCACTGAAAGTACATTTATCTTGTCTGTCTGTAATCATACCTGATCACAGGCACAGCAACGCAGCTCTGTCTTTCCATTTTCCACTAATACTCCCTTGACAAGTATCTTCTTGAAAAGGAAAAAAAGTGATAATGCCTCCTTTGGAAAAACAGCAAAGTTTTGCAGCGGACTTGGCTTTTTGCCTGTCTTCTCGTCCTGCTTCAGCCTGAGCAAACTGAGACCTTCCTGCGACCCGCACTGGCTAATCCAGACAAGTCCAGGTCTTGCTGGAAAGGCATCCTGAGGAGGAAGGGGAGAAGGTAGGCAGAGTGGCACAGCATTCAGCTGTGATGTGCTTGTCTGCAGCCTGTTCTATTCACAAGCACCAAAACCACCGAAGGATAAAGAAGCGATAGGGCAGCGAGTGCATGGCTGCATGACCTCTGATTATGAAGGATGGAGACATGCACACACTAAAGCTGTTGTTGCAGAAGGACTTTGTGCAAAATTCCAGCTTTCATTGTCGGATGCATAAGATCACAGAGATGCTTGTCATCATTAGACAGTGATTTGTTCCTGAGAGTTCTGAAGTATTCCAAGACCCCAGTACTTCCAGAAAGAAATCCTTATGTTTCAAAACACTTTTAAGTATTTTTATGTTCTCCTCTTAATGGCTCTTCATAGGAGAATGAGGAGACTTCCTGGAATTAACAACTGCTAGGAAAACCCTATTAATGCTGCTGATTTATAAGCAGCCAGAAGTCTGCATTCTCCTGCTTGACACTGTGTACCCACTGCAGTCTAAGGGCTTCCAGTGGTGGGGACCCACATTGCCCTGGTGGCTGATTAGTTGGGTCATGTCATGCTTCAAAGATAGAATTCTTCCTTGGGTAAACTCCTGTGAGCAAGGAAGTAGCAGAGCCTCCACTGTGCTGTATGTGCTTGGCTGGTGTGGACTTGCCCATCACCCTGGTAGTTGCAGCACTGTCCTGGTCCTGGCCCTTGCACATCGACATGCACTCCCATACAGTTCAGCAGCCATCCCTGTACCTTTCCTGGGGAAAAACCTGCTCACACAGAAATGCTGAAATGTTTTCTCTGTTGGAGCACATCTTGAATGGTAAATCAAGGCTTGAATCCTCTCCGCATGGTCCCAGCTGGGGCTTGGTGAGGGTGCGTAGGATCTCCCTGTGCTGGGTTTCCTTTCTTTTCCTCTGGAACAGCTACAAGCTGCTGGGTGCAGGCCAAGGCAGAGGCAGAGGAGGCAGCTGATGCACACCCCATTCTTGCCCTAACATGGAGCGAGGACAAGGCTGCAGGGCACACATAGATACAAAAGCTTTTTTTTTAATATCAAAACTAAGAACAAAGCACCTTGTATAGCAAAGTGAATTTTATAGCTTTTTCCAGCCTGGAAAAAGGCTTTTCAGAGCAGATAGTGCTGGCAATGTCTTCTAACAAGTCTGCAGGCTTTATTTGAGGTAGTTTCTCTCAAGCTGTTTTTTCATTCCTGAAAATTTTAAGTTGTCCTCCCAGACCCACAAAATTAAACAAAAGCAGTGACTTTAAAACAAAATGTCCCAATAAAAAAGTCCAAGTGAAATTCTTACATTTTTACAGAGCATCTCCCAAAAGCCTGCTCATAATTGTAGTTTTAAGAGGACTTGCAGTATATGCATAGTCTCTAAACATCTCCCTCCATCACAAAGTTTTCTGGTGCCATATGGAGTACAGGGGTATGGCACTGCTAACACTAGAGATGCACATATTCATTGTGTACAAGCAAGAGGACAAAATACTTAAAGAATTACGCAGCAGCTATTACTGTCATAAAAATGTTGGCAACTGAGCATAGGGGAGAAGCCAAAATGTGTTCCCCAGCGAGCAAAAGGGGAGCAGGACTGAGCAGTTAGATGTTGGCTCTGGGAACTGAACCATCCCCATGTGTGTAGCCCCTGTGCACGCTGTCCCTTGCCTGGGAAAGCTGTTGCAGCCTGTCCCCCCCACAAACAAAGGTGCAAAAGCCCTTACATTAATGAGAGGGGAAGATGGAAGTTATCTACAGAGGAAGGAAGTCTTTTGAGAATCACATTTCACTGTTCCAACTGCTTAAGGAAAAGCTTGTTTATAGTAGTATCCTGTCAATAGGAGGTGTCTGTGTAGGTGTGTGTATATATGCACAGAATATATGTGTATGAGGAGAAAGAACTTTTCACTGTGGTCTGTCAGCCTTAAGCACATGGCTTCTATTTTTCCTTAAACCCTGCAACTTCATTAAAAAAAAAAGAAAAAAGAAAAAAAGAAAAAAAAGACATTAAGAAACTCCCAAGGCAGAGTGCATGTGAGAGTGTGTGTGTGCGAGGGAGTATGAGTAACTTATCTTCACATTTAGCTGGAGCCTTGGTTATTGTCAAAGCAGCTGAATCACTGCCTGAGAGCTGCCATCTTTGCCATGGTGATAATTTGTCAGAGTGCCAACACTGCTGCCTACTGTCTCTGAAGAGCTGACCTTGTAACAACATCAACACTCTTTCTCTGGCTTTTGCTGACATACTCTAGGCTCTGGAAACTGTTTTCAAAACAAATATATAATCAAGTGTTGTGCTTGTAAAAGCAATTGTATTTCTGTCCGTCAGATTATTTTAGGGTGTCTCGCCTGCCAAAGGGCAAAGCAAAGGAACAGACAGGGAGGATACAACTCCAGATAAAAAGTGAGGGGCTTTCCGTATAAAGGAATGATGGGAATCAAAATTAACTGTCACAAAATCAGAAGTTAATGGTAAAGCGGCAGCTTATGACTCCTTGTGCTGTTCCATTGTAAACTTTTGTTTCTCAAAGCAAGGACAAGTGAGCAGAGCTGTACAGACAACAGGAAGAGCACACAAAGGCCAAAAGTGAGGAAATCTCTTGATTTAATGTGTGCTATATACTGTCTTTCTTCATGCAGGCAGGAAAAAATTGCCGTCTAAAATACTGATTGAGACTTTTCATCCCGACATTTGATATGGAGAAATGAGAGAGGCTTAGCTTAGCGAGTGGGGTAAAAGCATTGTCAGCACCTGAAAATATCAATCTTTTTGGCCCTAGGTTTACGCTACTCTGTACCGGGTGACCTGACAAGTTCAGGCATTCTCCAGTTGTGGGGAACTGTGTGAGCGCTTTGTATTCCCATTGTTCATGTACGTGTACCAAACTTCACGTGCTCTCTGTGTGTCCAGTGTGTGTGCCAGGGCACAGCAGCAAAGCAAGCAGAACAAGCCAGACACACAACTCACTCCACACTTGCTATGGCTTTGATTGTGGGGGCCAGTGGTAGTGAAGTGCTGTTACTGATTTCTTTTCTACTTGCTGTCTTTACTAAACTAAATTAGTATAGTGCTCACTGGTGTCCTAAAAGAGTTTTTGTGGAAAGATTTTGTGATATCAGAGACTGAGTAGCGGGTGCATGACAGGCTTTACTTAAAAACTGCTATGCCATGCACAAAACCCAGACATGATTAGGTAACAGCAGTTTTAATTTTAGATATGGGATTGGAAAATGCAGTTAGATTAAACGTAGTACTCTGTAGGTTAAGACCAAAATGAAAGATGTAGCTAACCAAAGTTTGGAGGTAACATCTTCATGAGACACCCCAGTTTTCACTCCCCCCTCAGAGATGTATTTTCAGGTGTTGCCAGAAAGGAGGACACTATAATTTATACCAACATGTTTCCCCTGGAACCTTCTGAAAGTGCAATCCTTTGGATTTGTTGAAGTCAGGTGAATATTTTATATAGCCAAAGTTTCACTTCTGCATGTAGAAGTAAAAGTCACTCCTGATTTTGCATAACAGAGGATAAAAATTGTATGGTTTGTTCACTTTCTGACTTATTTACTTGGAAAACCTCCAATGTAAAGCACTCAGAATTCAGGTTCTTCTGACACTTAGAGGAGCTTTGAGATTTGTGGGATTTGGCTCACATGAGTCAAGGTATTGCTCTCTCTCTCTGTGTGTGTGTGTGTATTTATATTTTATATATTTATATATATGGCCAGAAAAAATGCAGAAAATTGTATTTCATAGAAACAGTAAGCAAATTGTATTTGACTTTGCTCTGTTTTCCAGGTTGCTTGTTTTTGCAGTTTAGTGCTGGGTTTTAACCTGCAAGTTTCTGTTTGGGCTACATTTTCTTTTCACGTTTCTTCCTATGTAGCACTTGGTTCAGTAGGCCAAAGAAACAAACTAGCAATCACGAAAAGACTGAAAGCAGGATTTTCAATAATGTGGAAGTAACTTGCCGTGGGAGTTATTTTCAAACCTGTTGGCCCTCTTCAAGGCAGAAGGCTAGTTTGTTACTCTTGGACATTGGAATGATACAGCACCTCGAATGGCAAAGAGTGCTGTAAGTTGCTGGACCTGTTGTGTGTTGTCTAAATGGGATGTGCAAGTTTCGCTTTGAAAGGAGCATTTGTGCCTGGAAAAAAAAAGAGGTTTTGTTGCCTTAACCAAAGGCATAACTAGGAATGGAAATCTGAATGGTCTCCAGGCTATGGTGGACAGACAGTGACTAAATCTTTTTAAACATGGCCACCCATACGCGTTCAGATTTGGGAAGGCTTAGGAGCTTGTTGGGTGGGCCGTGTCTAAAATGTTTGCCTGAACCAAGCTTATAATAGAAATTGGGTGAAAATTACCCTCCTGAGATACTCCTGAAAGCTCAGTTGCCTGTGCAATGGAAACATGAATTTTTTCTGATAGTGAGAAAATTCAGCCATTTAGTGCCTGAAAGTAATTCACAAGACACATGGGTTATAATTCATTCAACTTTATATTAAAAGCAGACACTAGGTTTTGGCGCACTACTTTCAAGCTAAATGTCAATCCCCAGTACAGCAGAAGCCTGCTTCTTACAGGTTTAGCTTCTTCTGCATGTATGGCAAGAAGGACTTTCAGAACGACTTTCCAAGGGACTGTGTGGTCTTACTGGCAGTGCATGATTTTAGCTAATGGATTTATTAGCTGTTTTTTTCCTTCTTGTGTGAGTGGGATCACACAGTGCAGACCCTCCCAGCATGCAGCCCTTAATAATAGGTAAGGAAGATTTTTCTATCAAAGGACAAATGAGAAATTGCTCCTTGTGAGAAAGCTAATTTGAGACTATCTGAGGCAGACTTGCCAGGATTTCTACCTAGCAAATAGTGCCTTAAAAAATGCAAATTGCTTTTAAAAAATGAATACTTCTTGAGTGTTTATTTCTGAAACCAAGGGAGCCGTGCATTAGCTGCTCGGTGAGCAGAGTATCAAACTGGACCATAGAAGGAGAAGAGGAAAATACCATGGAAAATAGGCCTGTAGACTGAGCCAGGTTTTTTCCTGGTTTTGTGCATAAAAAGGTCTTGTTACAGCCATATCCTTTAGGCCCTGTGGAGTCAAGATGCATTGCCAAGAAAGGCTTTTGCATCTCTGATCGCATGCTGCCTCCTCCACCAGCCCGTATTTTTCTAAAAATAATCCTGATTTCATACCTTAGCTGATGGACCTTCTAGCAGCCACAATAGACTCAGCCTCCCTGGAAAACACTCTGTAATATGTAAAAGCATTGGATCCACTCTTTGAGGGAGGTTGTACAGAGCTTTTGAAGAGGCATCCTTTGTAATTTGAGCTGTGCTAAAACGTAGTAAGCTTATCCCAAGCCCTTTCTGCTTCCTTGGAACAAAAAAGTCACTGCTGAATACCAGGTATCTTATTCAGCACAAGAACAGGAATTCCTTTTTTTCTTTAAAACAAACAAAACAAAGTCACTTGGCAGGGGGCAAAGAAAGGATTTGTTTTCCTGTCCATGGGGAGATTTGTCAGGCAGCACAGCCTGTGTGACAGTCACTAACAGTCGAGGGAGCGTCCTGAGACAGGTGTCATATTCTCCTTTTGATAAGCAGGGAGAAAGGCTGCCCTGCGCTTGGCAGCACAGCTCTTGTGGGCTCTGGGTCCATGTTGCTGCACTGTCAGTGGCAGATCCCTTCTCCCACACACACTGCTCCGCTCTCTTCGTGCCACCATCCTCACAGCTGTGTCAGCTCCTTTATCCATTTGGCTCCCGGGAAGCTTCTACGCCAGATCTGCTGCTGGAGCAGCAGTAATGTACAGCTGTGCATATTGTGGATGTAAGAGCTTGCAGGCAGCCCTGAGGTGTCATACATGTATTCATCAGGGTGCCAGAGGTAGGGAAAATATGCTGATGGTCATTCAAAATATTTTCCCAGCACAGAGATGACTGTGGCTTGGTGACTCCCTGAGCCAGAGGTGAGGTCTCCACATCACAGAGGTGAGGTCTCCACATTTAACAGCATTAGAATATGATGACATGGTGGTGTGAATATCCCCAGCCTTCATTCCCTGGGCTGGGCTTGACTGCCTCTGTTCTAAGTGGTGCTTTTCCTCTCAATTTTTTCTCCACAGCGAAGTACAAAGAAACTGGTGGAGTTTGATATGTACCTTGTAGTCATGCTGCACCCAGGAATGCCTAGGCCTGACCGAGCAAAGCTGGACCTTAAAATTCACTGGATATATCTGCATCCGTAAGGTTTCCCAGGCTATAGCCCGATTGGCACCAGAGCAAACCATGCAAACATTGATATAGGAGGGTGCACTTTCGTGTGGTGGGTTGACCCTGGGTTGACTCCAGGTGCCCACCAAAGCTTCTCTATCACTTCCTTCCTCAGCTGGGCAGGGAAAAGAAAATACTGTGAAAGGCTTATGGATCGAGATAAGGACAGAGGGAGATTGTTCAGTGGTTACTGTCATGGGACAGTGACTCGGCTTGGGGAAGTTAGTTACATTCATTATCCAGCCAAATCAAAGGAGGATAATGAGAAATAAAACCAAATTTAAAAACACTTTTCCCTTCCCCTTCCCTTTTTCCCAGGCTTAACTTCACTGCCAATTTTTCTGTACTTTGTCCCCCCCAGTAGCAGAAGGGGGATGGGGAATGGCAGCTGCAGTCAGTTCATCACACATTGTCTCTGCTGATTCTTCCTCCTCAGGGGGAGGACTTCTCATACTCTTCCTCTGCTCCGGTGTGGAGTCCCTCCCGTGGGAGACAGTTCTCCATTAACTTCTCCAACATTGTCCTTCCCGCTGGCTGCAGTTCTTCATGAACTGCTCCAGCACGGGTCTCCCAATGGGTTTACAAGTCCTGCCAGCAGTCTGGCTCCCGTGTGGGCTCCTTTTTCCATGGGGCCACAAGTCCTGCCAGATGCCTGCTCCAGCATGGGCTTCCCACAGTATCACATCCTCATTTGAGTGTCCACCTGCCTCTAGTGTTGGGTCCTCCACAGGCTGTAGGTAGATACCTGCTCCACCGTGGATCTCAACGGGCTTCAGGGGAATCTCCTCTGATGCTGGAGCACCTCCTCCCGCTCTTTCTTCACTGACCTGGGAGTCTGCAGAGCTGTTTTTCTCACATATTCTCATTCCTTTCTCTCTCTGCAATCATTTTTTGTGCTACTACCATTGCTGGTGGGCTCAACTTGGCCATCAGCAGGTCTGTCTTAGAGCTGCATAGCATAGACTCCATTGTACATGGGGGAAAAGCTTCTAGCAGCTTCTCCCAGAAACCAGCCCTGTAGCCTACCCTCTACCAAAACCTGTCCACACAATGCACAGCATTATGGAGAGTTGTCCTCTGCCATTTCAAAGGATCAAGAAACAATTAACAGAAAAGCCTCAAACAGTTTCTGTCACCCAGGAACACGTACTGGATCAAGAATAAAAACCAAAACGCTGTAGTGCATTAAAGAAGGCAGGCAACATCAATGGCATCCTTGTGCAGGTGTTGGCCAGCTTATCTCTGACTGATGTTTGACTGTACAGCACATCAGGCTTTTGGCTTCTAGAAACAGCTTTGGGGTGTGTAGCACCTAGCACTGGGAGAAGAGGTGGCAAACACTGATCCCTGGTTTCCAGGCTCAGAGTCACTCAAAAAGCAGAGTAACCTCCTGGGCACAGTGTCAAGCCAACATAAGCTGTGCCTTGTATGCTGAGGCAGGTTTGACACCAATGTGCTTGTGTGACAGTCTCAGATGCAGGTCAGGTTTGTGCTGCTAGAGTGACCTGTCAGTCACAGGCTGCTTCAGTGGCCATGGCATCCCATCATCAGCTCGAGCGTGGAGCGAGCGAGTTGAGCACTTTGTGTAGACATAGCAGGAGGATCAAGTGGGCTTCATGGAAAAAGAAAACACACAAAGTGGAAGGCTTTCCCTTCATCTTGTCCTGGGTCTTACGCCAGCACAGAAATGTGTGAACTAACTTTAACATTTTTTTTCTCTGATGTAAGAATCCTGATCTTCAGTATTATGCCTAATTCAGTGTGTCTCGGTGTCATCGTGGTGCTACACTATTTTACAGTGTATCAATAGTTCATTTCTCACTCACCATCCCACAGTATAAGGGGTTTCCCCAAAAGTGTTAATTGCCCAGTCTAATAAGCATAGACATTTTTACTCTGACTTACTTCACCTTTAGAAAACACTCTGGAAGTCAGCAGCCATTTGACTCAGTTGTGCTGGACCAGAAACATCCGCAGCAAAATCGGTGCCGTGGCCATGTTTATACTGCTGTGAATAAGGAGCCAGGTCCAGTTGCCTCTGGGTGTGCATTGGCACAGTAGGTCCTTCAGCCAAGTGCCCTTTGAGATTTGGAGAAGAATCATAGTTTTGCTTTCACTCTGTGGCCAGAGTTCAGTGTAATTTTAAGGTCTTAGTGGAAATAGCAAGAACATAATAATACATGTGTGAACAGTATTTGAAACTCTGGGGGTTGTGGCAGGGGGAAACCTTGTCTGTAGAAACATTGGCGAGTACTATTTTGCCCTACATCTGAAGTACTGAAGTGTTCAGTAGTTAGTGAAACATACAGCGTTCACAAACAGATAAAACCATTGAGAGTAAACAAAGATTTTCCCAAGGGCATTTGCAGCTGCTCAGTTTAGAAATTTAATCTGAAAGTCTCTGCTCGGTGAAATGGGCTTTCAATTTGTGTCTTACCATTTCATTTTTGAGGTGATTGGACTGGAAATTGTGGTAAGATACTGGAAATTATTACAAAATCCTGTACCATTTAGGGGTCCTCTACAACAAGAGGTCTATGAAAGCCTGTACTTAGAAGGGCTATACAACAATGCCAGAGCTGTATTTATTGTTTTAGCGAATAAATTTGTCAAGCTGTCAAAATAAACAAGAAAGAGGTTTCTCAAAGACACGCATTGTATTTGGTCTTAGCGCATACCTTGGTGAATTCCTTGGAGAATCCTTGCCTTCCTCAGAAGATGGTGCGTTTCATGTCACTTGGATGAGAATTAAGCACTATTGGGCAGAAGGATGAAAACTGGTGCAGTTGCTTTAGTGAGACAGTGGGATGTTTAGACTTTTGGCTCACTCGATTTATCGCTCAGTTATTAGACTTTGCCCTGACACTGGTATGTGAGAGGCAGGGAGAACTATACATTTCTGTCTGATTTCTATTAAGAGCCTCCCGAATAACAGCCTGTGTTAACAGCTGCTTTATCCTTTTCATGTTCAGGGAAGAAATGTCTGAAAGCTTTCATACTGTTCAAGTGAGTTAGAGAGAGAAAGAAGGAGCCCACATCTCTAGCTCAACCTTTATGTGCAGTCCATTTATTTTTTCACAAAGAGCAGTGAAATCCAAGGCATGATGTGATGCTCGTTGCTATTTTCTTATCTCCTTATTTATGCAACAGTTTAGAGAGAGGCTAACAGGTATGTAACTGATGAACTATTAAGGGCTGAGTGTTCAGGACATATGGTTATCGAGTGAGTGGTGAGTGAAAATCAACTGATCAATCAGTTTCCCTCATGCTCTTCACAGCTAATCTTTATGTTGATCCTGGTGGAGGGGAGCAATGTCTGGTTAAGAAGGAATGGTATTTTACTCTGTGCAGCTACATTGCAATGAGACTGTGTGTGTGCTATGTGAGATAATCTAACTGCCCTTCTGTGTGTTTGCATGGAGTGAGAAGTGTGAAGTACTCAGGCTGCTTGGAGTTGACACTGCCGGTGGTGTTACAAGACAAAAGGAACATAGGAACTGAAAATTCTGAGAAAATCTCCATTAAGGCCTGAACTGACTCCAGGCTGGGTTTACTGAAGAGCTCCAGAAACTACTGATAGGTTCATATGAGCATGAATTAATGATTGTTAATAATAGTTACGATTCATAGGCGAAGGATGTGTGCCTTGCAAGAAAGTTTCCTTTATAGCTGCTTACACATTCCCTTCTCTATTTTCACCATCATTGGCCTCTGCTCTGTCCCTTCTCTTGTGCTCTGATCCTGTCTTTCATCATGTCTTTACCTGTTACTCAGCCCACTTCTTCCCTTCTCCTTCCCGATGTCTTCTGGTGTCCAAGGCCACTCTCCTGCCCAGGAGTTCCCCTTTCTCCTGACTGTCTCTGTCTAGTCTGGCTTGCTTGCTCTCCTCTCTGCTGTAACAAACACTGACCCAAGGCTCGAATGAACAAGGTAGTCCTTGTCTTCATATCAGGCTGATGCTGAGCTTGTTGGGTTATTGTCCAGACAGTGCTAGCAGGAATGGTCTGTCTTGGATATTTCTAAGCTTCTTGTCTATGTGATCTTATTATCACACCAGGCTCATAAATGTCTGTGTCCCCAGAAAAATGCTGTGAGATAAGATGTGCTATTAATCCTGTTTTATAGACAAGGGACTGGAATCAGAACAAACAGAGAATTAAGCCAGAATCCTCCTGAATTACAAGTTAGGACCATAATGCAATCTTTATGAATATGCTCTTTGTTTCAATTTGCCTGGACCATTTTTTAAGTATGATTGCAAAAGAATGTGGTTATATGGGACTTGGAGAAGGCTGAGGTACTCAGCTACTTTTTTTGGTTCAATTTTTACCAGCAAGTGCTCCCACCACACCACCCAAGTCACAAAAGGTGAAGGCAGGTGACTGGGAGAGTGAAGAACCACCCACTGTAGGAGAAAATCAGGTTTTAGACCATCAGAGAAACCTGAAGGTGCAGAAGTCCAAGTGACCTGATGAGGTGCATCTGTGAGTCCTGAGGGAGCTGGCAAATGACGTGGCTAAGCCACTATCCATCATACTTGAGAGGTTGTGACAGTCCGGTGAAGTTACTAGAAAAGGGGAAGCATAACCCCCATTTTTAAAAAGGGAACACAGAATGGGTTTGATGGATGGACCACTCAGTGGATAAGGAATTGGCTGGATGTTCATAGTCAAAGATTTGTGGTCAATGGCTCGATCTCCCAAGTGAAGCTCAGTGACTTTTGGCATTCAGGGGTTGGTAGTGGGTCCAGTACTGCTGAACATCTTTGTTGGCAACATGGAGAGTGGAATCAAGTGCACCCTCACCAAGTTTGCAGATGACAAACTTGTGTGGTGCAGTCAATACACTGGAGGGACATGGACAGGCTTGAGGGTTGGGTCTGTGCAAACCTTATGAAGCTCAACAAGACCACGTGCAAGGTCCTGCACCCTTGGTCGGGTGCAATCCCAAGTACAAATATGGGCTGGGTAGACAATGGATTGAGAGCAGCCCAGAGAAGGGCTTGAGGGTGCTGGTGGATGAGAGGCTGGACATGACCCAGCACTGTGCTCTTGCAGCCGAGAATGCCAATTGTGTCTTGCACAAAAGCTGCATGACCAGCAGGGCGAGGAAGGGGATTCTGCCCCTGTACTCCTCTTTCCTGAGACCTCACCCAGAGTTCTGTGTCCAGTTCAGGGGTCCCCAACACAGGAACAACATGGACCTCCTGGAGCAAGTTCAGAGGAGGCCATGAAGGTGATTAGAGAGCTGAAGCATCTCTCCAGTGAACACAAGCCAAGAGAGTTGAGGCTGTTGAGCTTTGAGAAGGCTCCAAGGAGTCCTTATTGCAGTCTGTCCATATCTGAAGGCAGTCTACAAGGAAGCTGGAGAGAGCCTTTTTAGAAGGGCTGGTAGTGAAAGGATAAGGAGCAATGGCTTTAAACTGGCATTAGGTTGGATGTAAGGAAGAAATTTTTTATTATAAGGGTGTTGAGGCACTGGAATAGGTTGCCCAGAGATGTGGCTGCTCCATCTCTGGAAGTGTTCAAGGCCAGGCTGAATGAGGCTTTATGCATCCTGGTCTAGTGAAAGGTGTCCCTGCCCATGGCAGGGAGTTGGAACTACATGATCTTTAAAGTCCCTTCCAACTCATGAATCTGTATTGGGAAAAGTCCCAGCCAACTTGGCTTTTCACAGTGCCTTGTAAGAAAAGGTCTCATATTTCAGGTGCAAGTTTTGAACTCTCTGAGCAATGCTTGCTGCAGCGTCTGAGCAGATAAGCTGATTTCAATTATCTTTCGTTTGATTGCTTTCTATTTGTTTTCAGCAGTGTCATTAGGGGAAAAAAAAAGAAAAAAAACAACATTTATTTAAAGGTACCAGTACTGGATTTAGGTGTAGTGTAGCAAAAGTTAAGTGAAGTTAATCACTGCTGGGGAGAATGGAGGTTTAAACTGACCTCACAGGAGAATAAATCAGGAACTGAACAAAGACTTTGAGATGCCCTCAACGGAAACAGAGGTTGCTGTACTGAGCTGCAAATAGTGCCAGGTGTGGGCTGACTACACAAAGGAGAGTCCTGATTGCCCTTCTCTCAGTTGGTTCATTCTGCTTCCTGCCAACTGTACCAAGCAAGAAAAATGGACCAAACAGAAGAACTCCTAGGCAGGCTTCCCATTTGGAAAATCAGAGCTATGTGGGCTTTTGCGTGCACTATCTGGGAGCCATTTACTCTCTGCAGACGAGGTGAGGTACCCAGGTGCCTGGCATGTTTTCAGAAACTGGTCGTTTGCGTCTGCGTGGTGAGAATCAGGATGCTGGAAACAAGTCCTAGGTATACCTCCCCACTCATTCCTCCGGGCTAAAGAGAATCTGAGCCCAGGATCCCCTGTTAGGCCAGCTCAAATAAAGAATGGTACCAGAACTGGAAAGTTCCCTCCACACTCAGCTACTAGTTTTAAGTATTTATAGCAAATACTTGAGTACAAGTATTTCTAACATGAGTGTCATTTTGCAATTTTTTTTCTAAAACCTATTTCCTGTTGTAAACCAAAAATAATACACTCAGTTATGAATGATGTTGCTTTTACTGTATTCCTTAAGACTTTACAGCTTGCTGGAACAATTCTTAAAATACAATATTCTCAGTGATACCAAAATATAAATTATAATCTGCTGTAATTTCAAAGCTACATTTCATTTTGAAGTATTTTTGCAAAGTGTCTGGTATGTTTTACTATTAAAATATTTTCCATGTGGAGAGCAACCTTGTTGCTACTGAACTGGAGAGAAACAGTAGTTTTGGTGTCAGGTGGAGCAAGTTCAGCAGCAGAATGTCAAAGGAAAAAGTAAAAACACAAATCCACAGTTTTCCTTGAACATCAGTAGCTTTGATTTTTAAGTAACTGGTTGAATATGGTATTTTCAAGGTAAATGTAGACAAATCCTTTAAAAACTAATTTTAGATTACAGTTTCTCTGAAAAGTCTGTCATAGTTAGTAATATATAAGGACCCACTGAAGGCAAAGCAAACAGGTCTGATGGACTAATGCTATGAGAGGACAGTCAGGATGGATGTAGAGTCACATTGCTTAAGCTGTGGGGTATATTTGTCCCTCCTCCTACAGTATAATGAGATAAATATATTGCTCTGTGTGGTTTGCATTTTGGGCCTTGCTTCCCCCACCCCAGAAAGCTTTCATTTTCAAGTGCAGGAGTCCATACCCATTTCATTATGCATTTTTGTACCACAGTTGAATGACCTGTCACACTCACGTTGGCTGTGGTTGCTCTGTGATCTGCAGACATTCCAGCAGTTTCTGTAGTGGCTGCTGCCCTGGCTGCCCAGGCCAGATGCCCAGGCCACGCAAATGCTTTATTTGCATTCTTGCTCCCAAGTGCTGACAGGCTCTGTGCTAGTTAATTAAAACTGGTTTAATCATCTGCAGCTGTATTCGACTTGACTTCTTCACATACAGATTCCTAGCTATCTTCCCCCAGCATTTATCTGTAGATACGTTAATGACATCTGTAAAGATAGATAAGGATAATGTCAAGATTATCTATATTTACGCAAGTGCTTCATTTGGAAGTCCACAGAGTAATGCATCAGTCATTCCCACAGCTTGAATCCCAAGAGGGCAATCACCTCTGTTTCCTGGGCCAGACTGCACTTCACTCTTCAGGTCCTAGAGGGTTTTCTCCTGCAGTGCTTGATGTGGAGAATCATCCCTGAGAATGGACACCTGTTAGTCACCTGAAAAGGCTCCGCTCTTAACACTTGCAGGTCAAAACAGAACCGGATTCTTGTGTATCATGAATATCCTCTCCCCATTATACAAACACCCAGCGAGTCAGGTTTCCTTTTGTCCAAAATTGCTGAAGAGGTGCTTTAGAAAGAAGAACAAGTTGCATCGGGATGCAAACAACAGACATTGTTTTTAACGTGTTCAAATCTGACTGAGGAGAAATGAATCCCACAAAGTTCAGGATAAGTAAAGGTTTTAGAGGGTCTTTTAGGGGCACTTTACAGTTTCCATTGCGGGTGAGTAGTAGCTGAGAGAAATCCTTCCTGTCATACAAATGCGTTCTATTGATTTACATCTGGAATAAAGGCAAGATCAGGAGTTCTTGAATGAGAGCCTGGGGAGAAATGCCACTATACCTTGTACATCCATGTACCAAGCTGCAGGCACGGCACTAGCCTGGAGACTAGAAACTCCCGTCTTCAGAAAGGGCTGGATCTGGAAGGGAATAGGTCTGCATGTCCTCAAGCTCCCATCCACAGTCAGGGACTTGCAGTGTCTCTCAGGTGTGAGGAGGTGAGTACTGGGGTCCTGGCCTGTCTTCCCCACATGCCAGGTACACATGAAATTAAAAGATGATTTCACAGAGCAGAAGCAGAAGGGGAGAAGTTTAATCAAGTTTGGTGGTGCATTCACACTGGCATGCATCTTTTTAGTAGAACTGGAGTGGGAAACTTGAGGCTTCAGGTGAAGTGGGACATGATTAGATACAGCTCATTGACCAGGCAATTGACAGTCAGTGAAAGAAGATAGTAGCACACAATGCTCTTTTAGGACAGCTATAGGTGAAACGTGCCATGGCACCAGGAGATCTGGCTTCCCAAATGTCTCCGCTGATCTTCCATATGTAATCAAATCAAAACCTTCCTTATTTTATAATTTTTTTCCTCTTTCATCTTGTGTGTTATGGTGGCAGTCCTATATATTCATCTCAGCGCAAAATTTGAAGACTTAGGGATCATGCTTCCATTTAAATGCTGAGGTTTAGCATGGTCAGGGGTTTAGACGAAAAGGCGAGGGGGATTGGTCATTTATCTTTTGTACTTTATCCATAACTTTAGCCAGAAATTAATTTTAATTTATTTTGTTTTCAGGGAAAAGTATGGGCCCAAGTATTACTCTAATATGTGGCATTTTATAAATTGTCAAACATTGTTTCTAAAACTATTTTGATAACACTCAGTTCTGTTGGTTTCACAGGTACAGAACCTTCTTGCTGTGGTGATTGTCTGATACAAATACCAAATGTTGCTATTGAAAGAAAAACATCTGTAGTTAAGTTTAGGTAAAAATGAAGGAAATAAAATGTTGCCAAAACAAAAATGATAAACTGAGAATACTTTACTTTTCAGCTGATACTAAAACTAGAGCTTAAATTAACAACAGTGAAAATGCTAAAATATATTTGACCACATTCTTCAAAATATAATTAAGAATTTTCCTTGTTCAGTGAAAATTAGTTAAAACTACTGTTTTACTTAATATGAATGCAGCTTGAGTTGGTGCTGTATTTTTAAAGGATCAGGAACCCAGTCTTGAGAGTCACTTTTCCAATATGAACCTCCAGTCCGTTTCAATGTGGTGTTTTAAGAATTGTGTAGGTCTCCTCCGGAAGGCAGGGACTATTTTGCCTCTTTTTTAATCAACATTATTCCTTCCCTTTCCCACGTTGGCCTCTCTAAAGCAAAAGGCTGCTTATCTACTCAAATGGAATGGGAACTTCTCTTCTTTTGGAAAAGCACAGGGAGAAGATTTTCATTTGAATATAAGTAGGAAATGAATCCAGCCTGCCAGAGCTGGAAACCAAATGTATTAACTCTTTACAGGCCTTCCAGCCAGAATGCTTTATGCCAAAACTGTGTATGGAATGTTTTTAAGGGAAATTTAAGTTGGATAAATGTCGAGAGAAGGCAAACCAGACAGCTGGCTTCAGCAGTACTTGTGCTACTCGCAGCCTTGACTCTGTCCAACAATCCCAGATGGATTCCCCAGCAACTCAGCTCAGGGGCGATACCTCTCCTGGGTACTTTAGTTCCCACTCTCTCTCACCATCTTGTCCCTCTATTTTCAAGCTGCTCTTGGCTGTGGTTGAGTCTTTCCGCACACTGTTAAGGGGACAGCTGCCCACAGCTGCTCTCAGCCTTTCTGGGGACCCCCTCCCCTGCAGAGCCATGCACAGGGAAAAAGAGGCTGAACACAGGAAAGGGTCTTCCAGGTAAGCCCACCAGATATCAGTTGAAACCACTTACCTGTTTGAGATTTGGGAATAGGGTTGTTACAGTAATTGTGAAGTTTGTTTCAGGCTTCATGTCTGAAGATTGCAACAAACTGGTTGCAGCTGAAGCCCCCTGTTCAGCCATCTGAGTTGATGGCAGGCATCCAACATGACTAATTTTAGCCAGGATGCTCCTTGATTTCCTGCACAACATTTCACACTTAAATGAGTCAAAGTGAAAGTAGGTGTGGATATTATGAACGAGGTCCCACCTTGCACTTAGAGCTCTTTGGACGCTGGCTTGTGTATTGTATGGCCAGATGAAAGCAGCGAGACGTCCCACTGCAGTGCCCTCAGCTGGACACTGGAGAGTGTTTCATGTGCTGCACAATGACAGAGTTCACTGAAACATGATGGTCACTTCATTTCATTTTGTCTTCTTGCACCTTTCCTTTTGTTCCCCATATAACTATGTACTTCAGCATACTCCCAGCAGGAAAGTCAGGCTTGCCTTGGTAAAAGTCATATAAAAACCAGCACTGTGGTTTACCTACTATTTATAATTACATTTTCCTTGAAGATTTCTCTGGAAAGGCTTTTACATTGCTCACAGTTCTGTGCCTCGTACCTACCTTCCATGCTAATAGCAGATAGACACAGTTATACCTACACATTATTGTAATTGTTGATGGTGCCCTATTTAGTTCACATCATTTCTTTCTGTGTAGTAATAGATTTCCTGAATCTATTTTTGCTTTTGCTAAATTAAAAAGAAGACATTCTACATGCTTCAAAGAGATTTAGGGAGAGGGAAACCACTACATCCCAGTGCATGAATTTAAGAAAATGCTAATAGGCCCATAAATGAAAATCAAGAGTTGTTTTTATTTCAAACAGTTGCATCTTTATCAATGCAAGATTTATTGGTCTCCAGTCTTCCCAAGACTTAGGAATGTGCTTAGTTGGACTCATTGATTTCAAAAGCAGAGTTTCTTTCACACAGCAGAGCAGGGGTGCAGGAGCCAGCTAAGTTTCAGCAGATCCTGTGAGCCTCACTTGTGCTTTGGCTGCACAGGAGCACGGTGACCTCCAGCAGTGAGTCTGTTCAGAAATACTGGCTTTGTGAGATAAAACACAGGGCCTTCCAAGAGCCAGTTTACATTTGATTTGCCTGCTTGAAGTCAACCAGGTGATGGAGATGTGTTCTGCAAAATATGATGGATAAAATGGCAGAGGACTTAGGCTTGTACACACAGCCTTACCTGTGCTTGGTTTGTCCATGATGCAGGTGGAGACTGCCTTGGGCCAGCAAAAACAACAAGGTGGTGGACCAGGTAAGGCAGCGTTGAATCTGTGTTTCTCTAAAGTCCGTGCATGAATGTGGGTTTGGATCCTCTCCAGAATTCTGGGGCTCTTCTCGCTAACAGGGAAACATTAGCTCAGTTAAGAACAGTGAGGAGATGGAAATATCTTGGGCACGTTGCTGCTTCCTGCTGATCTCCCAAACTTATTTAGGCAAGTTGCTAAAAAGGACAAAAGATGGCTATTGGCAAAGCACTATAAGTAAAAGCGTTGAGGGTAAGATAATAAAGCAATATGTGAAATTGCAGCAAAATCCTGCTTTTTGCCTCCCTTCAAAAATGTAGATGAGCTATGAAGTGTAATCAAATATTAAAGTAAGAGTTAAAAATACTTTGAGCTTAACGCATTTCCCTTAATCTCTTGTCTGTGTTACTTTTATTCCGTTACTATTCTCTTCTGCTTTTATATTAAAAAGCTGCACAAACAGAAGTACAAAGTGCTGTTCAAACTATAAAGCAAACAAAAGGAAATAAAAATATACTTATTTATAGAATTGTTTTATTTGAAGTCATTTTACCTACTGTGTAATAATACCGTATTTGAAAGTTGAAGACGTGATTATTTTTTTAAAAAAATTGATTATGTCTTTTAAGGACTGTTCATGTTAAATACTATGGTTCTTTTTAAGTGAGAAGCTTTGTCGAACAAAATTGTGTTCGGGTTTCTGTTGCTTGAGGGCAAAATAACTTTCGTAGTGTTGAGGAAGGCATGCTGTTGCAGCCCCACAGCGGAATGCTCATGCTGCCTGGCAGCACAGGAACACAGCAGCAAGCTTGAGAGGGCATGTATGAAAGCAGATAGTTAGGAATTTGTTCTCATTGCCATGGTGTTGGACACTGTTTACTTCACCTGTCTGCTGAGTCTGGTTCTTCCCCTGTCTTCTGGAAACCTGCAGACCTGACCCGTAGCCAGGTTCAGCCTCAGAGAGGCAGTCAGCTCCCAGTAGCATATGGACAAGAAATGTATGGATTTTTTCTTTTCTTTGAAATAAGGTTTCTGGCATTTGTGGCTGAGGAGGAAAGCTCCAGATGGTGAAGTGTGCATTATATGTTCAGTGGTGTTTCAGGTAGCCTAAACCCCTCCCAAGCACAGAGTCAACCGGCCACTGGGGCTTACAGCGCTGGGTTAGCAGCAGGAGCCCCACCGAGATGGGTGCTGCTGCTTCTGTCCCCAGGGCCTGGGACAGGTGGGAGAGATCAGGGGTGGTCCTGAGGTCTCATTTAGCTGGTGGCCTCTTTCCTCCAGTCCCACTCTACCTGCCAGACCGCGGAATTGCTCTCAAATAGAGATGCTTAGCTGCTCTAAAATTTGTGACAGCTTAATGTTTATCGCAGATGAGGAACTGGATGAACACTTCACATCAGTTTCCCTCATAGTATGTGCCAAGTATGTGTAAATATAAAATGCCAGGTTGTGGTTATAAATGCAGTCTGTCAGATATATATGGTATACTTCCCTTGATACCTATAAACTAGGTAAAACAAAACAGGCCAGACATGCATATCCATTTTAGATTTTCAGCTACTAATGTCATGGTGCTATCTTCAGTGACTTTGGTTTTATCATGGTGCTGTAACTGCCAGTGAACTACTGTACTTAAAAGGTTGTTGGCATATCCTTTGTAATTTTGAAAATAAAATATCCTTGTCTCCCTCTGGCTGAGTGGTTAAATCACACTACAGTGGGCCTACTTGATAATTTTCTCATGAAAGACTCAAATCCTAGGGTTAATTAAAGCATGGAATAAGTATCTAGGGAGGCATACATAAATGCTAACAGGATTCCTACCACATATCTACAGAGGCAAACATCACCATGTATAGTTTATGCTAAGCTGAAAAAAGGAAATCCTTAGATCTCTTACAAGGCAGAATTTTTATATTTTGTTACAGATGTAGGCAAAAAAAAACCCCCTCGAACGATAACAAAACCACACAAAATTTGATAATGACAGTATGTAAATATATCCCTAATAATCATAGGGATTAAACGTTCTGGGAGACTGTATAAAGCTTTGTATTTGCAGGAATCTTAATACCCATTCCTATCAGAGGAACCTGGATCTAGGATCAGAAAGCAAAGAAGACTGCTGTGTCTGACTGAAACTGCTGAGGAAACTTTAGCAATCAAAATTATCTACTGATAACATAATCTAGCCAATACTGCAGGGCAGAATACTGTGGAGAAGAACTGCATGATTCATAATGATAGGTGATCAGAAATATTGCTCAGCTCCTAAAAGCCCTGGTTCTGAGAACATCCACTGTCACTCACCGTCCACCCCTGACCCAAGCACCGACTCAGAGGGAAGGGTAGCACTTCCTGACTTCCACCCACCTCCTTGACTGGCCTCCATTTTGCCCACAAGGTTTTGTTTTTCTGTACTGGGTTGACCTTCTTCAGTTTGTGCTGGTTCGGTGAGGTGAAGGCAAATAAATGGATGAAGTGACCTAGAGCTTCAGGCAGAAGCCCTCATCGCTATTCTCTCAGCAGCTATAACCACTCTGGCATAAGAGGATTCTGCAAAAGGTCCCTCCAGCCCCTGGATCGCCTGGATTTTAGTCTGCACTCCTGTCATTTATTTTGTTCATTTTAAAAGAGGTTAGGGTTTGTCTACTTAGAGCAGAACTTTGGGAGATGTACTGATACCGTCTGCTTTAAACATCCAGCTTGGATGCATTTCAGACAACAGCGTTAGGAGCAGCAATTCACAGTAACTTCATCGTAGAGAGGCAGGTGTCTCTACATGGGCAGTTCAGGTCATTCATGTTAGATGCTTAAAATAGAATATATGCAAATTCAGACTGTCTGCTGCCTTCACCTCATCCCTTGCTTACGTCTGTTTACGTCTTAAATGTGGTTTATCATCCAGCTGCTGAAAGAGACCTTGCACTCTTTTAAAATTGTCTGCCCGATGTGAAGAAAAGGGCATCTGTGTTTGGCCCAAACTAAATGCCAATTACAGCATGTGTGCCCCCAGCACGTGCTTCACACCTCAGCTGCTCGGGGGTGAGACTGAGGTGCTGGTGGGTGGACAGTGGGGGGGAACAAGAGTGCAGGAGGTCTGGGCAGGACCAGCAGCAGCCCCATAGATTTTGGGTGAGTGGCCAGAGGCTAGTGGCTGGACTGATTTAGTGCCGATGGTTTTTGAGGCAGTTTGAGCTATTGCCTTTGCAGAATATGTTAAAATATAAATGAAGAAATATGTTCCATATACAACTATCTCTGCAGGAGTGTAGAAGCAATTGTGGTGGTAGGGAACCTAATTGCCAGTTTATTTGTGGATGTTTTTTGAAATGTATGCTTTTGAGAACCATTAGAAAAAGGCTGTTTTATCAAACTGCTCCCTGGCCCCTTGTGTTTGCATGTTTGCTCTGTTGCTTTGGAAGTGCTTGAGCTGTCACTCTGCTATAGAGTTGTAGTCCAGTCTTCAAACATTTGTTCCCCCCAGTGCTACAGTGCTGCTTCATATGGCATCGCTGGCCTTGTATTCAGTGCCATAGTAACCGTTCTCTGGAAGAGCAGCAGGACAAGGCAAAGAACATGTCAAGCACCTGAGAGAGAGAGAGAAAATGCAAAGCCTCGCTTGACAAAGTCTTGACACAGATGGCAAATATTTGACAGTGTTTTATGGTGGCCGGTGAGTTCTCCCCAGGAAGGAGAAACACAGAAACAATTCAGAATAGTGAGCAAAAATTCCGAGTGGTCCACCACTAGTTAACAAGGAGATTGCACAGACCAGTCCTGTGTTGGAAAGAATGTGCTGCTTGTAGCAGCATGGGCAACACAGGTCAAACCCTCCAGTTCCTAGGTTGTTCACAGGCACTCTTGGGGAAGAGGTAGGAATTATGAAAAATAGGCTGGAAATTATGTATATCCTCCTTGCTTGCTTGCTTTCTTCCTCTCTTTTTATCTTCCCCTGCCCATGTATCTGGATTTTGTCAGTTGTTCAGCAATCCTGTAGGAGCCAGCTGGGAAGCTGGCAGGCTTCTATCAGGCATCCATGGAGGTGTGTGCAGGCAGGGTCGCTGCATTTGCTCTCTGGCAAGGTAGGGTTCCTCGTTTGGTTTGGTGTGGCAGCATACTTGGGTGGCACACCTGTGTTCCCAGCCACCCCAGGGGTCCATCGCTGGTAGGCAAAAAGCAGGGCTGAGCCCAGGCTTCAAAGAGTTTTTTGTTCCTTCTGACCTATTTTGCTTGAAGTGCTTTATTTTGCATTCAGAGTTTAATCTCAACCAGAGGCACACACTGTGTGAGAAATCCCACTCATCAAATAATCGAAATAATTTTTTGGGATACTGTGGATTCTTGCACCATAGGGCTGGAGTGTTTGTTTGGCTGCCAGTGGCATGCGCTGCCAGTTACCAGATACTTGGATCCTCAGGGAGGAGGGAATAGGGGGAAGGAAGAGCGGTAAAGACTTCAGTTGTCACAACCTTTTTTCAGCTATTACGAGATAAGGGCACAGTTTCATAACACAAACTCTGCCTGCCTCAGTGCAAGGTCTCTCCCGTGCCAAGCTGGGGCTGCTCTCTCCTGTCTCTGCTCTCCGCCTTCCCAGCAGTGCTGGAACTGGAACAAAATAGTTGCAGTGTTGTGAAGCGGCTCAGCCGCAGAGAGGATTCTGCATTGTATTTCCACCGCTGTGGCCTGAGGCATTTTAATTTGAGAAGGGCATCCGGGTCAGCTTGAGCCCAGACGGGCTTGTTAGCACCGGTGCAGCCACAGCCATGCCCTCTGGCTGTCCCTGCCCTCCCGTGCAGTGGCTTGCATGGGGCTTGGAGGCTCTGCAAAGCCATGCTGGATCTGTGCTGTCGGGGCTTGCAGAACCCAGGTCCCTGAGAAGCACCTGGTGGTGATGTCCAAGTGACTGCAAGATTTGCGTGGGTCCAGCGTGGCAGGCTGTGAGCCAGAGCTGGCACGGCATCTTGTTGACGCCCCTCAGGAGCCAGCTGGGTGCCCTTGCACTGTGCCCAGCAGCTCTGCTGAGACACAGAGGCTGGCTCAGCCAGAATGCATCTTGGATCGATGGGGCTTAATGGTCCTGGCTCCTTGTGAAAGCAATTAAATGAGGAAAGAAGACTGGGTGCTGGTCTCTGTATAAAGGAAAGCCTAAAACTGTGATCATCTCTGGCTCAGAAATCTGGCAGCAAACAGACCCAACCATAGGTTGTTAGCTTTTAGTATCCTGACATCTCCTGGGGTGGCAGCCCAGCCTTCATCCCTTTGGGCAGCATTAGGGAGGCCTTTTCTGCCCGCTGACCCAAGCAGCTGCCTGGTGCCTGGGCAGGGGTGCTGTGAAGGAAGTCATGCTGTCTGTCAGGCAAGTGAGGCAGTGTGATGTGATTCCCTGTGCCATTTCCTGCTTGGCTTTGGAAGTGCCGGAGCAGTGCCATTACTCCATCCCTTGAGCTCACAGTGCCTTTTAAAGGGAAAGTCAAGTCTTGGCAGCTGCTTCAGGCTGAGTTCATCCAGAGGGACTCAGCACTCACAGGAGCCAGGCTTTACCTTTATTTTGTATGTCTTGAGTATTGTGTGAGAGGATCAGTTATCCATGGCAGTAGGAGTAAAGCCCTCTAGAAGGTTCAGTAGCATTTCTGATGAGAAAATATTTTTATGGGAAAATAGCCATTCATCTTAGAAGCGCACATGTGCTTGATGCCATCTGTGTCAGGCAACTCCTGGCCAACAGGTGTTTAAAGAAAGGCAGAGTAACCTTCCTCTGAGTACGTTTGACATTGGCTCCTTCTCGTGTTGCATTTCCCAGGTAGTTATTAACTGACTCTGTTCCAGAACAGTAAGTACGCGATGATGCTTCAAGCCGTGCCCGACCCTTTCCATACAAAAGTAACTGCCATCTGGAAGCTGGATTCCACCATTCTTAGCACATTCCAGGTGCCTACCTGTGTTTAAAAAAAACTTGGAGAGTTCAGGACTGTCTTCCCTTACTGAAAAGCACAAAGTGTCTGGATTTTCCTGCAGGTCCCCTGAAGTTTTCTACAAATCCATGGAATGAAGGACAACTGGGTTTGGGGGGAACAGAGCAGGAAAGATAAAGACTGTGAAAGCGTGAAATCATGAGTGACACAGGAGTCTGCTTTTGGCCTTGGGACATCAGAGCAGACATGAATTATTGAAATTATGGCTCTGTTAATATATGTGTTGTCAGCCCTTCTATAAACAGTGAGCAGGTGCTGTACGACCGCAAGTCCTGTTGAGTGGGAAAGCCCTCTGGTCACAGAGTGGGGGGACTTCTGCTGGGGTTCCAGCCTGCAGCTTCAGCTGCCTGACCTGGATCGTTTGTTGGTTCATACTGAAGGATATTGCTCTTCAAAAGCCTATGTTCGTTTCTTTTATAACAGGCGATGTTGTTTAATAGTCCGTTAGACTCTCTCAGTAGGTTTTCATTTTTACTTTTTTTACTCTATACAGAATCTGAGTGAAGCCACTAATGGTACTCAAGACAGACTATGAGATTAATAGATGTGCATGGAATGTTTGCTTGCCCTTCAGCTTTTGGGGCTTTTTTGCAATTGTTTGTGGGTAAAGTACTTAACACAAGAGTTTGCAGCACTTGAAATTCAACTGTGCAGCACTTGAAACTCAAACACATTATACAACTTCAGAATGCGCTTCATGGCCTATCTGTTCTGATAGTCAGCATCAGGGGAAGAAAATTCACTGTGTATTAACAAGAGGATGGCATTGAATAATTATAGAAATTATTCTGAGGAAAATCCTCTTGCACCATGTGTTTTGACCTTGTATCCAGAGTGCCAGACAGAATTTTAAAAGTGAATCAATAAGTAAATACCTATTTCAGGGCAAAGTAAGATGGCTCTTCCAGGAGCCTGCATTGCTGTTTTCCATCTTCAGAGGTCTCTTAGAACAACTGCAGCTTTGAGCATCTTCAAAACTGAAGATCTGTGAACTCCAAAGCCAGCTTTTGCTGACAGATACAGCAAGATGCAGTTTCTACAAACAGCTTTGGCAAGTCTTGTATGAAAATAGGGTAAAAATATTATTAATTAACTTGGACAGAGTTTGACTCTACTTATAAAGCAGTAAAAAACAATGAACCAGTGATTAGGGTTTTATTTTTATTTTTATTTTTATTTTTATTTTTATTTTTATTTTTATTTTGGACTCTCTAACAGAGTGGGTTGAGGTCTGTGATAGCAGTAGCTGTTTTTTCTACATCTTTCATTACATTCAAATGGAGAACGAAATAGAGAAGTTAACTTTTTGATGATGTAGTTGCTGGACTACAGTTTTACTTCAGACACTTCTGGAGCAATAGTATCTTTCACACCTTGAACAGGCTTTTCATCCTGAAAATGAGAAGCAGTTAGTCCTACTTAAAACGCCTAGCATGTTTTGGGGAAGGCTGGTTCCTGGGAAGACCTCATTAGGACCACTTCAGAAAAGCAAGGCCCAGTTCATATGACAGGTATCAGGTTGCTGCCACTTCAGTCCCTTCTCTTGCAGAAGCTTTCTGCAGGTGAAAGGCTTGGCTACATTACGTGTTCTGTCATTTTCTGTACTGCAGCTGCTGGAGGAAGAATATGGCCCTGCTTTGCAGGAAGAATTTGTTCTCAAAGACTCAGTTTCAAGACTGGGACCTTAGCATGGTAATTCATGTATTCTAGTACACTTCCCAAGGCAAACTTTGAATGGTATTACTAAGATGTCTCAGTAGTGCAAGAATACATTTGAAGCTGTAAAGCATCAATGTTTAACTCAAAAGGCTCTGCTATGGTTAGTCCTCATGCTTAATCTAGTGGGACAGTATTAATAATGGTTATTTAGCATTTTCCAGATAAATTCATTCCTGTTCCACAAGCGAACAATTTTGTAAAAGTTTTTTTCCAGACCACAATGGTGGAAGTGCATGGTTGTTTTGTTTCTGAAGGTCTAAATCTGGTGTTTGTCACCTGTACTGGCTCTGTATCTGTACCTGTATTACCACTGAATTTCTGACTGCTGAGCGTGATTTTGTGATTGCAATTCCTATGGAGATAAGGACCTAAATTTTGAAACCAGTGAATGGCAGGAGCAGAAAAGTAATGATTATCTGTTTAAGGGGTGTTGATTTCATACTATTGACTCATTTGTTTTCTTAAAAATAAAGCCCAAGTTGTCCCCCAAAGCAAAACCTATAATTTAATTTTGTCTCTCTTTTTAGACTTTGCCATTACTTGGCTCTCACAGGTGACATCAGTCTATCTGGGTTAGATTTGCTGCACAAGAAAACAACCCTGACTTTTACCGGGTGGGTGGACAGGAAAAAAAACCAACTTTTTGTCAGTCTTTTGTGTTGCAGCAGCTGGATTCATTGCTGCTATAGCAACACACCACATGATGAGGTGTATTAGATTGCTCTGCGCAGAACACAAGGGGGAAAAGGAACACAGCTCCTTGCTGAAGGTACAGGTTGCACTGGAGTTTCTGCTGGAGAGCTGGGGAAGGTCAAATGCTCCAGATCCCAGCACATGTCGTGCACAGAGGAAGG
The DNA here is from genome assembly GCA_013398955.1 of Callaeas wilsoni. Classification (NCBI taxonomy): domain Eukaryota; kingdom Metazoa; phylum Chordata; class Aves; order Passeriformes; family Callaeidae; genus Callaeas; species Callaeas wilsoni. The sequence continues at coordinate 99,964 of VWPU01005811.1, forward strand.
TAGAGGCGTGTGGAGGTGTTAAACTGCAGAACCAGGTAAGGTACAGCTGCATCAATTAACCTGAGATCTTAACCCTCCTCCGTGTGGCAGCTCAACTTCCCAGAGAGTTTTCTCTTAGCTTTTTCAAGTGTTTCTTTTCTTAAAGTTGCTTTGCTAATGTGACAATGTGAAAACATTGACAACAGTTGGAACTGTGAGAGAGACTCTTCTACTGCAGAGAGACCAGTCTTACAGATTAGGAGGTGATCATCCTCAAATCAATGCCAAAAGTATATGTAGGGGGTTTTTGTTGTTTCAGCTTCACTTGAAGATGTTGAACAAGTTTCGGTTTTGTTACTATCTGCACAGTGGTTCAGAACATCTCTTTTGTCAGTCAGAATTCAGGGCATTATCTACTTAATGATTTTTATTATCAGTACTTTTTAGTGATCTGCTCTCTTTAGCATTTATTAACATTTCTTCCTCTCTCCCTCCCAATCTGCTTCATCAGGGTGCCCTGAGTCTTCTTGGAAATGAATTTTCATGTCATTTACTCCTTCAGATTTTATGCTGCCTCCTTAAGTCTAGCAGTGTTGTTAATGCAGTTAAACAAACTTCAGTGCACCTGTAAAGACATGAAAGTGGAAACAGTGCCACAGGTTATTGTGGTTTATACCCTGTTAACCATTCATCCACAGAGGTAAAGAGAAATAATTAATGTCAGCCTTGAACTTATATGTTTATTCAGACCCATGTCAAACTCAAAAAACTATTTATTCCCCCATGTTCTTCATGCACTTTTTTTTTTTTGCTTTTATCCATCACTAGGTTAAATGTGACAGGCTTTAAAGTGGCATCCATCAGGTGGAGGAAGACAACAGTACTTTAGAAGGGGAAAAACTCAGGGACCACAACAGTAGTGGAGAAGATGGAGAGCCTTCCTGAAATTCAAGTTAGATGGTTTAGTACTTTTCCTGCTTCCCATTAAGGGTTTCCAACATTTCGAATGCTTTCTATTATCTACAACTTAGAACATACTTCTTTCTTAGGACTTACCACTGCTTACCACATCGGGCAACATATCAAGAGTGTTGAAATGTGCAGTCTTTTTCCACTGCCCTAAGTAAAAGATTTCAAGCAACCTTTCTGTTTCTTCAGATTCGTTGATAACCCTGGTGGTCCAGTGGTCGAAGCACTCATTGCCACTGCCAGCAGAGTGGAAGCATTCCTGTGGAAACTTGAGGGATGGTGCGAAGGCCAAGCCTTCCCCTCACTCACCCCTTTTAGTGGCAAGAAGGGGCAGTCTCAGTTTGGGTATAAGTGAGCCAAGTCTGAGTGGTGGGCAGCTTTCCTACAGCACAAAGCACGTGTGGTCTGCGCGGCGCTGTGGGGACTGCGCGGTCACGGCTCAGGTTTGAGCAAGGCTCCCCTGGCTGTAATGAGGTGACTTGAGCAGAGTTCCAAGAGAGGAGCAGCCACTCTGCCTGTCAGCTCACAGGAGAGAATCTGTGAAATAAAAAACCATATAAACGTGCAGTCCATTAATGGTCCCTGATCCCAGAATGAGACAGGTTTGCAAGAAGTTGAGTAGGGATTCTTGAAAATGAGGATTCAGAAAGGGTGGAAGTCTTTGAGGGGGTAGATTAGCTGTACAAGGGAAAACTCAAGTGAAGTAGGACAGTGATTTAGCTCTGATTCCACCACTTCAAGGAGAGCGAAGGAGTCCCGATCAAATTATTTAAGCAATCAGAGGAGTTTAATCTGTCTAGATTTATGGACCTTGTTTGATTGGGTGAATGAGGAACCTAATTCAAACACCCAAGAGCTCTTTCACTAATACAGCCCATCCACTGTGGCCCAAAGTATAAGGCACCAGGGATGCAAGTGATTCATAGCATAGTACCACTAACACACTATCTAAGTGACTGTCACAGAGATGCACTAGGAGTAGGTTTGTCCAGGGAATTTAAAAATTAAGGAATCTAGATAAAAGAAAAACAGAGCACTACCTTCTTACTGAGCACTACCCCTCTCCATTTGTGTTTGGAATCACAGATGTGATAGTTTATCACACGGAAGGGAGAAAAGGAAGTGAGAGTCTTAGTTAAAGCCTTCATTATTAAGCAAAACCAGCAAAAAAACATTGAAAAGTGTCCAGCTAATCATCTTTGCTAGACTAGCAAAAAGGTAAGAGATTATGGAAATACGGGTATGGAAAATCACATTCTCAGTGAGGCATGGTGAACAGAAGGAGTATGAGCACTGTCAGTAAAAGGTAGTTTCCTTCAACAAATAGCATTCCATTGCATGTTTTTTTTTTCTAGGACCATACTAGACTACACAGATGTTCTTAAAGATTGTAATCCTGGTCATGATTTGGGGAGGAATAGTGTGTTTTCAAATGCCACATTTTATTCATTTGTAGGATCTGTGAGTACATATGAACCTTCCCCCTTGGACTTGTGTTCATCTTACTTTCTACTGTCTCATTAACCCCACTGAATCTTTTCTAAAACCTTCAAAACAAATAATACCCACTGCTAGCTGAAGCCTCTGAAAGGTGCAGTAAAACAAACAATAATTCTTTAGTTTATGGGTGCCTCTTGTACGTGAACCAGCTGAGAAAGTAATGGAAGACTACTAAAATGCACTACTGTGCCATGAGAATAAATTTACTGCACAGTTTTGCAATTCAGATTTTATTCAGCATTAAAACTGTAACTCATTAATAATGTCAACAAATTTGCAAGGGAGATCTCATCTGCCCACTCCTACAGATTAAATCACACAATTTATTGATATGATAATCTTTTTTACTAGATTTAGATTTGTGGAAAACAGCAGAAATACCTAACTGACTTGACTGGAAAGAAAAAAATTAATCCATTGATCTGACATGACCGTCAGGCTCCGAGAAGAAAGAAATCTGGAATCTTGATTAGTAGGAATCAAAACAGACACAAACTGTCAGGCTACGTGATACGACTTCTATATGCGTTGTATGCAAATAGTAATGTAGGCAAAATTCCAATATGGAACAACTTGCAGCAACTAATTGATACAGGAATATGTGCACCAGTAGGAGCAGGCCAGTCCCTCACTCAGCCATCAGATGGCTGAGATATTTTTCTAGGGATAAATATGTACATGGATGATTACAGTAGCAGATGCTAACTATAGGAGCTTGGGCTCCACATCCAAATGTTCATCTGGCTCAATCAAAATGAACAAAAGCATTTCCAAAGGGAGGACTAACATCTCCAGGGCCAAGTGGGCATTGGCAGCAGTCCAGAGTGTCTTCTTCACATGCAGGAACTGTGCTCTCAGGAACAGTTATTTCCAAAAGGACCAGTCACTTAAAGTATTCAACATGGAAAATTAAAGAAAACTGTTCTCTTTGGAAGAAAGCTTGCTATGAAATCATCATGGGAGAAGTTGATTCAGTTCTTCATAGAGCACAAAAGCTTGTGGCATCAGGATGTTCATCTCATATGTCTGTAGGGCTGGCTTCAACACCTATTTCAGCTTTAAGTGTGTGCTGAAACAGGTCAAACATATTCAACAACTTGTAAGAAATGAGGCTCTGGCCCCGGACTGCTGTAACCACTGAACAAGGAAAGGAGGTTTGTATATTAATGCCTCAAAGACAGATGTAAAGCTGCCATTTGGCCACATTTGTCTGTAGTCAGACTTCCTATAATTTTTCCTCTGAGGAGCTTGCTTTCAATATTGCCAAGTCCCAAGTGCTCACAGATCACGAGTTTAAGCTACAGAACAGTCATGAGATGCTAGAGCTCCTCTGCTTTCAGGCTTGTTGCATGTTGTTTTCTGCAGCTGTGAACCATGGAGAACTCCATTGTTCTTTTGCAGAGCAAAAGAGTCTGTTCAGCCTCCTGTTTCCAGTAGTACAACCTCTTGAGGAAAAAATGCCAAATGCTGTGACATGCTGAGAAGAAAATTCTCTTATCCTAATGGAGTGGTAGAGGTACAGCCAAAAGAAAAGCTTTTTAAGGTGGGCATATACTAGGGACCCTAAAACTTAGAGATGCATTTGGAAATATGTCCAAATTATTATTTTCAGTAACAAATTAACTTCTATGAAAGAAGAAAAACAGCTTCTTTAGCAAGAAGCTCAGGGCCTCTGGTGGCTCTTAGAGATGTTAGGTCTTTGAGCTGAAAGGGAGCACAGCTTTTTCCAACAGATTTGTCCCTCAGTAAACCTGTGCTAGGGTAGTCTGTGACTCTGAACATCAAAGACTAAAGCTCCTATCCAGATCCTGAGCTAAGGAAAATCTCTTGTCTGTGATTCTACCACCTCCTCCATCAACTTCAGGCTATACTAATTAATTAATCTATGACAAGACACCTCCCCTGCCTGCCTGCCTGTCGCATATAGCCCAAGCATCGTATACTTGCTTTTGTGTGTGTGACTATGCACAAATGCATAAACAGACACACCTAAAGTAATTTATGTCTGTCGTTAGACACAAATTACTGGGTTGAATTACTTTGTTTTTCATGATTTCCGGAAAGAAAAATGACTGATGAAGAGATTAAATGTCCTGAGCTCTTTTATTAAAGATAAGTAAATGACCTAAGAAGTGCTGTCAGATTGGGCCAAGGAGAGTAAAACAAGTGCTAACTGCAAGTCTCCCCTTCCTTTTGCTGGGCAGGTGGTCTATTAATGGTGTCAGACTGTTGTTCTGCGATGCTGAAGCAGCTCTGGTTTCTTCTGAGGCCAACCACCCCAGCCTCCCTGAGAGCTGCAGCCGTTCACTGGACTGAAAGCAGCTGGATCTGCAGGGCTGAGAGGCACTGTGCCACCCACCCACCTACTAACTGTAATTAGGAGTGTTCCTTCTCACACATTTATGTCACGAGGTGAGGACTAAAAGCCTGTTAGCTGTCTCTAGTTAGGGGTATTTTTGTGTGGAGTGCTTCTTAGAATGGAAAGAGGCAGATTAGACTTTCAAGCACCCTTTGACAACGGCACTGAAAGTGAGGGTGCACTGAGGAATGCTAATACTGGAAAACTAGGAACATCTTGACTGTTAATTCTGCTGAAGTTAGCAGAGCAAAGCCCAAAAAAAAGGGTTGGATTTTTTTTTCATTTTCGTAACCCCTAGGCTTCATAAATGCATCACCCTTCTTTATTGTCAATTTGCTCGGAAAATCATTGCTGACATCTCACCTAAGGAATTATTATCATTCTAGTCAAGCTATCTTTTACTTATATTAAAGATTTCTTGGATTTTTACCAGCCTTAAATTATACTGAAAGTAGGCAGATGAACATTTAAATTAAAAGGTTAATTGAAACGGAAATATTGCTCTGGCACAGTTAATTTGTTTCAGTTTAAATGTTTATTAGCTTAATTGAATATTTACAGAACCAAGACAAAAAAAGTTGTGCATCTATTTCCACAGACACAAAAGTAAATGTACTTGTGTTCAAAAGGTAAATACCCACTAATAATCCTTAAAAACAATAGTCTGTAAGAGCATATTTCCAAAATAAGAAATGTTCTTCTGTAGCTAAACAACAATTATTTTATAATTTCCTATCAGTCACTAGTTTCTTTTACAGTTCTTTAGGATTTATGAGCACAATGAAGTCCTCAAAAGTGTCAAGAAAAAGAGCTTATGTTGTACAAATGCTTGAGGCAGGAACCACTAGTAAGATCTTCTGCCTGACTGGAGATAACCATATGATTCTCTTGTCTTCTTTGTGGACTTTTTGAGAATGATCATCAAGATCCTCATGAGAAAGAGATGTTAGAGAAATCTGTCAGCCTTTTCTTTTCTCTAATTGGACAGGGATCAGAAACTGCAGAAGAGGGGAAATGTGATCCTTTCCGGATTTCCTGGAAGAAACCATATTTCGGTTAGTTGACTTTCCTAGGGTGCCTAATTTAATAGCATGGTCAAACTGTATTCCCAGTCTAGGGGGCAAAGTCAACAGCAATAGTAACACCAAAATTTAACTGATCAGATTTCATCTCTATGAATACAAATGTTGTTTTTAGACAGAACAAGTGCTGCAATAACTTCCAAAATAAGGAGTAACACATGTTACTTGGAATATGTTTAAACATGAAAAAGTGCTTTAACTGGATTATTTTAAAGATGTTCGAAAACATCTAAGCTTAATAAAAATGGTATTGTGTGATTTCCTACTCAAAGAAATGTTATGGCCCTAAATAGCAGCACAAATGGATTCCCCCTCCCCACCCCCCCAGTACCTAATAGATGGACTATTTCAAATTCTACTTCATCTCCTGTATTAGTTTCCTGAGAGGATTTCCATCATCAGGCTTCAGGGAATACACTTAAGCACTGAGGTCTTGAAACTACGGTAATTTTTAATCTTTAGCAAGTATCCAGTTAGACCTCATTGGCTTTGTGGCATTCAGACTTCTCTTTACATCTTAGTAGGTAATTTTCTCCTTATAGCATCTGTCACAGTTGTACAGGTGGATGTACTGGGACAGTATTACACCAAAATCACCAGTTTGTGACACGTGGGAAAGGGGCTTTCATCTCAATACGTGATTTTGTGAGTTTGTACATCTTAGCAGCACTGCAGGATGGAAGACAGTTGGTAGTCTTGGGCAATGATGTGGATACAAAGGTCAGGATGCGCCTCCTGTTTCACTGGAAGTGTGGCTGTAGCAATCTTCAAAGAATATTATCCTACCCTGTAACTAACTCTATCAGTCCTGAGCATCTTAAATGTGCTACTTCCTGTGGCTTGAGAAGCAAAGCCTAGTCCTTTGGCCTCTAAGCAGAAGAGTTACTGTTTGATTTTGATCATTTCCTGTCAGCCATTCATTGTTTCCTGAGCAGGGCACACACAGCTCCCACGTCAGCAGCCATCCAGCAGGTGCCCAAATGCTTCTCTGGTGCACTGCTTCAAACTGATCTGTTGTTCATCAGTAGGCTGACCAAAAATACCTGTTGTTCGTGTTTTATTCCATAAGCCCACTGTGTTTTATTCCCTGTTAGAAATGTGATTGTTGACCTCTGAAAGCTCTGTATGCAAAGGTACAATTCAACGTCTTCCATGGGCTTTGAAAATACTTCCAATATCTTAATATGAAGGGCACTGATAGGAGCCCCTTAGCTTCCAGGCTGCACATTCCTTGTATTTCCCTTCTCCTCTGGTATCCCCACTTGCCTTCCCTTGTCTGCATTGTCACTCCCTTCTCTCCCATCTTATTTCTGAAGTGCCCTTAAGTGCTTTTGTACTGCAGACTTGGAAATCCCTTCCCTAACTGCCAAGATAATGTGTTACAGGGGAACAGTGGTGGTCTCTGCACCTGGAACACTTAGCAATGATCTTTGGAAAGGAGAATCTGTGGGTGAATGACAGAAGGGGATGGTGGGGGATAGTGAGCACAGAGACAGGGCACTGCCTGCTTGTGAAAGAAGAAACCTCTTCTTACAGCTGCACCATGTGTAAGGTTATGAAACCAGCTCCTGCCATGCCTTCTTTTTGGTGCTGTTGCTGCACCTCCGTACTGAGTCTCCTTCACAGAGTGAATTTATTACAGTGATGTATTAAATGCAGGAAAATGGAGTAATCCTGAACCATGATTAGACTCTAAAGAAGGAGTATGTTTTAAGCTAGCCATTAGTAGGTTTTTTTTCCCTCCGAGTTGGTAGTATAAAAGTCTGTAAATCACATAAATAACCTAAAAGACTAAAAGCAGAATTAAATAATTATTCATTTTGGGTCAGGTTTTGGTTTTTAAGAGCCTAAGTGTAATTATTCTGGCACAAGGGACCTTCTAATGGTTTTAAAGCAAACAGAGCTGGCTGCAACAGGAAACTTTCTGCCGTCAAACCATCAAGCACACCCAGCTGGGAGAAGCTGTGAGGCAGATTCCCATCAGCTGGAGTATCACCAGCTTAGGCTTGCAGTGGGTCTAGGAGGTTGCAGGCCTGGGGAATCTTCCTTGCAGGGGAGATTGTAACTCCACACATGTGGACTGTGTATGGCTAACAATGAAGCATGTTCTTCGCAGGGCTTTTTTTCCAGCCTGCTCGCTGCTGTCTCTCAGTTAAACAAGGGACTCATCTCAGCACATTTAACTGAGTTGCATGGAGAGAGAGATGTGATTTTAAACTACTGAAATTGTAGGAGTCCTTTTTTTTGTAAGGCAGAGAATGTATCAGGTAGGTGCAGAAATAGCTGTTGCAGCTCAGAAATATATTTTGAATAGCAGAACATCCCAGGCCCTTAAGTTTTGGGTGAAGTTCAAAGCGAATTCAGAATGTAGCCAGGCCATTCTTTTCCCATTTGTCTTTCTAAAGCCTAGGAAATAAAAAGTTTTTTCAGTAGTCCACCAGTGCAATTAGTTCAGAAAATTTTCTTTGTTTTGGGGTTTGACTTGGCAATGTAGAGAACAGCTACAGATCTGAAAATAGTGAGACAGGGAGCAGAAAGTGCTTTTGCTCCCTTTTACTAAGTTCACATAACTGTATTTTGAATTCTGACCAAAACCAGGATACTAAAAAGTTGTAAATAGCATAATGACAACATTGCAATGATCTCACCAGTTTATAAAAAAAAAAACTATTACATTTTCTATTTTGCTGAAATGCCGTCCCCCTGTCCATAAGCCTAAACTTTAAAGTGTAAATTGGGATTTCTAAATAAAATACTCTACATGGTGTATTTTAAATTGAGTGCTACCACATGAGGGAATATGTCTTCATAATGATGTTTCTGATCTTGAATTAACTGTCCAGCCAGGGCATTTATATTGTGCAACTGTACCTGTTGGAAAGGGATAGTGAAAATCTGAAGCCCCATTCTGGTTTCTGAAACTGATCTTCTAGGGAGGTAATACCAGGGCTTTAAGTACATTCTGCCTGGGAAAATGCTAATCCATCTTCCCTTCTACTGTGGCTGGTCAGATATGAACAGAAAGGTCCCACTGGAGGCAGAACAGACCATGACTGGTCTCTAAAAACAGCTGCAGGCCAAAAAGAAGAGTTTTAGTTGTTAGGCCCACATTTTAAAATAACTTCCCCCTCCCTTCTTTGATTTATTGCATAGAGGTAGACAATATTTTAAACCATTCTCTTCTGAGAGTGTCTCATGCAAGCTCTATGTCTTTTCTTCCTCTTTTTTCTGCGTTCACTGTTTGCTCATTGCGCTTTTCATGTCAAAATTCTGGACAGCTGAGGGATAGGTTACTTTCACTGGAATCAGTGACTGAAATTATTACCTCAAGTTCATTAGGTTACTTCCCTATCTTTGTAAAAACAGCATATTATTTTAAATCCAATGTTATTAAAGTGGATAAAGATCTGAAAAAAATGAGCTGATTAAATGGTGTATACAGTCTCTGTTAGTGACTGTTTCACATCTGCCACTCCAGGATGAACCAGATCCTGTTGGTTTGTGACAAATGCCACTTTTTTCATTGAGAACCTCACAGTGGCTAAAAAGCAGATGTGACTGTTGATCTCCACATTGCTGTCATTCATCTCTTACCGGTTGTTATTTCTGATGTTGCTGTTCTTTTGTCTTGGCTCCCCCTTGATTTTGAATCTGATCACATTACAATTTAACCTTGCAGCATTCTAATTTTAACACTGCAACACTATGAAATAAACAAACATACAAGATGAGACTGTTTTCAAAGGATGGTGTTTATTTTCGTTGCCCAGCTTGACCTTTTGGGACAGAATGAGAACTCTTCTTCTGTGAAAGTGGACATCTAATGGATATTTTACAATATATCCAGAAACAGAGGTATCCTAAATCACAGGTTACTTTTGAAAACAAAAGATATTGTGGCTAAAATTAAACATAGGTAAAATCCTGGGAAAATTGACTTCATTGTAGTTGAAGTAATTGCAAGCCTTTTCATCGATTTAAGTGGAACTGAGATTAAACTCTGTATTTCAAGAGAAGGTTTTTTTCACTTGCAGACATATGCACCCTTCCTATTCCCTTTTTATTGCTCTAAGTGTACCATGCTGGAGAAGAGCCACTCCAAAGTTCACGACCTGTAGGAAAGTTGGCATGCCAGCGGCAGAGAAGCATCAGTGAGTGCAGGCCAAGCATGGCTGCAAGCGTCAGCCAGAGCCTTTCATCCACAAACAAGAGGGTATTTCACTTGACAGGGCTGCAGCAAAAAATTCCAGGTAGATTTCAACAGGCTTCAGTGCCCTCTGTTAAGGGGAGAGATTTTAGACATGTTTACTGGGGCTTTGAGTTCCGCACAAGACATTTTCCATAAGACGTTGTGCAGGCTGCATTTGTAAAAAGGATATTGTTGTAGCAGCTTGTGTTGGATATCAGCTCAAGGGAGTAAGTCTACAGCAAGCTAAGCGATAGCAATTCTCAGAGTAAATGACTTCTGACTTTTAGAAGTGTTTGTTTCTATGGAGAGATGTTAATTTTGCCCTTTGTCTCTGTGGCAGAAATTAGAGGAGCAGTGTTATGTCTGTCTTGTCCCAGGTGTTGATGCTGAGGGAGATTACCTGGGGGGCTGCAAGGAATAGAGCAAGTACTATTGCATTTTACAGTGGATGTCTTCAAGGGAGAAGCAGAGGTTGTACCAAGATGCCATGTTTTCAAAATAAAATTCACAGTGTTTGTTCCAGACAAGAGAAATTCACCACAATATTTTGCTCCAGGACTCATGGTAACTCTAGTTAGGAGCTGTCAAATGCAAATCTAAGTGCCTACTCTTCCATCATTCAGGCATCTTTGTCTCAGCTTCTGAAGAAACCTAAACCCTTTGTTTTAAAGAGCTAGCATTTACTTTCCTATACAATTACCTGCCTGGAATACAAGAGAATTGTTTACGAAGGAAAAAAAAAAAAAGACATTTTTCTTTTTTAAAGTCACCCTATAAAAAGGATGAAAAGTATATATTAAGGTCCCTTTCCTTCCAAATCTGTACTTTTCCCCCATAAATATTAGCATAAGTTGATGCGTATACTGGAGTTTGTGTTTGATGCTTTGCGACTTCAGGAACAAGTAAAATCCTTTGTACCAGGTCAGCGATGGTCCAGATGCTGTATTTTGCCTGGAACGACAGAAAATGTGTATAGAAGTCTTTTTCATGCATAGAAGTAGAGAGGAAAAGATTATTCTGAGTAGGTGTTGCCTGTGGGAAGCTTAAAAAGTTTAATTTTAAAAGGGTTTCTATCCCATAAACATTCAGGTGTTACCTATTTTGCAGTCAATGTTTGTAATACTAGGGAAACAAATATAAAACGAACACTTTCTTTATCCTGATATAATAAAATGTGTGCAGATGTGATCACTGTTTGTTTCGTGTGCATGAGGAGAATGGGAACATCTTTCCTTTAGACATTTGAGGGAGTACTGTATTCATTGTTTTTCTAATCCTTTGCCTTGTCAAGGACTGAGCAGTCAGGACAAAGATTACGTGATGTGTCATTTTGATCCTAGCAAATACAATACTCAAGTTGGATTCGGTGCCAATTTTTAAAAAATGCTTGTACCTGGCTTTTCTGTCAAGATTTCAGAGGTGAACAGAAAGCATTCACATGTGAAGCACTGGATTTGGTGCTTGGTATTCTTCCTCTTCAGAGTAGCTCACCTAAAACTGTTCCAGTATCTGAGTTTTTGGCAGTGTTCAAGAACTCAGCTGATGTCACAAACTGTTGCTGACAGATTCAGCAACTTTCAGGGGCTTAAAAGTGTTGATTCTCCAACTCTTTTAAATGCATTAGTTTATCATTTTTATGTGTATGTATTTTTCCAGTTTTATAAATATATAATCTTAAAAACTTGCAAGCTTTTTGATGTTTTCTAATGTCCCTCTCAAGAGAGCGACACTATTTCAGTCAGAACAATTTCAGCAGATCACTCTGAAATGATCTGATGAAGTTTAGTTATTTGTGTCTCAACCTTGAGTATGTTTCTTACATACCTAACAGGATTATCAAAAAAGGAAGATCTTAGATGAAACTGAAGTTTGAAGGGATCCTATTACTGTTTCTTTCTCCCCTCATTATTTTGACCTTATAAATGCTGCCAGGTCATTTATAGCTACATGACTGCTATGTTAAAACCTTTGCAGGCTGACTGGCTCTATCAGAACTGTGTTTTTGAAAGAATTCCAGGGTCTCTGCTATGTGGAGTATGATCAGCATCCTGACTTCTCATCCTAGACACTTTGGGGCTTCTGCTCTGGGAAGCCCTGCTGGTTTAGCCAGCTCATAGGACTAACTACAAATGGTACATACAGAAGTGCTACCATGTAATGCTCTTCTGCTTCTCCCAAATCTCTGTGATGCTGTCCATTAGAGGGTACAGCCTTAAATAGTGAGGAATGACTGGCACTTGATATAAACAAACCTCCTGTGCTGGAGATTGCCATTGGAAATCCTTTCAGTGCTTCTTCTCAACTGCAGAATAAAGAGGTGTGTGCAAGGGACTCTACTCTTGCCTTTGCCAAGTATTTCAATACTCTACAGCAAAGGCGTTTGTGCTCTCTAGCTGTTCTGAAAGTAGGCAAAATGGTAAATAAAAAAATAAAATTGTAAGCAACTGGGAAAAATCTGCCTCTGACTCTTTTGAGTCCCCTTTTCCATTTATTTGTGTTGTAAAACACACTTTCACAGGATTGCTTAAAACCAAGCCTGCAGCTAAATATTTAACCAATGGATTTTGTTAAATCTGTTTCAGTGACTCTGGAAATGAATTCACACCTCTAATTCCTAAGTACCCTTTGCCTCTGGGCATCTGTAGTGAAATGCAGGTATTAGAAGAGCTGGCATCAGTTGAGATAACTGATAACGTGAGTCAATAAGCAATGGATTGAGAAGACAGAATGATCTTTTGTCTCTCTGGGGTTTGGAAATGGAAATTTTTGATCTGAAAAGCAGTTGTTCAGATAATGCTTGAAAAGTATTTTCTGGGCTGTTGTCAGCCGTCCTGCATCAGTTAAGTACCAGCTAATTTAGTCCAAAAATATTGCTCACCAGCACTTCTTCTAGTAGCAGGTGAAGAGCACCTGAGGAGGCACTGGTGCCAAAAGGCTTTGCCAGCTCCCTTTTCTGTGGGAGGGGCAGCTTCCTGACAACTCTGACACTGCTCGGAGTCAGCTTGTGTCTTTAATGCATTTCATTGTTGTATAGGGTGTTACTGTCATCTCAGTCACAGGTGACAGGGAAGTTTGCCAATTCTTCTGTATTTTTCATGTGTCAGCCTTTAGCATCTCTTTAACACAAGGGAGATCTGAGCCCAGTGCCCAAAATCCAGCTGCATGGTTTGCTCCCTTCCTTTGCTCTCTGTTTAACACTCAGGACACTAAGGCAAGAAGCAAACCGGGTGAGCTGTCACTGAGCACTCTGCTGCTGGACATCACAACTCCATGATCTAACACAGGAACTCTGAGAAATCACAAGTCAGTAGAGGCAAATGGATGGTTTGGGAGAGAAGGGACGAAACAAAGGTAATAGTGAAGGCAGAAAGAGCAATGGGGGAGTGGGATGTGGCTGCTGAAATAGTCTATTTTGAGCACTCTATGTTTAAGAAACGGAATTATGAAGTATGTAGGAGGAAAAAAACATATCCACAAGTGCGGAATGCAAGATGAGCTTCTGCTGATAAAACTCTACTACATGTTGTTTTATACCATTGAGATTCTCATCCATAAATACATCTGGAGTCTCCATTTCACCTCATTGAAAATAGCATTGGACCTGCAATATGTGTTTCAAAAGATTTACTGGGACAGTTTTAAAAGCCACAGACTGCAGGGCGTTCACAATATCTCTTGAGAGACCGTCTACAGCCTCATAAATCTTTCACTTCAGAGTTCCCCTGTTCAGATCAGACGTTTTCTGTGTTTAAATATTATTCCTGTTATTCCTAATTAAACCCGGTATGTCACACCTTACAATTCTCTCCTCAACATGAACAGCAGACAACTGTTTTATTCCCAGCTCATCAGCCTTTAACAAAACTGTATAGAATTGATGTTATTCTCTTCCCAGAAATCAGACTCTCCGGTCTCAGTACTCTGAGTGTTTTCCCATCTCTCTGCCTCTCTCCTTCCACTCTGTCAATGGCTTCCAGACAACTTGGTGCCTAAACTAGAATGTAACAGTTGAGTGTAATTGAACCAGAGCCAAACAGAAGGAGAAGGTCTCTTGCTTCCTACTCTGATGTGATGCATTTGATAAAGCAGACCAAAAATACACTGCTGCTTTCTTGCCAGAATACCCAGAAAAATATTAGACATGGTCTCAGAATTAAGCAAATGACACCTGAGGTGCCAATGTACTTATTCTTGTTTGCAAATATCATTAACCAGCTTAGCTCAAATCTGCTTATTACCAACTCAAACACCTTCAATTTAGAGGCCTCTGGACCAATTTAAGGATTGTCTCCACTTACAACGGGGTCGAATTGGACATGGTTTTGTCCAGGCAGTGGTGTGGCACTTGTAAGTCAGACAGATTTCTCCTTAGAGCCGGTTTCTGTTGCTCTCTGGAGTAAGCTGGTGGCCTCTCCGACAGCAGTGGTTCGGCGTGTGGCCAGAGCATCACTCGTGAGAGCTGGCTGCTGGCTCAGAGAACGGCTGGTTCCACACAGGGCCTCTGCGGTGAAGGGGGCTGTAATTGCCCAGGGAAATTGTCACTGTGGCAGTGAATTCAAGTCCATTTTTCTTGTCAAAATCCAGGCCTGCAGACGTTACTGCTCTCTGCAAGGGTTCATGTAATGCTCTTGCTTTGTGGCCTAATTGAAGTGCCCCTGCAGCAGCCACGAATACATGGCCACTGGGCTGCTGTGGTACATGGCTGGGTGTGGTCAGTGCTTCATACCGAAGGCATCTGTAAAGTGCTCAGGACCAATGCACTTCACAGAAAAATTGGTTCGTAACAGTTTGCATTGTTATTCTCTGTCCAAGGATATATTGTGACTTGCAAGCTGCTGGAGGCCTTAGTGTCCCATGCTTTTCTGTAGGATGTCTCTGTGCCTTCACATTGACCACCCCTTCCTCTTCTGCCAGCTGTGAGACTTTCTCATAGTTGATGACTGTTGAGTTTTGGTGACTGGTCTTTGTGAAAGAAATCTTTTAGTGTGATGGATCTTAGGAATGGCACCTTTACAGCTCATAGTTCAGTGACTGAGTTTCTCCCTGGACTGGTTTTTGGGGTGTTCTCTTAGAACTGCTGTGTTGTGTTAGAAGGAAAATGAGATCTTTTCAAAGGAAGGAGGTGTTGAAAAATTAGTTTGAGGACATTTAGTCTTTGGGGGAATGTGACATACAGCCATAAAGTGCTGTGTGACAGTGTCTTGCCTGTTTTGGCACCTCTTCTTTCCTGTTGTTAATGATACAAATGTCATGTTTCCACAAAAGTTGATGCATTGTGTGCATCCTAGAGCAATGCTTGTGTAGGAGTGTGTCTTCTGTCTTGACTACCCTTAGATGAGTGTTTCTAAGAAGTGATCTACTTCATTTTACATGAAGAAAAATCTTTAAACAACCATTTGGGGATTTCAAAGCACATCAGAAATCTTTGCAGCCATAAGAGCCAGCGTGCTTAGATGTGATTCTTCTGGGCTTTCATGTGCTCCCCTTGGCTTTCTTCACATTGCGTTTTTGCCATGGGAGAGGTAAATTCAGGGCACTGAAATTTCTCCAGACTAGAGTCTGCTTACAAGCCCATTTCTATTAGCTGAAATGTTTATGCGGCGTTGGAGGGATTTTTATAATCTCAATGTTCTTTTGCAATGCAATTAATAGTGTTTTGTTTAAAATGTTCCTCCTCAAGCATATACAACATTTAACTCGAGTTTAGCAGGGTCCAAACAGTGTTAGAGGTAATGTGCATATCTGAGAGGAGAGACCCAGAAGAGTGAATCTTATGTAGCAGCCTGTTTCTGTTGTGTACATTTACAAGCATCACCAGCCATTATCTTTGAATTCAATATTTCAAGCATTAGCTTTCTGTTCTAGCTTAGTATATGAGACTATTTGCTACATAATTATATTGTACTTCATTTTCTTCTGTATGCTATTGTAATAATGATATTGCCTAATAAAATAATGTCAGATTTTAATTAGGTTAAAAGTAATTTGTTATATTAGGTTTTTTATTTGAGAAAATAAACTAGCTGATAGTGCATATCAAGCTGTCCATTTTTTTTTTGTTTGCATTTGCTTTCATTTCCTGTTGTCCTTTACCTGTTGAAATAAGGGTGGAGTTTCTTCTTGAATTGTTCTACATTATTGTGGCCCTCCACAGCCTTAAGTCTAACATACTGATGTTGTAGAGAGGACATGAGATGCCTAACTTGCTATTTATTAAAAGGAAAGATTTGCAAAAATTTCTGCTCCTAGTTAATAGCTGCAGTTTTTTAATCACAGTAATAAGTTAGCTAGACTAATGTGAAAGGGTATGATAATACTGTATGAGAGTACTTCAGCAAATGGAGGCTTAAATTTGCTGGGAGGCAAAGACAGAATACATTTGCATCAAATACGGTTTTGGAAAAGAAAAGCTTGTGCTAACTTTTGTGATGGGATACTTCAGGAAAAACCAGTGATGTAGGAACTGGCATAAAGTGTAGTTCTCTTTGTAATTCAGTTTTGTAGGAGTGTCATGAATAGCATCTCGACATACATCCAAATAATGAAGAGAAGGATGAAGGGGTGAAAGATTCTCCTGTTTCTTAACGCCCTTCTCTTTAATTCTTTAATTCCTTTTGCTTTCAAAGTGACTTCGGTACTCTGTAAACTTCCACATCACATGAAGAGGAGGTATGTTCTCTGTTACGTGACTAAAGCTTATCTTTATTGGGAGATACTCTGACTCCTCCTTGAAGTGCCATTTCCAAGTGCATTCCCTTTTATGTAACCTACAGTTTGTAGGCTGTCCTTTTTTGTTAGACATTTATTAAGAACTAAATAGAAAACCTTTGAACTGAGTTCAGCAGCCCATTCCTCTGCAGCTAGGTACAGTCATCACAGTGACATTCAAGCATATGCTTTGGGTTCAGTGTGTATGTAAAGGTTTTGCAGGATAAGGACGGGTTAAAGAAAGCTTTTGTTGAACTGGATCCCATCTGACTTTGCCTTTTCTATGTATTCATCATTAGAAGACTCAGAAATTCTTTTATTGACCTGTAATTTCTTGTCACTTAAGTTTTATACAAGTTCAGACAACTCATTGCTGTTTTTTTCTGCTGATTCTTCTGTTATCACATGGTACTGCCAGCCTACCTATTCTGTTTCTGCTATGTATAATGACTGTATTGCTGTTCTGCTTGTGTGGTTATTCATGGGTATGCAGGCAGGCAGTTACGGGACAAGAATGTACAGACTCTGATTTCAATCATTTTGACTTTGAGAGAGTTAGTATCTTAACTCAGTATCTTGAGGATTGAACTTTATTATAACTAAGGCTGCCTAGTGAAATCATTTTGACAATGCATGTGAAACTTCTTTTTCTACCACAAAATTAGAGACATAGAGGTGTGACCTTCAATGAGATCTAGTACTTGAAAACAGAATTAAACTTAACAAGTTGACATTTGCTTTTAAAGCATCATCATTTGAATGCAGCCACCAAAACAACCAAGTTGTATCCGTTTTACCCAAGTCATCAGGCCACTCACAGAAAGGATATGGCCAGGTAAAAAAGATAAAATCTTACATCTCCTTATGCTCTGACAGCAGCTAATTGCTAAAAATGCCTTCTTCAGATATTAATTAGATCAGCCTGGAGGCTGCTCCTACTTGCATTAAGGATCTGATTTCTCTCTGCGTGAGATTCATACAGACTCAGTAATCAAAGCTTTCTTTGTCTCAGAAGGTATATACTTAACCCAAATATGCTCCTAAATGCCTTAATTCCCATCCTAGTGCCATTCTTCTGTCCTAGTGCCTGCTCTCACTGAGCTTCAAGACAAATTAACAGCTACCACTAGGAAAGAGTATATGTGAACAATTTCATCAGTGCCTCATCATTCTTTCTTTGTAACTTATTTTCTACCTTTCTGGCAAGTAAATCTGGAGAGACTTGAAATTCCATGGGATTGTTTTTAAGGATTCTTTTTTTAAGCTGTGTTGTTTAGATATAGTTCAGACTTTCTTTTCTATAAATCTATTTGTTTTAACGTTTCAGAAAATTGAAAAGTGAGAAAACACAAAGGCATCTGTTTCAGGCATAAAGATAAAAAAGCTTAAATACTTCTTGGTTGTCAGTTGTATAATGGAAAACTCTTCGTAGCTGATAAGATTTTTTTCAAGTTCTCTGGTTCAGTGCCTATTGCATTACTTGTTTGGGTGCCAGAACTTTTCATCAGGTAAGGTTACAAAAGCCAGTAGCCATTCTATTAACTAATTTGTTTGACTACTCATACTATTTAATTTTAGTGAGATTTTCCCAGTAAATGCAAAGGATCTCAATAATTTAAACTGCCTAGGAATGCATTTTCTCCTGCAGCTACCATTTGGTTTATTTACTTGGTTTTGTAATTCTCAGGACATGGAAGTACCTGCTGTCCTACAGCAAATAATCATCAAATCTGTATTTACAAAAACTGACAACTTGTATTATTAAAATTGGCAGAAGCCAAGAAATGCTTCCTAACACAATTGTATCACTGACAGCTTACTCTCCAATGAATTTGGGTTTAATTATGGCAGCACAAGAAGAACTGAAAGATCCCTTTGACTAAGCAGGAGTTTAATTATATTTGAAATCCTGCAACCTCATTTTTGCCTGTACAATGGCAAATAAAAAAGAAAGAGGACCAGACTACCAAAGTATCAGAGTATCAATTAAATGCTTCCTATGATAAAGTCCTTATAATTTTTTATCCCTTGAGTTTCATTACAGTTTTCTCTATGAATTATGCCTTCTCTAACCAATGGAAAGAAGTAGAACTGCAAATTTGAGTGTTCAAAGATCATCAGTTCTTTATTGATCTTGGCTTTTAGAATAATAGTTTTAAAAAAACATATTTTGAAGGAAAAACTGCCATTTCAGTGAAATCCAGATCCAAAATGAGTTCATGGGAAAACTCCATAAAAATATTCACACATCAGACAAATCAGATTTGGTATTGTGTATCATCAGCTTTTCTGCCTGAGTTTTGGGGGCTTCTGCTTTTCCTGGAGTGTGTTTTGAGTGTAACAGAAAAGAAATTATGAGTGGCAGTTATTTCTCACTAACCTTTAGTTGAACTAAGGCTCTGAAATGTCATATTTAAAGGAAATAGGCTTCTTCATTGTTTTAAAATGTTTAATAAAATGTAGACGAAATACAATTTTTAAATCACATTTGAATAGAACTTTGAAAAGCTGCATTTAAATCTGTAGCAGTTAGCTGGAATCAGTCCCTGTTTATCAGAAGTGATGGCAGTGAAGCCCTGGCGAAAAGTATTTTGGAGGTGACCAAAATTATTTTATTGGATAATCTTATGCTCTCAAAAGATGAAAACATATTTTAAGCACTGAACATTAGTTTTCTTTCCATATTTCATCCAAAAGTGTAGCTTCTTATAGTGTCAGGAAGGCTGACTCAAAAAGAGCATGGCTAGAAAAATTTATCTAAGCAATGCCTGTAAGACAGCTTTTTAAAGTTTCATATGTATATTTTAAGTGTCAAGTACTCATGTTTTTAAATGTCTTCGTGTCTGGAGTAGTAAGATTCTCTAAGAGAAGTGCTTTTTCATGTTGCAGAGAAAAGCTGAAAATTACACTGTACAAGTACCCATGAAAAGAACAAAAATAAGGATTTTGGTATATATTTTGGCCTAGTTTGTAACATTTTGAATTCCTAAACTTGATAATGCCTAGTTCACATGGAAAAAAACTGATGTTTCCTTTGTCATGGCATCCTCTAGTTAAAGTGATGATTCCATACAGTATTAAATACAAAATTAGTCTATTTTGACTCTCATATTTTCTGTCTCAAAATTATGCTTTTTTCTTTAAGTGATTAATCCCTACGCACTTGTTTTTCAGACCTGAGAGATAAGATTTTCATGGCATGCAAACTTTCTAGAAGACTATGCGTTATGGAAATGAGTTGCAGTAGGTGCCTTATTAGGCATTTTTGACAGTTTCCCAGTAAGGCTACAAAACTCCCAAAAGGGAGCTGATGAAAAATATATTGGAAGATTCTTTCTTAAAAACAAAAACACATTTCACTAAAAGAATAAATCAAGACAGAATTTCGATTTTTTTGGTGGTATTGAAAAATATGACTTAAATGAGAAGAGTCTTCCTGAGACTCATGTTGGAGGTGAACTTAGCAACAGCTTTTGTTTTCTTTCTTCACTGTAAAAATCTCATCTAGATAAAATACAAGTATGCTTTGTAAGTGCAATGCAATTATAGCTAGCCTCAGGAAAGAGCATTGACCAATTTTATTACAGTGCCAAAGATTAGTCCTGGAATGTAAAGCTGAGAGAGGCCTATTAGTGACTTGCTTCATTAGAACATGTGGAACAAGACATTCATAAGGCACCAATAAATCCATTAAGGGGAAGAGGGCTCTGAAATGGCCCTTCAGGGTTTTTGTTATTAACTACAAGGATTGCTGAGGTTGGTGACGTCAGAAATACGGTTTTAGCCAGCACTCACTGTCCATTTTAACTCACTGTTCTCCAGTCCAAATTCACTTTGAAACAAGCAGCCATAACTGTTCTAGTTAGCTGAGCAAAATCTACCTAACACGGCTGAATTTGGAGAAAATAGGAGAAAATAAAAGAGCAGTGGAAAATCTCATCTTTCACACTGCCACGAATCCTGCATGAACAGAATCCTCGATGTTGACTACAGCTTTTAAGTTCCTCATAAAGTCACTGTTAGATAGATCCTAGCAGGCTCTTTCATTTTCATAAATCTAAATTTCTGATGCTGGTAGATCCTGAAAAGAAACAGCAATTTGTTATGTATGGAGGGCATTTTGATAAAACCATCCCGAGCAATAGCAGACAGGAAGCCTGTGCTGCTGAAAAACGGTACTGTTGTGTCTGCTCAGAGCTGGGTTTAAATATTGACCAGCTGCATAGAAAATAGCATCAGATTTGTCAACAGCATAAAAAATAGCCACTGAGAAACCAGCACATTTCTCTGCATCCTAATGCTTCTAATTCCCAGAGATACCGAAGTGAATATCATTTCATGGAAGAAAAAATAGCTTCTGTATCAGGAGTTTGAGATTTCCTCGCTAGGGAAATACAGACTGCTGAGATAAAGGATGCTTGATCCTGGTTGATATTTTCTATCAAATGGTGGTACTCTTTCCAAAAGTGATTTCGAGATACTCACTGTTGGGTTTACCAGTCTTGAGCAAAATTTCCAGCTAGAAGTTGGGTCCCAAAATACTCCCAAGAGCTTCAGAGCCCCAGCACATTCAGCTTGACAAGACTGAGACAGAGAGAAGTGTTTCTCTTTTTTCTCTGTGCCTCCTTCAACAGAAAAACAACTTTTATCCAGCCTGAAACACTGTCAGAAGCGTCACTGGCCAGGATTCGGAGCCTCTTTTTTCAAACGCCCAGCTGCGTCACAACCATCACATGGGACTTGATAAATTTTTCATGCCAGAATTAATCAATTTCAGTGGGCAGTTTTCCTCACTGGCGTGTATCCTGCCTCCCTGGGGCACTTCATCTGTCAGACAAACAGGATGGGGGTTTGTGGAAGTGCTAGTGATGTGGCTCTTCTCAGACCCATCAAACTGCGTGTCCGCGTGTCAGGTCAGGAATTTTTGAGTCTCCTGGGACGTGTGTGGGGCTTTCCAGAGGGGAGTGCCTTCTCCAGGTGTATAGGTAACTGCTTCTTTTGATGGTGTGGTGCTTTAACCCCAGCTGGTAACTAAGTCACATGCAACTGCTCGCTTATTCCATCACCAGCCCCACCCCCAGTGCTAGGTAGAATCGGAGAAAAAAGTGAAACTCATGGATTGAGATACATACAATAATTGAAACAAAGCAAAAT